>WNWK01000395.1:0-165000 GCA_009830355.1 Cherax destructor
AAATTCCAGTACCTAAATTTTGTAAACCTAACCTTACAATCTGTATATCCATTGTATAGCTATTGAGTAAGACCTATCATAAGACTGCCTGAAAAGCCTAGGCATACCTAGGCATATTATTGGCCATCTTGTAATATCAACTTTAATGTATAACTATAAGTACCCCCCACCTTGTATTACATGAAATAAAGGATTTGAATTTGAATTTGAATTTGAATGTAATTTTCAGTAAATATTTTATATATTTTTTATTCTTTCAGTTGTTATTTGGGCTATCTTATTGAAACTCACAGAAAACAAGAAGAGTGAACACTCCTTCTCGTACAACACAAGGTGAAAGAAATCGGACGAGAAGAAAAAAAAAAAAGGTCGAAATTGGTCATGCCTTCCCTAAAGCTCTGGCTTCACACGGCGAGGGTCCGGGTTCAGTTCCCAGCGAGGGTAGAAACATTGGGTGTGTTGCTTTACACTGGTTGTCTATGTTCACCCATCAGTAAAATGGGTACCTGGGTGTTGGATTGGTGTGGGTCGCATCCTGGAGACAAAATTGACCTAATTTGCCAGAAATGCGCTGCATAGCAAGGAGCTTTCTATATAGTATGTCATTGATGTCAGCTATGGTCTGTATACCTTGTACATGTACTTGTAGAAATAAAGATTATTATTATTAATATTATTATTATTATTATTATTATTATTATTATTATTATTATTACTTTAATTTCCTGACACAATTCTCCAAAGCCTACTTCTGAACTTACCCTGTAAACTTATAGGTAACAGATTCTTTTTTTTTTCACACAGGCTAAGAGCTGTTATCTTACCTCAGCTCATTTCAAAGCTAAAGTAGTTTGGTTGGTAGCGCACTCAACTCACACACTGAGGTCCGTGGTTCGATCCCTGGTATGGGTGGAAACATTGGGGAGTGTTTCCTAAAGACATCTGCTGCCCTTCTTCACCTAACAGTAAGTAGGTACCTAGGTGTTAGCCGACGGATGTGGGTTGCATCCTGGGGAAAAACTTTACCTAATTTGTCCGAAATGCTCTGCATAACAAGGTGCTTTCTATATAGTATGTCATTGATGTTAGCTATGGTCTGTATAAGTTGTACCATGTACTTATAGAAATAAAGATTATTGCTATTATTAAGCTGAGTTCTCCAAGGGTGTAATTCATCCTGAAGTGCAGTTGAAACCTTTCGTCAATAAGGATTCCTTATGTTGAACGTCAGTCTTATCAACTTGTCGGTATTATGTACCTTTTATATCAGGGGTTCTTAACCGGGGGTATCCATACCCCTAGGGGATATGAGAACCAAATAATGAGGGTATGTATTAATATTGGTAGAATTACCGACAATATGTTAAGTAAAAGGACACAAATGCAACTAATGTGACATTTTATTGTGGCAACGTTTCGCTCTCCAGGAGCTTTGTCAAGCCGTTACAAGCAATACATGGACACAGAGGGTATATATATACTCTCAAAGTGAGGTGTAATACTAGTGGTGGTAGAAGTAGTAGTGATATAAGTTGTAGTATTAGTAGTAGTACAATAAGGTAGAACAATCAACTTGCACATGAGTAAAAGGTTATAAAAACAATTACTTGGGTAGTATTAAAACAGGTTAGACAAATATTTCTGTAGGAGTGATCACTGGTTGGAACAGTCCTCACCAGCGGGAAGAGTGATCACTGGTTGGAACAGTCCTCACCAGCGGGAAGAGTGATCACTGGTTGGAACAGTCCTCACCAGCGGGAAGAGTGATCACTGGTTGGAAAAGTCCTCACCAGCGGGAAGAGTGATCGCTGGCTGGAACAGTCCTCACCAGCGGGAAGAGTGATCACTGGCTGGAACAGTCCTCACCAGCGGGAAGAGTGATCACTGGTTGGAACAGTCCTCACCAGCGGGAAGAGTGATCACTGGTTGGAACAGTCCTCACCAGCGGGAAGAGTGATCGCTGGTTGGAACAGTCCTCACCAGCGGGAAGAGTGATCACTGGTTGGAACAGTCCTCACCAGCGGAAGAGTGATCACTGGTTGGAACAGTCCTCACCAGCGGAAGAGTGATCGCTGGCTGGAACAGTCCTCACCAGCGGGAAGAGTGATCACTGGCTGGAACAGTCCTCACCAGCGGGAAGAGTGATCACTGGTTGGAACAGTCTTCACCAGCGGGAAGAGTGATCACTGGTTGGAACAATCCTCACCAGCGGGAAGAGTGATCACTGGTTGGAACAGTCCTCACCAGCGGGAAGAGTGATCACTGGCTGGAACAGTCTTCACCAGCGGGAAGAGTGATCACTGGTTGGAACAGTCCTCACCAGCGGGAAGAGTAATCACTGGTTGGAACAGTCCTCACCAGCGGGAAGAGTGATCGCTGGTTGGAACAGTCCTCACCAGCGGGAAGAGTGATCGCTGGCTGGAACAGTCCTCACCAGCGGGAAGAGTGATCACTGGTTGGAACAGTCCTCACCAGCGGGAAGAGTGATCACTGGTTGGAACAGTCCTCACCAGCGGGAAGAGTGATCACTGGTTGGAACAGTCCTCACCAGCGGGAAGAGTGATCACTGGCTGGAACAGTCCTCACCAGCGGGAAGAGTGATCACTGGTTGGAACAGTCCTCACCAGCGGGAAGAGTGATCACTGGTTGGAACAGTCCTCACCAGCGGGAAGAGTAATCACTGGTTGGAACAGTCCTCACCAGCGGGAAGAGTGATCACTGGTTGGAACAGTCCTCACCAGCGGGAAGAGTGATCACTGGTTGGAACAGTCCTCACCAGCGGGAAGAGTGATCGCTGGCTGGAACAGTCCCCACCAGCGGGAAGAGTGATCACTGGTTGGAACAGTCCTCACCAGCGGGAAGAGTGATCGCTGGTTAGAACAGTCTTCACCAGCGGGAAGAGTGATCACTGGTTGGAACAGTCCTCACCAGCGGGAAGAGTGATCGCTGGTTGGAACAGTCCTCACCAGCGGGAAGAGTGATCGCTGGTTGGAACAGTCCTCACCAGCGGGAAGAGTGATCGCTGGTTGGAACAGTCTTCACCAGCGGGAAGAGTGATCGCTGGTTGGAACAGTCCTCACCAGCGGGAAGAGAGATCGCTGGTTGGAACAGTCTTCACCAGCGGGAAGAGTGATCGCTGGTTGGAACAGTCCTCACCAGTGGGAAGAGTGATCGCTGGTTGGAACAGTCTTCACCAGCGGGAAGAGTGATCACTGGTTGGAACAGTCCTCACCAGCGGGAAGAGTGATCGCTGGTTGGAACAGTCTTCACCAGCGGGAAGAGTGATCACTGGTTGGAACAGTCCTCACCAGCGGGAAGAGTGATCGCTGGTTGGAACAGTCTTCACCAGCGGGAAGAGTGATCGCTGGTTGGAACAATCCTCACCAGCGGGAAGAGTGATCGCTGGTTGGAACAGTCTTCACCAGCGGGAAGAGTGATCACTGGTTGGAACAGTCTTCACCAGCGGGAAGAGTGATCGCTGGTTGGAACAGTCCTCACCAGCGGGAAGAGTGATCGCTTTTTGAAACAGTCTTCACCAGCGGGAAGAGTGATCACTGGTTGGAACAGTCTTCACCAGCGGGAAGAGTGATCACTGGTTGGAACAGTCCTCACCAGCGGGAAGAGTGATCGATGGTTGGAACAGTCCTCATATATTTTTTTTCGAAAACTGCTGTTTATCATTCATTTTAGTTCATTTCTTATTTGTAATTCAATTTAATTTCCAAGTTGAGGGCCCTCCAAGGTCTAAATCCGGCCCTGGTGAGGGTCCGGGTTCGATTACCGGCGAAGGGGTGGAAACATTGGTCGTGTTTCCTTACACCGGTTGTCTATGTTCACCCATCAGTAAAATGGGCAGCTGGGTGTTAGTCGACTAGTGTGGGTCGCATCCTGGGTCAAAACTGACCTAATTTGCGGGAAATGCTCTGCATAACAAGCGGCTTTCTTTATAGTAGTATGTCATTGATGTCAGCTATGGTCTGTATACATTGTACATATACTTGTACTAAATAAAGATATTATTATTATTATTAATTACTTAGGCTGATAGAATACATACTCACCTATATGTGGCTGCAGAAGTAGAGTCTCAGGTCCTGGCCCCTCCTCTCAACTTGCCACTTGCCAGATTCACTCCCTCCTTGTCTCATGGGCCTTACCGTACCTGCTCTGAAGACTATGTATTGAGTCTGCTTTAACCACTTCTTCAACGAGATCATTCCACTTTCCATCCACCCCGAAACTGAAAAAATACTTACCCAAGTTCCCGCTTCTCGCCTCTCAAACAGCCTGTCCTTATCTAGGACTGACATTACAGGATACCAGCGTTATCAGAGGCCCCGCCAGAAGGCTTCCCGGTATTTCACTGACCCAACATAAAATGATTCACTTTCCATAGGATGGAGTAGCACGACAGCCACCGTGCTACCTGGAGTCTACCTGGAGAGAATTCCAGGGGTCAACGCCCCCGCGGCCCGGTCTGTGACCAGGCCTCCTGTTGGACCAGAGCCTGATCAACCAGGCTGTTACTGCTTCCCGCACGCAGTCCAACGTATGAACCACAGCCCGGCTGATCCGGTACCGACTTGAGGTGCCTGTCCAGTGCCTGCTTGAAGACAGCCAGGGGCTTGTTGGTAATCCCCCTGATGTATGCTGGGAGGCAGTTGAACAATCTTGGGCCCCTCACACTTATTGTGTTGTCCCTCAACGTGCTAGTGGCACCCCTGCTCTTCATTGGGGGGATGTTACATCGCCTGCCGAGTCTTTTGCTTTCGTACGGAGTGATTTTTGTGTGCAAGTTTGGTACTAAGCTCTCGAGAATTTTCCATGTGTATATAATAATGTATCTCTCCCGCCTGCGTTCTAGAGAGTACAGGTTTAGGAACTTCAAGCGTTCCCAGTAGTTGAGGTGGTTTATCGCACTTATGCGTGCGGTGAAGGTTCTCTGCACATTTTCAAGGTCAGCAATTTCACCCGCCTTGAAAGGTGCAGTTAGTGTGCAGCAATATTCCAGCCTAGATAGAACAAGCGATCTGTAAAGTGTCAACATGGGCTTGGCATCCCTGGTTTTGAAGGTTATCATTATCCATCCTGTCATTTTTCGAGCAGATGCAATTGCTACATTGTTATGGTCCTTGAAGGTGAGATCCTCTGACATGATCACTCCCAGGTCTTTAGATCAAGAGCCCGGCACCGACATGAAGGTACTCACCTGGATTTTATTATTATTTTTTGATGTGAAGCATTTAACCCGTGTGGGGTCATTCAGCGTGAAGGACTGATGGAGGCTTGATCCTCCGTCACCCAGGCAGGCTAAGGGCAGGCTATATCCCTTGCGTGGAAGCAAGCCTAAACAGCCAATAAAATTAAGTCACATTGACTTGTCTTATCATGGGTTAAATCTAAGTAATGTACTATACGTTAACGTTGTAACAAATTAAAATTACATACAAAACCTCAATCAAAACTTATTTAGGCTGAACCTCAATGCTTGGACGACGCTAATATTGGTTGCATGACCTTTATTGCAAGCTCTGCATATGTATACTGGAAAACAAACATACATGTGTACACTACAACAAGGTCGTAGTCTGTTTATTCTAGTCTTAAAAAAACGTGTCTTTTTAAAGATTTTTGACACATGATATTATGATCTCATGTGACGAGGCTTTGTTAGCAAGGTGTTAGTTTGCTTGTATTATTAATAGCCACTAAACGAGGGCCATTAAGGCTGCATGTAACATTTATGCAACCAATCAACAATGCTTTATTCCCTAAAGTAATGACCAAAGTAAAATTTAAGCATATACACATTTAGAGATAGGTATCTATAATAATAATAATAATAATAATTTTTATTTCAATGCATGTTACAAGTGTACAATGTTATTGGTAGTTACAATTATAAAACAATTATAAAACTGTAATGCAAGGAGAGCCACTGGCATGCCATGGCATTAGGGGCAGTGTATATACTCTTGACGCATTTTGCTGCAGTAATGAGCATGTACCGCGCTGGCAACTCCATTATAATGTACAGCAGAGGTGCCACATCAAATTAAATGTTTATATACGGTTTTACACTTTCTGAATATCAAGAGGTTATACTGCACCAAACTAAGAAAATTGTCATAAAATTATGTGGTTAGACACAACTATGAAAGTAAGAAAGTGATAAATTAAAAAGGTATATAGTGTTTAAGTATATATTACAAGAGCAGTGGGGAAGTAAAAGGAAGTAACCTCATGTAAGTGTCGAAATTTAGTCTTGTTAAATACTTTTCCCATTCGCCTCACCAGTATCACGTATAGAAATTTAATCGCCGATGAAATAGCAATATTGGAATTCTTTTAGTCAATACAATCTTAATTAAAAGGAGCAGAATCTTGGGACAAGAACTGAATACAACTCAGAAGTAGAGCGTAGTGGCAACTGTTACAGAGGAGGTACCGTAGGCTGAGTCGCGCCTCGACCACCGCCAGGGTGAGTCTCTACCCTCTACATCTTCCTTCTGGCACACTTATTGCGTAGTTTCTCAACTAACCAGTCAGTGTTTGCAAACTAGTTTCGACCTGTCGCACGCACCGAGGTATACCTTACATCCATGAACGATTCACCAGCTTATTATCTTCAATGTAATGCAAATGTCAGGATTCAATCTTGACAAAAACTTAAGTGTGACAGTTGGTGTCAAAGGGCAATAGTGTAAAAGTCTTTAATGCAGTTTAACGTAAATTTAACACTCATTAATAACCGACTGCAAAGTTACAACAGAAATGGCACAAGTCTGAGTGAAAATGTGTACTGCATAGTGTGGCAGTGTTTTGTATCTGCTTTAACTGCAGGTCACACCTGCCTCTGCACCACCCCTCTACACTCCTACCTCTTTCTCACAAGCATTTTATCACATCTTATAATCACATAAGACGGGATAGTTTTCATTTTATATTTTTGCGTAACTCCGTTTATGTAAAATCTGTATGGATAGATGGAAACTGCAACATTAGAAATCTGTGAAGCTTCCGCCCTGGAAATGCGGCAGCATACAAACGGGATCAAAGAGCAAACCACCAGTTATATTCTCTTCATATCTACCTTTATTCTTCGTGTAATATCGATCAGTGAATTCTTTCTTCTATTGGTATATAAGAGTTTTCATGGGAGAACGAAGTGTAGGTAGGTGCACTGGACAGGCACCTAAACTCGGTACCTGACCAGCCAGGCTGTGGTTTGTACGTTGGACTGCGTGTGGCCAGCAGTAACAGCCTGGTTGATCAGGCTCTGATCCAACATGAGGCCTGGTCACAGACCGGGCTGCAGGGGCGTTGACCCCTGGAACTCTCTCCAGGTATACTCCAGTGCTGTGTAAGTAACGGTAAAGGGAATTTTTGTGAGGTGACTCCACATAATTTGGCTGTTCAGTCTTGGTAAGGAAGGGTCTTTCAAGTCCCAGGAATGTGTTGTCTAGTAGTTCTGGGTTTATTTGTGAAGGGACGTTCCAAAGATAAAATAATTATTCTGGAATTGAAATGTAGCAGAGCTACACTCGTGGTTTTGTGTGCATTTTTTTGTGTACTTTGGCTTTACATGCGTGCGTTTGCGTTCGCGCGTTTTCGTACGTGTATGGGGGAGGGGGTAAGAGTGTGTAAGTGGTGGGAGGGTGGACGAGAGAGTGCGTGGGAGGGGGGACGAAAGAGTGCGTGGGAGGGGGACGAGAGTGCGTGGAGGGGGACGAGAGTGCGTGGAGGGGGACGAGAGTGCGTGGAGGGGGACGAGAGTGCGTGGGAGGGGGACGAGTGTGCGTATGAGTGGTGGAGGGGGACGAGAGTGTGCGTATGAGTGGTGGGAGGGGGACGAGTGTGCGTGGGAGGGGAGACGAGTGTGCGTGAGAGTGGTGCGCGTACATGCGTGCGTTTGCGTTCGCGCGTTTTCGTACGTGTATGGGGGAGGGGGTAAGAGTGTGTAAGTGGTGGGAGGGTGGACGAGAGAGTGCGTGGGAGGGGGACGAAAGAGTGCGTGGGAGGGGGACGAGAGTGCGTGGAGGGGGACGAGAGTGCGTGGAGGGGGACGAGAGTGCGTGGAGGGGGACGAGAGTGCGTGGAGGGGGACGAGAGTGCGTGGGAGGGGGACGAGTGTGCGTATGAGTGGTGGGAGGGGACGAGAGTGTGCGTATGAGTGGTGGGAGGGGACGAGTGTGCGTGGGAGGGGAGACGAGTGTGCGTGAGAGTGGTGGGAGGGGAGACGAGTGTGCGTGAGAGTGGTGGGAGGGGAGACGAGTGTGCGTGAGAGTGGTGGGAGGGGAGACGAGTGTGCGTGGGAGGGAGACGAGTGTGCGTGAGAGTGGTGGGAGGGGAGACGAGAGAGTGCGTGTGAGTGGTGGGAGGGAGACGAGAGAGTGCGTGTGAGTGGTGGGAGGGAGACGAGAGAGTGCGTGTGAGTGGTGGGAGGGGAGACGAGAGAGTGCGTGAGTGGTGGGAGGGGAGACGAGAGAGTGCGTGTGAGTGGTGGGAGGGGAGACGAGAGAGTGCGTGTGAGTGGTGGGAGGGGAGACGAGAGAGTGCGTGTGAGTGGTGGGAGGGGAGACGAGAGAGTGCGTGTGAGTGGTGGGAGGGGAGACGAGAGAGTGCGTGTGAGTGGTGGGAGGGGGGGACGAGAGTGCGTATGAGTGGTGGGAGGGGGGACGAGAGTGCGTATGAGTGGCGGAAGGGGGTGAGTGGCGGAAGGGAGGAAAGTGAGAGCGTAAGTGGCGGAATGGGGTGTGTCCGGGAAGGGGGAGAGGTGGAATTTTTTTCCATAATAATAATAATTAAGAATAATAATAATTATTTTGACATGATACATGGTTGTACAAAGGAATACAATAGTTGGGTGTACATGCCAAAAGCCCTTTTGTATGCAGAGCATTTCGGGCATTCACTCTATACATCTCAATTTCACAACGCACTTAATACCGTAGAATTTACATAATAAAAATACAACCGGGCGTTAAGTAAACGTTAACCCATAGTTGTATTTGTGGGGATCGAGATAAGTTTGGTATCACCCTAAATCTACAGATAACTTAATTCCAATTTGATTGACCAAATTAACTACATTCAGTCGAGCCATGGATTAACAGCTTCACTGGTTCATTATCCACAAATCACTGAAACACCATTCTAGTTTAAACAGTCTTATAGACGAAATATAGTAAATTGGTCTCACCGATTGCACAAACACATTTCTAATAGAACACATCTCCAGGAAAAAGTTCAGAGCACTACAGAATGGTTCTCTTGAACAATACGCTGATTAGAATCTTCCCATCGACCACTCACTAAGAAGCTAAGTTTCCCCAGCACTTTGCTATTTAGCTAAAGCTGGGGTGTGGCTCCAATCGACCCTGTTATCACTGCTTCCTTGGCCTTTCCTGACCTGCGTGCTGTTGCAGCCTTATCCAACGTCCTTGCATCGTCAGCTGATCACCGCTGACATGCCTCCAAGACTCCCTTTCCTGGGATCCATCGACATCAAGCAAGACATAGACATCCCTCAAGACACTCCCATCACTGGGAGCCAAGGCCGGGTCACCAAATGGCGAAGACCCGGGCCGGCAGTACCGGCAAACCTGCAAGAAGAAGTAAATTGGTGAAATGGAGAAACCTTATGCAATTTAGGATTCGTTGACCACTTCAATTATTACAAGAGGTTACCCTAACATTTTCGCAGTTACTACAGACTTCTGGATTTTATCCTTATCATACCTACTCTCCTGAAGCTCCACCACCCCATCTAGCTTATTCTGATTCTCTACTACTTTGAAATTAAAGAAAAAACTTTAGCTTCCATCCTCAGCATCTTGTCAGTGATCCTCTCTTGAACATTATTATTGTGACCGCGAAGTTTGTGTAGTTCATTCAGCAATAAGGAGTGATGGCTGCTCGATCTTTCATCCATTAAGTGCAAGAGTATCTAGTTGTCCTTTAACATCCTGTCACTCTTTACTCTTGATATCCCTTAGGTTTTTGCATGCCACCTTCTCTAGACTTTCTCCAGGGTGATGAAGATAAGTTCCTAGTCTTTCCGCTTATTGCTTTTATCTCTGCTATAGGGCAATCTTGTTGTAAGCCTTTGAGCCTAGCATATATAGTTTACACATGCTTGAAAAGATGGGGTTCCAGAGTGGGAGTGTACTCCACTATACACGTGAATCGTGTATAGTCTCCTGAATTCAGAATTCCTTGTTCTGACTTGATCTGTGATTTGCCAGCCTTTCATATATTGCCGAGGTGACCAAGTCCATGTGCACCTCTTGCCGTGATTAAATAACGTACAAGATTCCCCCATGATAGTAAATAGACAAATAACCTGAGGAAAGCTTTCGATACAGTAGACCACAACATCCTGCATCTTAAATTAAAACATAGTATCAGAGGTCGTGCTATTGCATACCTAGCTGTATAACCCCTGTGGTTTAGCGCTTCTATTTGATTATAATAATAATAATATTGCATACCTAAAGTCCTACCCTAACAGCAGACACCAATGTCTCCATCAAGGGCATAACCTCATCAACTTAACCTATCGAATTCATCCAACTAGGTATATTTCTACACCATAGGAAGGTTAGCATAGGCACCACTGTGTCCACAAATGCAAGTTTTTACAGACGAATCTCCCGCTAGCATGGCCGTGACGAACCTATCGAAATAGGGGTGCCTCAGGACACTGTTTTCGGCCCTCTACTTTTCCTCATACTCATAAATGATCTCCCAAATGCATTTCAATTACTGTTTTGTTTGCAGATGGCACAGTTTTTATCATCTTCCACTGTTATTCTCTGTATTGGACTGAAAAAACCACTGGCTGGCGACACGTTTCCTCAATAAAGATTACCAAATGTTGCACAAGTGTCTCATTCTTCAACTTGTCGTTTTCCAAACCATTTTCATTCCAACAAATTGCTTGCAAAATATACATACATAGCCGTTATAAGATTATTTTAAGCCTGCCCGAAATGCTCCGCATAACGAAGGGCTTTCTATAAAGTATCAGTTATGTCACTTTTTCTGAAACTCATGTAAACGATACTTAGAGAAATTTAATAATTTGTATGGAATTATTGACTGACTTTTCGCCCATGAAGTGGGCTCTATTAGTTCACAAAAGATCTGTGTGATTTGATAAAGCCCAGTGCATAGGCGAAACGTCGTTTAGTTTAACATCTTTATTATGCACCCCATACCCATCTTGTGGGCAGTAACAAAAGATTACAGAGGCACGTAATGGTTCTAGGGACTGGGCCGCAAAGTTTTGATAGCTGAACAAGTTAGTGGTAATGAACTATTTAAATGTTTATATCTGGTGACGATCGTAATGAGTTATTTATGCAGACATAAGTTAGGTCACACACACAAAAAAAATAATGAGTTATTTCCAGTGAGCAAAGTCAGGGTATTTTTCCAGAATGGTTTGTAATATATCACTGTGGATAATAAACTTTGACATTTCTGAGTGAGTCGTTACTGAATTCATCAGTTTTATCGCATTCCAGTACATTATGACACAAGGTGTGACAATTGTCCATCTGGCAAAGTTTACATTTCTTTTGGTCTACATTTGGTGGTGGTGATTTAACCTCCCAAAGATACCGATAACTCAGCCGGAACTGGGCGGTAGTGACATCCAAGAGTATTTTGTTGGATGCACTATAGACATGTGGCTGCTTCTGCGTGATAGAATGATGATAGATGGACTGATTGGTGTCAGTCTCCCTCAGTCTCAAGTGCGAAACGTTGTTGTTAAATTTTTCATATAACTGCCCTTGTCTTCCATATCAGGTTCTTTCTTTTACTGATAAGAGCATTCTGCGGCCCTCTACCCTAGGCTGTGTTCTGTCTCTGGTTTCTCCTCGTATTGTTTTAACTCGAAACGCTGATTATAATATTGGCTCTAAAGATATTACTCTGTTCTTAATGCCCACACTTCCATATGTCTGCAATTGTATGTCAATATTTTTTTTTGGTCTGTGTTCGGATTAAACTTGAAGCCATTTATCTGATCTTTTTTTTTTTCATTTATGTAATTCCAAGTGTCTTATCAGCCAATAGGAACAAGTATATTTTCCTACAAATTAGACAATTTTCGTTTATTATAAAGAATTGAGGCCCTCAGTATCTAACTTTGTGGTAACCTACTTCTTACACTTTATTTTGATACTTCCTCACTGGTACTGTTCTCTCTTGAGGTGCGTTTGTAATAATTAGACTCCTAGTCACAGGATGGATATGGGATTTATACCCCTCAAGGGAGGTTCCTTGACGCTGGTGAGGGGCTCTTGATCTAGGGAATTGGATCTGTGCTCCAGTTCCCTGAATTGAGCCTGAATACCCTCCATCCCCACCCCCAACATACGCTGTAAAATCCTACAGGTTTAGCGCTTCCCCATGATTATAATAATGGGATTTATAATAAAGCTAGCTCTGTCTTTCGGGTACTTCTGATCCAGATGTTATCTTTTTCTTGAACCTTGCTTGTGCTTTAAATTTATGGATAAAACTCTGGCGAGTAATTTTTTTGTTGGTATTTCATACATAAATTTTTTTAACAATGGTTCTGAGGGCACGCACACATAATTATGTAGATTTAACCTAAGATAACCTATTGAAGTCTGTGTAACTTTGCCAATGGGAGACAGGATGCACCTTAGTCATTACGTTTTTCTTACATCTCTTGAGTTCTTGTCATAAAACACACTAGTTGCAAGCTTTACTATTAAAAAAAGTACTAGTTTTATCGAAATCCTTCCCTTACGAGGTGTGGCATTAAATGTTTAATCGGTTTCATAACCTTTGAAACTATATGTCATTGACGCTGGTATGTAGTTCAAGGTTTCTCGTGTCTCGTTTTTTTTTTTTTTTTTTTAGAACATGAGAACATTAGCATTTTTCCATATTCTGGCAGTGTCCTCATCCCCAGTACCTGTTGATATTGAGACCCCTCACACTTGCAGTACCCATACCGACACGTCAGGTTCCATTTCACTTTTAGTTTTAGTACTTCATCCTCCGGTGTTTAGATGGTTTCCAAGACAGCCTCATTAAAGCTCCTCACACGTCACTCTGAAGTCTCTTGTTGCGCTCTTATGTCGCTCGTAAGCCTCGAGTTACCTTGAGTCTACCTTGAGAAAATTCCAGGGGTCAACGCCCCCGCGGCCCGGTCCGTGACCAGGCCTCATGTTGGACCAGAGCCTGATCAACCAGGCTGTTACTGCTGGCCGCACGCAGTCCAACGTACGAACCACAGCCCGGCTGGTCTCACAAATGTGGCTTGTCAATTCCACTTAGTATTCTGTACGTCGTTATCATATACCCCCTAGCCCTCCTGTCCTCCAGTGTCATCAGGTTGAGTTTCCTTAACCTATCATAAGACATAGCCCTTAGTTCCGGGACTAGTTATGTTGCAAACGTTTGCACTTTCTACAATTTATTGACGTGCTTAACCGGGTGTGGGTTCCATGCTGGTGCTGCATAGTCCAATATGGGCCTGACGTACATGGTGTAGTGTTGCGAGTGACTCTTTACTTAATGTCGAAACTATTCTTAGTGTCGGGGGTCAGTGTGTGTGTAGAGTGGACGTATGTGCTGCTAAGAGGGTGTGTGGGGGTAGTATATTTAATTGGTCGTGACTACAGTGAAGATTGTTGACTGTAATGAGTGAGGGAGACACTGTCTCCTTTCCCCTCCTTCCCTTCCCTCTGCCACCCCATCCCCTCTCTCTCAACCTATATTATTGTTTAGCTTATTCCAAGTTTCATAATTTTTTTGTTTGTACTTTTAGGTCCCACTAAGTTCATTTATGTGTACAGTTTGCATTACTGCTCCCTTACAATACACACTGCAACAAGAGTAGGTAAAAATGTGGCCTCGCTAGTAACTCTATCCGGCCTCCCCAGTGTCTAGCCAGTTCAGTACATTTAGTGTCTCAGATTTAAGAAAGAAATAATTTTGCTTTATGTAGTAACGAGTGTTGGGCAGACATAGCAACAAGACCTGATAATCATATTAATGGTATACAATACTCACAAGATGAATAACATACGTACAACACTTGGGTATCTTCATTGCCGACCTGGCAACGCTAGACTTACTTAATATAACCCTTTAGGTATGTATTTAAGCTAATTTCTCACAGCTGAATGACGTGAATTGGGTCTATTTTTTGTCATTCATAGCATGGACCACATGAACAAACGCAGTTCAAAACTGCAAGGGAAAAGAATGTTGTGCACATGAGTAATGTTACAATTACATGGCATATGACAAAATTACTTTCATCTCGTTACGCTAAAAATTTTTTTTAGCTCACTTTTCGACTTCATTGTTTGTAACGAATACTTAAAAAAAAAGAACAGTATTCTTTGCTACTACTAGATTTAAATACTGAGTTTACTTTCGTTATTCCAATATATGAAAATGAGCTTCAGCTCTAGCTTATTGACTTGAAATGTGTATGGGCATATCCAAAATTAAAGACTCATGCTCAAACTATGAAATGTTTAAATCACCATACATACGTGAACATAATTTTTGTCAATCTGAACAAATCAAAACTTGGATTTGCGGTGGCCTGACCTAACATTGACCACCTTAAGGCAGTATTCGGCAGTGCAACAACGGAGACAGTGCCAGACTTAAATAGTTTGATTAAAACACAGCAGGGCTGTCATTTTTTTTTTCAATGTACAAATGGAAGATATGAATTTGAGCTATTATCAACCAATTGTAATTATGAATAGAAAAAAAAGTATATTGCCTGCAAGACTTATTTAAGCTGGAAGTATATGGCGTGATGATACTGACAAGGTGTGGAGAAGACAACTATGTACAGCTCAGGACATTTATTGAGGACGAGTTTCACCACGTCACTCTGTCATGAAGAAGCCATTCATGGGAAACGTTATCTTAATGTCCTGAGCTGTATATAAATAATAAAAAGGCACAATACCGTGACTGGGTAATGTATACGCATGTTACTATGTATGATAATTGTACTTAGGTGGACCTGTACCTAAATAAAGTTACTAACCACACTTAGAAGATTGAAACTTATGACTACGTTTCGGTCCAACTTGGACTATTAACTAGTCACACAGCCTTTGTGACTAGTTAATGGTCCAAGTCGGACCGAAACGTCGTCACTTTGTCTCCTATGATAGTGTTATTTGTGTACTGAACTGTACATACTGACGTGGCCCACTAGTCAAAATGCCCCCCATCTCTTGCTTCTAATCTAGATCTTTCCCGGGTAGGAGCATATCTTCGGCTACATTATCTGTCATGGAGTATTTGTCGTGATCGTAACTCTTCTTTCTATACCTCCAGGGACAAGAGATCTAGCTTGCAGTCTCTCCTTAGCTTAGTCCCACTCGTATACTCATCCAACCTACATTTAAATAAGGTTTAGCGCTGATGCTGATGATATGATGATTTATTTATTCTATATTTAAATTTAGAGAAAGTTCCCACCTCAGTGACGCTACTTGGAAGTTGGTTCTGCTCGTCTGCAACTCTACTTGCCAGACCAGTACACTTCCCAATATCTTTATTTTCTAAATCTGAATTTGTCCAACCTGAATCCATGGCTGTGAGGCCTTTTTAAAATGGTTCCTCATTCTCAAGTACAGTAACGCAGCCAGGATTTCCTTTTGGGAGGGAGGGGATTGGACTTAAAAATCACAAGCTGAAAAAATCAAAGAAATCATCTTTGAAAACGTATAATTTTCGTGTATGTAAAATTTCTTCAGCTATCTTGCTTTCTTGGTCACTGGTCATTATAATAATAAAAGCTAGCCATTAATTGAAAATTAAAATTTGAATCTGGTGGTATTGGAATGCGAGTCTGTTTTCTAAACCATTTATCACACAAGCAGGTTTAATTTTATTTTAGAAATGTTTTGCCTCTTTGATAGATAATACTATGTGGCAGCACACTTTATAGGCAGGAGAGAGAGGAACAGGTGTTAACACAAGAAAATAAGCACATGACAGAAGCACTACAGAAGGTCTGCTGGCCCATGCTAGGAAGGTCTTGGGACATGTTGGTGTGTTGATCAGTACTGGTATTGGTAGTTCTCATTGGTATACTTGCTTCTGTATCTGTATTCTTATCTTCTTATAGCTAAAGGTTTTGCCAATTAAAAGCTGCCATAGTTCTATTTGATTGGTGTTGCGATGAGAGATGGTTGTCATCCAGGTAGATACAGTATAGTACGTACTTTTCGAGCTTATTAACACTTGTTGAGGACTATTGGTTCTGTATTTGTGAAAGCAAAAATTCTCATTACCAAACAGAATTGGGTAAAGTTTCTGGGAGGTATTAGGAAGATCATTGATGCACAGTAAATTTATTTAATTTCATTTTTGTACAGTACTTGGTGGCAGACGTGGCTACATGTGGTAGCTGAACAGTAAGCATTTAACAGTAAGGCATCAAGCTAAAGGACCCACGAAGTAATACATTTGTTCTTTCCTCATTATATTATACACTCATGCAAGAGTGTGTAGAGTTGGTACAAGACCTGGCAAAGCTGTCTTCAACCAGAGGGACCATAAGCCATGTCTACAGTCACAGGCCTGGATGGGGTGCTAGGTTATCTGGGCATCCCACATCCTTGTGTCACGGTCCACCTGCTTCTTACACTAGGTAACTATTCCTCATGGTAATTGTAACTTCTCATACCATATATTAATTAACAACCTTGCAACATGACTTTATTTTCGTGGATGGGACATAGAGTACTTATTTTTTTTTTATTAACACATCGGCCGTTTCCCACCAAGGCAGGGTGGCCCGACAAAGAAAAACTTTCATTATCATTCACTCCATCACTGTCTTGCCAGAGGTGTGCTTACATTACAGCTACAAAACTGCAACATTAACACCCCTCCTTCAGAGTGCCGGAACTGTACTTCCCATCTCCAGGAATCAAGTCCAGCCTGCCGGTTTCCCTGAAACCTTTCATAAATGTTACCTTGCCTACACTCCAACAGCACGTCAAGTCCTAAAAACCATTTGTCTTCATTCGCTCCTATCTAACACGCTCACGCACGCTTGCTGGAAGTCTAAGCCCCTCGCACACAAAACCTCCTTTACCCCCTCTCTCCAACCTTTTCTAGGCCGACCCCAACCCCGCCTTTCCTCCACTACAGATTTATACACACTCGTACTTGTGTTGTATACAATAATAATAATAATACTGGAAGTCTTCCACTTCCATACTTTTTCCTGTGCTAAAATTGCATTTGGTTGTGGAGGTGAAGGTTAGTAAGAAAGTCAAAGGAAAGAAGTCAAAAAGTGGTCAGAATAAATTACAATAGTTTAAAGAACAGTAGTGAATAGAGGAACCAAGAGACAAATGGTCACAGGAGGATTAAGATACTAAGTGGAGGGCAATAGTTTTAGTTTTAGTTTAATATCTTTATTATACACCCCATAACTATCCTGTGGGCAGTAGTCAAAAGATTACAGAGTACATAGTGGGTCCAGGGTACAAAAGTAATGAACTCCAGGTAGATCTGGTCGGTGGACTTTAATAATAGTGGGGACAAATGACTTGTCAAGATCAATCTCAAGTGCAAAATGGAGGAAAATTGTTATTTGGACGTGGATATTGATTGATGGAACAGTGTGTATGTGGTGGTGGTGATGGTTAGAGGAAGATTTGAGATTACCTATTTACTTTTCCTACTTTGGTTGCCTCTCCCTAGAAGAGACTTAAATTGTGGCTCCGTTTTGTTATTAGTTTCCATATTAAAGAATGGACATAAATACACTGGAAGTATACAAAAATGCTAACAAAGTTAATTCCCACTAGTATTAGCTTGCAGTTGTGTTACAGTATTAAGATGAATTTACATTGTATTGATAGCATATGATTAAATGTATAAATATATAAAGGGATCTTAATAAGTGGTCCCCAAACTTTCTGCATAAGAAGATAGCATTAGATGGTGAAATGTTTGCAGGCCACTTCTTGAACTGAAGGTGAATTAATGTAGTAACTAGCATAACTAACATAACAGCATTAATAAACACCTCATAAACTTAAAGAACAAATCAAAATTGATACATCTTTTCCAGAAATCACTCATTTTATCACAAAAATAATCATAATTTCCAATAAGTTGATTAGCTTAAAAATGTAACTTAATTTACATTTTCAATCATTCTATTATACTAAAATAATAATGAGATCCAGTATTAAAGCTGAATCACATTTGAAAATAAGTTGTAATCCAAAGTGCAACTGAATATAATAGTTTATGTTCAGTCTTGTATGAACATTATGGAATCAGAGGCCATGCTCTCGCATACATAGTCCTACCTCAGCGACAGAAACCAACATTGACCATCAATGTTATTACCTCATTATCTTGACCTATCAATATAAGAGTGCTTTAAGGTAGCATCCTTGGTCCTGTACTATTTCTTGTTTACATAATGACTTTCCTAATGTGTCTGCAACTTAAACAAGTTTGGTTTATTGATGACTCAACATTTGTCATCCTGTATGCAGATCTACTTGTCCTCAGCAACATTGTTAATGGTATTGCTAATATAAGAGGCTCAAAAGAATAAATTTTGCAATAATGTAGATTTTCCCTATAGTATTTCAAATACATACAGTATTTTGCTTCATTCTATCAGTACTGTAATTAAAACTGGGAGAAATTATACGTATTCCATAAAAAGCTTAACCTTTTACAAGTACAAAAAAAGTAATTTACAACATTCCTTGAATTCCAGGGATGTTAATATTGGGTTTGGGGTCACTGGAGATATCAACTCTGCTCCCAATACCTCTATATAGCTGCTGGGGCAACCTCACTCCGAGTAATCTTTATGGAATGTAGGTACAGCATGTCTATGTAAGCTGTCATAATGATTTATTTCATGGGAATATGAGAAAATAATTTACCATTTTTTATAATTTTTACTTAAATGAATAGTCTTTTAATACAGGTGCAAAAATGTGGAGCTTCTACCAGAAACGCGTGTTGATGATAACCGCATGGTAGGTATATTGTGCTGTTGCATTAACTCTGCCATATTCTTATGGTAATTTACCTATGTTGTGTGTATATGCTCTCACATGAGTTTGTTATTGCAGATATAGTATATTCATGAATGTTAAATTTGTGTTACTGTATGACATTCTTCAGATACTAGAGTGTACACATGAGAAGTGGCAACCATACTCCTTCCCTGGCAATGTACTGGTTGGGATGAGAGTGATGATAATGCTGGTAGCAGGATTATGTATGGACATATTTGGGCGAAGGAGGTCAGCCGTAGTTTGGATGGGACTTTATTTTGTTGTGTCCTTTGCTCGAACCTTCTCACCAAATGCTGAATCTGTGGTTTTCTGTATCACCTTGGAAGGTGCTGCTGCCCAGGCTACAACAATTGCCCTGCTTATGCTAGGTGTGTCTTTTCTTAATTGCCTAAAATATATTTTCTCTTGTCCCAAATGAATAGGAGCTTCGTACAAAGTACAATAATTGACATTGACAATGTAATAGATGTTAATTGATAGATTTTGTTTTTGTTTTTTTGGAAATAAGTCGCTCTTGACTTTTTTTGGGTTATCCTAGGTGCTTTACACATATGCTGCTATGTATGATAATCTATGTAACTGTATTTGTGTATACCTGAATAAACTTACTTCAATTTTGGTTTGGGCTGGAGTAGTTTGAGGGTTGTATTTAACTTGCCAAAAACACTGAATAACATTTTTTTTCTACCTCCAACAATTTTAATGTTCAAGTTGACAATGCTGCTTTGTACTATTTATTAACATTGCTGTTTTAAAGTGTTCTTTTACTTGAAACAATCATTGTATTTGACAGTGTTGTCTTCGAACAACTTTATTCTTCCCTCCAACTAACCTTTACACCTCTCCCCAACACCTTAGTGTTCACTTCTTTTACAACCTCATTTATAAATAGTCCCATTCTCTCCTACATACTCTAACTCAAGCCTTGCACTCGTACCCTTGTCTAGGTATTGTTTACTTAAATGCTTCCTTGTGAACACCTGTTCTACACATCCACTATACTTCCTAAATCCTTCTTGTTCCTCTGTAATTCTACTTTTTTATTTTTCATTTTAGAGTTCAGTATAGTATTCTTTTTAGCTAACTTGCTGGTACTTTCTAATTTTTGCATTTTTTGGTTTTAGTTTTTTTCATTTGGGCATTTTCCTGAAAATACCTTAGACTGTCCCCAAAGCTAGGTTAAGCATGTAGTATATTACAGGCAAGTACTAGAAATGTGTGTGTATATCCATCCATGTAAACCATTATTTTGTTATTGCAGCAACAGAGGGCAGTACGCAGCCAGAATGTGTGAGGTCAGTGTGCCTGATGATGTTGGGGCATGCTATTGGAGTTGGAGCTGGGACCCCACTGATTAGAACATTCATTCCTTCTCCAATATATTCTCAGATGGCACGGAGCTTGCCCTCCTTGGTGTTCGTAGTATTTATCATGTAAGATGGCCTAACAAGTTAGTATGTACATTATATTGTAATACTGTATGTGAATACTATATACAGCTTGTTTGAATAAAAGACATCAATAGTTTAATAATGCCATCAGTTATAGTTTAATGTATCATAATTATATAAAAATCTTGTACTGTATTAGAATCTTTCCTTTTTGAGTCTTCATTTATATTCCCTTTTGATCATAATGTAATAGTGCTGTACAGTACGTATTGCAAAATAATCAAACCTCTTTCTAATTTTTAATTTGAAATGTTGAACTTCTCAAGCATTTTATGACTAGAGTAATTGCTTCTGATGAATTACTCACACTTTCCTTTTTTTTTATAAAATACATAGCTTGCTTTAGTTACCTGCTAACAGCCATTGGTGGAAAACCATCTTTGTCAGGCAAACATGATTTGAGTGTATTTATGGTACTACTTAGGTTAATTTGTTTACATTCCTGTTCTGAGATATAGATGCTTGTTGGTGTCTTCTGGCTACAAGTAGGAAGGAATATGCTCAATAGGTATTATTTAAACCTTGATGAAAGGCATCCCAGTAAGTGCAAAAATACAAGATAATGGTGTAAAGTTTGTGTGCTCTTACTGCCACATTCCATGCTTAGTGCTATACAATGATACACAGCTATAAGAAATAAGCATATGTAAATACTGTACTAAAAATGAAAACAGTTACATTACTTTTTTTGAGTATTACAAATTATAAAACTTGTGGGACTATATAATATTTGTCTGTAGATGGGTGACAGTGGATAACATGTGTAGGAAAAGCCATGGCATTTAGCTATCAAAATGAATTGCTATTTACTGGTAGCCTTCCTCTTTCAGGTGCAAAAAAAAAGTATGAAGTTGATACTGAGAACCACTACATATTGGAGGAACATTTACTGTTCTTGAGGTACCCTGCCATACTGTACAAAGATGGGAAGAACCCTGACTGTGGACACTGGCGAGACGCTCTGCAGAGGCATGGGAACATGCAGATCTTTCATGCTCAAATTAAATCAGATACCTATTGTTGAACATTAAGCAATATCAGAGAAAGACCTGTCATTATCAGTTACTCTGCAGTGAAGTCTTTCACAGTGGGAGACCAGCATTAGTTCACAACTGTTGAATGGGAAACTTGAAGGGTAGAGGGAATGCATTTGAAACATGGAGGGGAAAGGGCACCCTCTGAAGAATAACTTAATCAGCCTGGGCATCTTACAAGCTGGATTGAGGAGGAGAGCTTACTCATTGAGCTCTGCATGGAACATTCACAGTCACACCTGGTGCAGACTGAGCGAGATGGATGGGTAATCTCGCACAGTCACACCTGGTGCAGACTGAGCGAGATGGATGGGTAATCTCGCACAGTCACACCTGGTGCAGACTGAGCGAGATGGATGGGTAATCTCCACACCAGAGATCAGAAAACAGGAGAGATCCTGGCAGAGGAGGAACTTGACCCTACCATGGTAAAATGAACCTGGCCTAATGCCACAAGATTTTAAAACATGGCTATGAGAGCCCTTGTGTTTCTGAAGTGGGGCCCTAAAAGATGTACCAACATGGCTGGGTTAGTAAAAACTAGGGATGCTCTGTGTTCCTATGGGAGAGGACATACTATACAAATGGAATTCTTGCAATTCTAACAAACCTTGCAGGGTAGGGAACCCTAGCATTCTCTGGTCAACCCCCTGGGATGGAAAGATGACTTAACACAAACCGGCAGAGAGAGAGAAGCTGCAACTGGTGGAAAAATACTTAAATAGCAAAAACCAGTGCTTACCACTCTTGAGTTGGAGGTAGGAAAAACATGGAGGAAGGCCAAGAGACCATAAGACACAAGACCACCACCCCTCACTGTTGTTGAATCAAGGGGATAAAAACACCAAATTTCAGTAAAATTGGTAGAAGTTAGAAGGCACAGAATTTCTTTCAGATTCACCAGGGCCCTGAGGAATCAGAAGGCAAACCAGGCTATTATACTGAACCACATGGCATGTAGAATTAGTATAGGTGTTCAACACAGCAGTGCTACTGCCTGGTTCTTAAACAGTAACTGAGTAATGAAGCTCTACAACAGCTTGTAAACAAAGAAAGTGAATATAAATCACATTTTTCTGCAGCATAATGATCTGCTCAAATGATAACTAGTGGAGGTCAAGTAAGAAACAACCTTCAGGAGGATGTTTCTTAACACACACGGATGAAATCTGGGGCAAGGAAATCTTTCGCTACATAACACCCATCCTCATCATCAAAGAACTCTATATGAACTTTACCCAAGGAAGCAGTGCTTCTAAATAAGGCAGGTGATAGTTATCCATCTAGCATCCAAGTCAAAAGAAAGATATATTGCTTCTATCCAGCCTTCAAATGGCAGGACAAACTAACATAATTAATGTTTGTGATTGAATTCATTGTGTAAACAACTTATTACTATTACTACTGAATAAATTAATTTGTAAATAGTTCATTACTGCTTTAACTTGCTTAGCTACCAACATTTTGCACCCCTAGTCCCTGAACCCCATTATATCCTTCTACAACCCTATAGATACGGCATAATAAAAGTAACTGATACCATGAAAATTTCCTAAAGGGGTTCTTGGACTAAGTACAAGGGTTGACTACAGCATGTAGTTGATCAGGTTGGAGCCACTTCATAGAAAGTGGGAATTGAAAAGGTAAAAATGAGTTGGAGGCTTACTGAACTGAAAGCATAATGCTTGAAGGTGAGTAGGTGTGATTGTGAGCTGGTAGTTCGTAATGCATCATCAGAGCCTAAATGCAAAGCCTGGCATATTATAGAGCACTATTTGAACAATACAATGTACGATTTTCAGAATGCTGCCAGAAAGTGCAAGGTGGTCTGTGTGTCGAGGTCGCATACATGAAGCCACTGTAATTCTCAAGAAGTCTCATCACATGTCTTTTGACCCTACTATGAAGCACAAGCTAACAGCTCTTCATGAAGAGGTTGGTCAAATCAGTCAACCATACCCAAGAAACTGATTAAAGTTAAATGCACTATAAGAATTTTAAAAATGATGATGAAAACTAAATATATTTATCTTTCTAAAGTAACAGAGTACAGTACACTACAGTAGTCAGACCTAAAAATCACTGACATATTCATGTGATTATTCCCCTGTTCCCTTTTTTTTATATTTTGATAGGCAACCTGCAAATAGACGTGATTACAGTGGACCCCCGCCTAACGAGCAAATTCATTTCAGAAGCCTGCTCAAGTGCCATTACCGAACGAATTTACTTCCTTAAGAAATAATGTCACGTAGGTTAGTCTATTTCAGACCCCCGAAAATACACTTCCACAAGCACTTACAATATTATACTTGCATAATTGTACAATTTCCGGGGTGCTCGTTAGGCGGGGGTCCACTGTATTTGTTTTATTCTGGTGTTTTTGGGGTTTGGTGCACGACTTCTGAATTGAAAAGAAATCATTCAGTTTCATTGAAAATGTGCTCGATAGCTTTCCTCTATACCTAGGGGTAGGGGCCTCTGTGGGGGGTGCCACTTTCCACAGGGTGCTTGTCTAAGAATGTAGCATCTCTTTTGGCATAAATAGTGGGGGTATTTCCCATTTTTGTTTAAAGCTACTGATATTTATGGCCAAGGACACAGCAAATTATGGATGTGGAATGTAAAAAATTGACTGAATTGTTTTACTTGCTTAATATGATTTCTGTAATATGGCAGTAGCGAGTCAGTAGTACTGTAATAGAAATTTCATTGTTAGAAATGGTATATGGTTTAAAGGTCTGAATAATCCAGTGGTTCTAGTGCTTTGTAAATTGAAACTAAACAAACATTAATGGTTTTCCAACTCCTAAATTGCTTCTTTTTGGCAACTTATGAATGTTAGGGTGGCTCCCCAAAAATTTAAAGTTGGAAATGTCTTTCTCCATAAGATGTTACATGTTGAAATGTAGGTATATATGCAAAGTTACACAGATCAAGCAAATATCCATATGATTTATTTCATAAACCTTTATTTTTCATAGATTTTTAGTTGGAGCTGAGTAAATGACAAAAAAAATGCAGGCTAAAATAACATAAATACTGTATACAGTAATGCATTTTAGGATAACTGCTAAAATTGTGATGCAATCCTTGCTTAGAGGTCATGACTGGTGAGACTAATATTGCCTCATCACTTAAAATATTAGTGGACCATTCAGCTGACACTAGCATTAATCAACCATTTTTCACCACAAATAGCATTTTTTCTCATTAGTATTATCTGTTTTTTTTTCGGTGTGTGCGTGTGCGCATACATTAGGTATATACAGTAGTAATATTGCATGTTTCCTTGTGTAACATTTTTATTTTCCTCAGCACAAACAATCGCTAGCCCACTATAATTGCTCTGGGCATGTAATGCGTGAGAGTTTGCAGCCTTTGTTTAAATGTGGACGGCTCTTCCTTGTGTTTATTGTGTTTCTTCTCTGCGGTTTGGCATTGGGGTGTGCTGCTAGTGCCCGCCAACTTTTTGATCCTACACCCTACAACAGGTAAGGCAAAATATACAAGGCATAATATACATATAATGCATTGATTGTTCTGATTTTTTCATTATTCAAATTAAGCAAATACAGTGGACCCCCGGTGTTCGTTATGCTCCAAACTCGAACAATTGTGTAAGTGTATTTTTGTAAGTGCTTTTGTAAGTGTATTTTTGGGGGTCTAAAAGGACTAGTCTAATTTACAGAGAGCATGCATAGTTACTTGTACTGTAAGGAAAAAAGAGGATAAGAGTAAGAATTATAGGTAAATAACCCTTTTGAGTATACAAGGTAAAGTATATATGGTAGTTATTGGAAAAAATTAAGAGTAAGTTAGATAGGAGTGCAGATGAACAAGGTTGTTTTAGGAAGGAGAGTGGATGTGTAGACCAAATGTTTGCAATAAAGCATGTAAGTGAAAAATACCTAGATAAAGGTAAGAAAAATTTTGTTGTATTTATGAATTTAGAAGAAGCGTATGATAGGGTGGATAGGGGAGCTATGTGGCAGATGTTTCAAGTGTATGGGATAGGTGGTAGGTTACTTAAAGCAGTTAAGGGTTTTTATGTGAATAGCCAGGTGCAGGTTAGGGTATGTAGGAGAGAGGGAAACTATTTTCCTGTAAAACTGTGCCTTAGACTGGGATGTATGATGTCACCTTGGTTATTTAACAAATTTATAGATAGGGTTGTAAGAGAAGTGAATGGAGGGGTGTTGAGGAGGTATGTAAAAGGAAATTTAAAGCAAACATAAGAAGAGCAAGGTGATGAAAGTAACAAAAAAAATTAGGTATTAAGAGATTGGATATCAGATTAGCAGGGAGTATGGAGGAAGTAAATGTGCTCGGATATTTGGGAGAGGTTTTGTCGGCAGATGGGTCTAAAGTTCCTTGCAGCTTTTAGCAATTTGCTACGTATTTCATACAATTGCATCACTTACCACTTGTATTCATGACTTAAATATAATTATTTTATACTATAGTATATTTTTTATCTGCAGTTTTGAAGATCGACAAGTGGCATTTGGAGCAATTGAGTTCATATCGTTGTTGCTCTTAGGATTGGCAGTTACACGCCTTCACGTTAAGTGGGTTTTAGTGTCGCTTATGTCGGCTCTCTCTGTAGCTCTGCTTCTCACTCCAGTACTTAAACGAGGTTAGTCCATGCTAATAAAACACCATGTAAGAAAAAAGAATATTTGGCAGACAAAATTTTGCTCTTTGAGCCTAATAGTCTTGAAAATTGGCTTACTGTTCTGGTAGGTCACCAACTTAAAACTGCCAGAGTTACAAATATCCACACTTTCAAAGTCTATAACAAATATTAGAAAAATAATTTATTTTTGAAAGCATCCTTTGTATTATTGCTTTTTATAAGAATACTTAAGCTACAGACAACACTACCATAAGTTAAATCACTAGGAACAAGGCTTGTTCATTGAGGATTCCCTGTATATGAGCATACTGTACTGTAAAAATGATTAGAGTAAAGCAAAGTGTGAAAGGTAGGGAGCGAGTAATGATATCTGGTATGACAGTTGGTGTTGTTGTCTGAATCTTTTGTGTGGTGTTAGATCTTTGAATGGCTGCTGCTTCCAAACATCTTAATCTAGGAGAATAGAAAACCCAATTACAATAATTCTTTGATTTTATGACTCCTCTAACCTTACTCCTGCTAGGGAATTTTATCAACTGCCATACAGGATGGGAGATCCACTGTAGAAAATGGCTCCTACCATATTATATTCATCCTCTCCTTCCTCTCATTCCCTTGCTCATTCCTCCCCCCTTGCTCATTCCTTCCCTTTTCTCACTCGTCCCCTTTCCTCCCCCCTTCCCCTATTTCTCTTCCCCCTTATTCCTTTCCTTCTTTCATCCCCCTCCCACCTCCTTTTCTTTCTCCCCCCTCTCTCTCCTGCTCCCTTCACACTGCCAGGCAGTCTGCTATAAATATATGCTCATTTATGCTCTATAGACTTATAAAGAGCTTCATTATAGCAATAAATCTGTTGCATAGATTCTCTTCCTTACATTTATTTTTATGCAGTCTTTAGTACTCATTTTCCGAGTATGTGCATATGTGATATACACTGTAGTGTGGTAGTGTATAATAGATGAGAAACCATATAAATTACTCAGTCTTTCCTTCTTTTGTGTAAAACTGGTAATCAAAGTAATCTTTACAGCCTCGGTTGTAACTTGTGGAGGTTATGTCTTCTTCTCCTGCCTTGGCCATGCCTGTGTAGTCTTTGCCAGTGTATGGATGAGTGTTGGAGTTATACGTCTGACACCAACACACTCTAGAGGATTTGTCCTTGGCTCAACATTTTCCATGGCCACACTTGGTCATGCACTTGTATATCTGGATGTTATGTCAGTGTTTGTAAGTATGTGACATATTTTCATATATTTTATGCTTATATGATTATTATTTAATAAGTGATTGTCAGCTAAAGGTCACAGGGTTGAGGCTTGGTCAATGATTTGCTTTGTGCTGGAATAGTGTTCATGGGTATATAATAACAATAGACTTGGGGTGGGGATGGAGGGGGGGCATGAAGTCCTGATATGCCACAAGCAGGTAGTGCCTCACCCATAGTCTGTTTCTCATATGACATCCAAGGGAGTCTTAGATCCCTCTCATATACAGTAATTTTTTTCCTTGCATTTTGAAAGAAAAGCTTGGTTTCTCTACTTTCATGTGGTGTACACTGAAAGTGTGCTGCTGTGTGTAACCATTATTATTTATTTTCCCCAAAAATGGAGGAATATGAAGAATTTCACATTTTTTACGATGGGTGAGCTTCAGGACTCGAAACTGAACACTGCTTATTTTTTAGAAGGGAGGGGGAGCATGACAAAGCATTTTTTTGTGGGGATGGGGGGGGGAGAAAACCAATTGGTATATATGGGATCTGAATATTACATAGCCAAAAATACAGAGGCAATGCTTACTGTGGCCACACTCAGTGGAATTCGTGTGTATGAATATATGTATATACAGTAGACCCCCGGTATTCGTGATGAAACTCGCCCTTTTATGTAAGTGTATTTTTGTAAGTGCTTTTGTAAGTGTATTTTTGGGGGTCTGAAAGGACTAGTCTACTTTACATTATTCCTTATGGGAATAAATTCGTTTGGTAATGGCACTTGAACAGCATTCTGGAACGAAAAAATCACGAAAACCGTGGGTCCACTGTATACTGTATATGTAAAGAAAAAGTTTTTAGTCTTATAATTTTTTCATTTTCAGCACTTCTTATACCTTAGGTAAAAGGACACTTGTGCAACTAATGTGACATTTTATTGTGGCAACGTTTCACTCTCCTGGAGCGAAACGTTGCCACAATAAAATGTCACATTAATTGCACAAGTGTCCTTTTACCCAAGATATTTTCAGTAATTCTACTTTTATTTATTTTTCTTATATATTGTAGGCTTCATATGGTATGTACCTAGATGAATATGCTGAGCTGGGTATATGGGCTATTGTAACATTTGTGGCTGGCTTGCTGACTCTTCTACTTCCAAGGACGCCCTCAAGCTTACCTGACACCCTTTCACATATCATGCAAAAGCCACCTCAGTGAGTATATTAAGTACAGTACGTAATTAGAATGTTGCACATGTCCATGTACCTAAATTGATTACTGGTATATTTATATCCATTATACTCTCAACTTTGGGATGGGATGATACCCAATTTTTTGCCAATATTGATATTATATTTTAGGTCAATACTTGTGGGTATCAAAATTAACCCATACTACTACTACTATTGCAGTGGAACCTTGGTTTTCATCATTAATCTGTTCCAGAAACTGACGAAAACCGAATTCGACGAAATAATGTAAATCCAATTAATCTGTTCCAGACACCCAAAAGTATTAACAAAGAATACATTTTATAGAGAATAACTACAGTTTTACATACAGAAAACAATAAGAAATAAATATAAAGGACTAATGAAATGGATAAATGAACATTTAACATCACTTTTACCTTTATTGAAGACTCTTGTTGGCATATGGAAGATGTGAGGAGAGGAGAGGGAGGAGAGGTTATTGGTTGGAAGGGGAATCCGCCTCCATAAGGACTTCAGGTATCAAGTCCCTATCCTGGGTTACTTCCCTTTGTCTTTTACTGGCACTGGACCCCTGTTGCACAAAAAATCTGCCCAGAGAGGTCTGTTTCTGGTGTCTCTTAAGATTTGCCTATAATGGGACAAGGCATCGTCATTGAACATGTTGCAGATACAGCTTGCAACAGCTTTGTTAGGGTGATATTTCTCCACAAAACTTTGCACCTCACTCCACTTTGCACACATGCCCTTAATCACTGAAGAAGGCACATTCTCCCCTCTCTCTTCCTCCTTCTCTAAAGTGCTTGTGTGTGACTAGTTACTGGTAGAAGCCAGACCAAAACTTCACAAGTTTGTCTCCTATGTGCAGGCTTAGTGTACAGTCTCCTATGTGCAGGCTTAGTGTACAGTCTCCTATGTGCAGGCTTAGTGTACAGTCTCCTATGTGCAGGCTTAGTGTACAGTCTCCTATGTGCAGGCTTAGTGTACAGTCTCCTATGTGCAGGCTTAGTGTACAGTCTCCTATGTGCAGGCTTAGTGTACAGTCTCCTATGTGCAGGCTTAGTGTACAGTCTCCTATGTGCAGGCTTAGTGTACAGTCTCCTATGTGCAGGCTTAGTGTACAGTCTGTGTGCAGGTTTTGTGTACAGTCCTCCTTTGTTTTACCCCTAACTCTTTCAACATTTATTTTAAAGTACTTTTTATTTGATATACTCGATAGGTGTATTCCCATGTAAGTCTTAATCTTGCCTCCTATTCCTATGCCAATCCTTAGGTACCTTTCTTTCTTGAGCAAAAACACCAACCATTCCAAATTATATCCGCACCTGCTTTTAACATCTCGGTTTCATCCCATCTACCCCAGCTGTTATATCACCTTTGATTTTATCCACTGCCTCATTACTTCTGCCCCACATGCATTTCTGGTTTTCCTTACCAGATATAATTCATCCTTGCCCAGAGTGTAAAATTGCCTCACTTTAATCAGCCACATTTTTTAGGTTCTTCAAAATATGCTCTCTAACTTTCCAGTACCCCCACCTCTCCATCTATCATCTTTTTTTGCTTTTAACTGCCTGTCCATTTGGTTCCCATATTTTCTCAAGTTGGGGAAAGAGGTGAAGGAGGTTATGAGTGCTAGAGGTTTGGACATCCTACAGGCTTGTGAGATTGCATTAGATAAAAGTGAGTCAAGCAAGTGATTTTTTATGACTTGCTGTGCTGTTAGTGTGAGCAAGGTAACAATTATGAAGGCATTCAGGGAAAGCTGGTTATCTGGACTTAGTCCTGGAAATGGGAAGTACAGTGCTTGCACTCTGAAGGAGGGGCAGAGATTTTGCAGGTGTGATGTCTTGTTTGTTTTGGTGAGATGGTGATTTTTTTTTTAGGGGGGGGAGGGGTCACCCTACCTCAGAGAGAGGGATGGTGTGTTGAAAGAAAAGATTTTCTTATTCTTAGCAAAATATGCAGATAGGCTCTTAGTTTATTTTCCCCTTGATGCTATCGTTGAGGGCTTAGAAGCTAATATGAAAGGCAGTATCACTATGTATATTAGTATTATTAAGAAAACATCCACAGTACTCTGGTTGGAACAACTTGCAGCAACCACAGATTGGAGATAATTGTGTAGATGATGTTTGGGTCCAGGTGAGACTAAAATTTCCAAAGTTTAATTTCCAGTTTGTGGGTTAGTTACAAATCTTCTTTGTACAATAAGTGGACTACAAATAATGGAGTTGTACAATATGTATATTTATAATCTTTATAAAACCTTTTCATCCTCATGGGAAGTGCCTCACAACATGGAGCTACTACTTGTATCATTGTTACAAAATAATTTAGATGACACTATTTGTGCAATTAAGAGGATAATGTGAATTTCATTCCAGACAGGAGAAATTTGTAGCTGAAGATGACTATCAAAACACCCACCTGTAAACATCACAAGAGGATGTCTAGGTAATAAACTGTGGAAGATTAACTGAAGCCTGGGCTGAATCTCCGGGCAGGAGGGGACAATAGAGTAAATCTACCCATTCCCTGTCGCTATCCACCTAGCAGCAAATGGATACCCGAGAGTAAGTTGACTATTGTGAGTCAAATCCTTGGAGAAAATTAAAGGATCTAATTGAAAATCAGCAACACTGCTTATCTTAAGTTAGTCCTAAAAATGTCTGTGTTGTCCCCTTCATTATTGTTAAAAATGCATTGATACAAATGTAATGTGACAGTTACAATATAGTATAATCTTCATGAGAACAATAAGTCATGTCTGAAGGTTACAAGACAAAATATACAAACACTTGCATTTATGAAATACAGTAATATATTTCATGTGTCCACGGATTCAGTTTCCGTGGTTTTAGCTATCCACGGTTTACCGTGGCTCGAAAATAAACCTTAATTTTGCTTAATAATGACCCCAGAGCACAAAAGTAGTGATGGTGGCAGTACTTCAGAGCCTAAGAGATGCCGTGAAGTGCTTCCCATCAGTGAAAAAGTGCTAATTCTATAATAATAATAATAATAATAATAATTTTTATTTCAATGCATGTTACAAGTGTACAATGTTATTGGTAGTTACAAATATAATACAATTATAAAACTGTAATGCAAGGAGAGCCACTGGCATGCCATAACTTATTGTGCCTAATTTAACAGTTAAATTTTAACATAGGTATGTATGTAAATGAAAAAAGATTTATATATAGGATTCACTACTATCCGCAGTTTCAGGTATCCACTGTGGCTCTTGGAACATATTTCCCGCAGATACCAGGGGACTACTGTATTTAAATTTTAAGGGAAACTTTATTATATAACTTGTTTGAACGTGTACATATATGTAAATGAAAAATGGTATGGTGATACTGACAAGATATGGAAAAAGACACTTATTTACAGTTCAGGACATTTATTAGGGGAAACATTTTGCCACGAGTGGCTTCTTCAGTCCTGAAGAAGCCACTCATGGCCAAATGTTTCCTGAACTGTACATAAGTGTCTTTTTCCACAAACGTGTATATAAATGCATTTAACTGCAGTTATAGATAATGGATTTGAAGCTGCTGTACTTAAAATGAATTTTATGATTTCTTATTAGCAGGTGGAATATGTATAACACAGAGTATAGTGCAGTATAAAAATCAAATTTGTTAATATGGTAGGTGAATTTGGTATATACAGTGGTACCTCGAGTTACGATATTTTTTCGTTCGAGAATGCTGTTCAAGTTCCATTACCAAACGAATTTATCCCCATAAGGAATAATGTAAAAATAGACTAGTCCTTTTACACCCCCAAAAATATACCTACAAAAGCATTTAAAAAAATAAACTTACATAAAAGGGCGATTTTGGGGACCATCGTAACTCGAGGTACCACTGTATTAGGTGTACAGTACTATGTATTTTTACATAAGAGTTAAAGAATATATTTTTCTGGAGTGGGTAGGGTAAAAAAGGGTTAACATTAAGCTTTCAGAACACATCCCTATAAAGTCCTGTGGCTAGGTTGTCATCTCTCATACTAAGTGCCTGTTTTTCAATCCTGGCATGGGTGGAAATGTTGGGCAACTTTCCATACACCTGCTGTCCTGTTCACCTAGCAGTAAGTAGGTACCTGGGTGGTAAGTCAGCTGTTGTGGGTCACATCCTGGGGGTTGTAGTATACCATAGATAGGACTGAGCTTTGAAATGAGCTGTGGTAGGATAATGGCTCTTGGCTTGAAAAATTTGTGTGTAAAAAAGTCTCTCCTGCATTTAGCAGGAGTATAATGCATTAGTAGAGAACCTCTTGCATAACTTTTAATTCCATCAGTGCCAAAATAACAAATTTTGTTTTATTAAAAAAGAGGGGGAGGAAGGGGATGAGGGCAGAACAACTAGTAGAACATAAGGCCATAACTTTATGCTGAGAGGAAATGAGCTATGAGAAGTGTACTAGGAAAAAAAATTCTTTGAACAAAGTGGAAGAACAATGGAATGGATTACAAGAGAAGACAGTGCTGCAACCACTGAACACTTTTAAATATATCTTGATAGGTTGTACTGAAGATGGGACATTATAAGCTTAACTCTATTTCTTTAACTACAAATAGGGAAGTTAGTAGATGGGGAGTTGGAGGTATTGGGAAGATGGTGGGAATATTTTGAGGAATCTTTAAATGCTGATGAAGAAAGAAAGGCAGTAATTTCAAGCACTGGCCAGGGACGTATAACATCTTTTAGGAGTGAAGAAGAGCAGGATGTGAGTATGGGGGAGGTGCGTGATGCATTATGTAGAATGAAGGGGTAAAGCAGCTGGAACTGACGGGATCATGACAGAAATGTTAGAAGCAGGGGGAGATACAGTATTGGACTTGAGTCCTGGAAATGGGAAATACATTACCTGCACTTTAAAGGAGGAGTTTGGGGTATTGGCAGTTTGGAGGGACATCTAAACTGTCGTATCTGAGCGCTTCTGCAAAGACAGTGATTATGTATGAGTGATGGTGAAAGTGTTGAATGATGAAAGTTTTTTCTTTCTTTTTGGGGTTTTCTTTCTTTTTGGGTCACCCTGCCTCAGTGGGAAACGGCCGACGTATTAAAAAAAAGGTATGAAAGAGGGGAAAATACCTAGGGATTGGCAGTGTGTGTGCATAGTTCCTTTATATAAAGGAACAGGGGACAAAAGAGATTGTAAAAATTATAGGGGAATAAGATTACTGAGTATACCAGGTAAAGTGTATGGCAGGGTTATTACTGAAAAAATTAGACATAAGACAGAGAGCAGGATTGCAGATGAACAAGGAGGCTTTAGAATGGGTAGGGGATGTATAAATCAAGTGTTTACATTGAAGCATATATGTGAACAGTTTTTAGATAAAAGTGGATAAGTTTTCATTGCATTTATGTGTTTAGAAAAGGCATATAATGTGGTGGATAGGGGAGCAATGTGGCAGATGTTGCAAGTGTATGGAATAGGTAGTAAGTTGCTAAATGCTGTAAAGAGTTTTTATGAGGTTAGTGAGGCTCAGGTTAGGGTGTGTAGGAGAGAGGGAGATTACTTCCCGGTAAAAATAGGTCTTAGGGATGTGTGATGTCACCATGGTTGTTTAATATATTTATAGATGGGGTTGTAAAAGAAGTAAATGCTAGGGAGTTGGGGAGAGGGGTGGGATTAAATTATGGGGAATGAAATACAAAATGGGAGTTGACAGTTACTTTTTGCTGATATGTACTGTGCTTTTGGGAGATTCTAAAGAAAAGTTGCGAAGGTTAGTGGACGAGTTTGGGAGGGTATGTAAAGGTAGAAAGTTGAAAGTGAACATAGATAAGAGTAAGGTGATGAGGGTATCAAATGATTTAGATAAAGAAAAATTGGATATCACATTAGAAGGAGGAAATATGGAAGAAAAATCGTTCAGATATTTGGGAGTTGACTTGTCAGCAGATGAGTTTATGAAGAATGAGGTTAACCATAGAACTGATGAAGGAAAAAAAGGTGAGTGGTGCTTTGAGGTATAGGTGGAGACAAAAAATGTTATCCATGGAGGCAAAGAAGGGAATGTACTAAGAGTATATTGGCACCAAATCTCTTATAGTATAGGTGTGAAGCATGGGTTGTAAATGCTGCAGCGAGGAGGTGGTTGGAGGCAGTGGAGATGGCGTGTCTAAGGGCAATGTGTGGTGCAAATATTGTGCAGTGAATTCGTAGTGTGGAAATTAGGAGGAGTGGTTACTAGAAGTATTAGTCAGAGGGCTGAAGAGGGGTTGTTGAGGGGGTTTGGTCATTTAGAAAGGATGAAACAAAGTAGAATGACTTGGAGAGCATATAAATCTGTAGGGAAAGGAAGGCAGCGTAGGGGTCATCCTAGGAAATGTTGGAGGGGGTAAAGGAGGTTTTGTGGGCGAGGGGCTTGGCCTTCCAGCAAGCGTGCATGAACATGTTAGATAGGAGTGAATGGAGACACATGTTTTTTGGGACCTGATGAGCTGTTGGAGTGTGAGCAGGGTAATATTTTGTGAAGGGATTCAGGGAAACCGGTTAGTCAGACTTGAGTCCTGGAGGTGGGAAGTACAATGCCTGCACTTTAAAGGAGGGGTTTGGGATATTGGCTGTTTGGAGGGACATCTAAACTTTCGTATCTGAGCGCCTCTGCAAAGACAGTGATTATTATTGAATGATGGTGAAAGTGTTGAATGATAAAAGTATTTTCTTTTTTGGGTCACCCTGCCTCGGTTGGAGACGGCCGACTTGTTGAAAAAAAAAAATATATATATATATATATATATATATATACAGTGGACCCCCGAGTAACGTAAAAACTTCATTCCAGATGCCTACTCAAGTGCCCTTATCGAACGAATTTACTCCCTTAAGGAATAATGTCACGTAGGTTAGTCTATTTCAGACCCCCAAAAATACACTTCCACAAGCACTTACAATATTATACTTGCATAATTGTACGATTTCTGGGGTGTTCGTTACTCGGGGCTCCACTGTATATATATATATATATATATATTGTGTATATATATATATATCTATATACAGTGGAGCCTCGAGTTTCGGTCATAATTCATTCCAGAAGGCTGCTCAAGTGCCATTACCGAACGAATTTACTCCCTTAAGGAATAATGTCAAATAGGTTAGTCCATTTTAGACCCCCAAAAATACACTTAAAAAGGCACTTACAATATTATCCTTACATAATTGTACGATTTCCGAGGTGACCGAAACTCAGGGGTCCACTGTATATAATTTACACACACAAAGATATAATGTACTTATCCATCTACAGTTTTTATGACTACAATATAGCATTTTTAAATTACAGCCTCTCCTCACTTAATGACGGAGTTCTGTTCCTAAGACCATGTCTGTAAACGAATTCGTCGCTAAGTGAAGAGCATACTATAATGGTAGTGGGTTTGTGTCAACCATCTCTGATATTGTTTTAATGTCACCTTTGCACCATTTATAACATTTCTGGTATATTTTTAAATGTTTATACAGCAGTGTACTGTATATTGTAATAAACAGAATAGAGGAAATCAGCTCTAATATATATTATTTAGGTATGCATACTGGTCAGAGAGTCCGTTGTAAGTCTGAGTCATCGGTAAACGAGTATGTCGCTAAGTGAGGAGAGGCTGTGGACTATATTTTAAAAGTATGCATTCATAGTTTTTATATCAGATTTGAAAAGTAATACAGTGGTACCTCGAGTTACGATATTTTTTCGTTCGAGAATGCTGTTCAAGTGCCATTACCAAACGAATTTATCCCCATAAGGAATAATGTAAAATAGACTAGTCCTTTTACACCCCCAAAAATATACTTACAAAAGCATTTAAAAAAATAAACTTACATAAAAGGGCGATTTTGGGGACCATAGTAACTCAAGGTACCACTGTATATGTTTTAATTTATGTTTATGCACATTAATAAAATATAATTTTTACTAAAAAAGACTTTTACTCCTGTGTAAGTATAGTACATATATGTATGAATATGCAGATTTATATACAGTAGACCACCTTTCACATCTCCACCTAATGTGTTTGTCTGTTCACAATACATTTTTGTATCTATTTCCACCTTTTGTGGCAGCTCTACTTGTTTTCACCTTGTTCTCTGACATGGCCAGCCTTTGCAGTGGCACAGGTGGGCCAGTTTCCTTCCCATGTTCTTCAGGCCTCATTTCATAGTAGACCTAGCTTTGTTTGCACTTTGGCCTCCCAAACACAGCACTGGCAGTTGCCTCGTGGACACGTACTATACAATTTCTTGTGTTACTGCTCCATTTCCCATCTTTTTATCGATACGTGATGTGTCTGGTCATTAATCACAGCATCAAAGAAGCAGTTTAGTGTACGGAAAGGTGCCAGGTAGTCAAGTGTGACATTATGCCTCTAGTAAAGAAAATAGAGGTGTGGCTGATGCAGCCAAGGCCTATGGGGTGAGGGAATCAACAATTCATTTGATTCAAGACAATGAGCAGAAAAGAGCTTGTGTGATGAATATCCCAAATTGATAGGTTGAAAAGGGAAAAGCTGGCAATACAGCTAAACAAAATTCAAAAAATTCTGAATGACTGGTTTCAGAGAAAAAAAAAAAACTTGCACTACTTAATTTCTTTGTGATCCATGAAAAAAACCTTATCTTGCTATAAAAGTGTGAGAGCAGCAGAGAAAAACCTGCAAATGGTTGTACCTTAAGCCACGAATGGTTTAATAAATTTAGTGAATAATAAGCTTCATAAGGTAAATTTGCTGTATAACCCCTGTGGTTTAGCACTTCTTTTGATTATAATAATAATAATAATAATAAGGTAAATTTCAGTGGTGAGAGTGCCTCTGCTGATTGCACAGTATACCTGGAGAGTTCCAGGGTCAATGCCCCCATGGCCCAATCAGAGACCAGGCAGAGAATTTTCCTGCCAAGATGCTGGAAATGGATTCTGAGGGTAACTGTGCACCTGAGTAATTAATGCTGATGAGACTGGATTGTTTTGGAAGAAGATACCTTCTAGAACTATCAACAAGCAAGAAAATAGTGCTCTTGGATTTAAGCCAGCAAAGAACCATTTCAGTTTGCTGCTGTGTGCTGATGCAGCTCAAAGAATCCCTGTGCTTTAAAACAGACAAAACCACTTTGCCTGTTATTTTCGAGTCAGCATGGAATACAAGAATTTATTCCTGAAATCTTGGCTTATCTGCACAGCAAGAACCTCACATTCAAGAGTCTCCTGACTCCCCAGCCATCCACAGCAGCCACAAACCCCAGCCATCCACTTCCACCCCAGCCACCTCATCTGAGGCCCAGTAGGACCACACCAAGCCACTTAAGTAACAACCAGAATTTAAGGTAAGTGTATTCACATTGCTTGACTTTTTAAGGTTATGCTAAATTACATGATGCATCATACTATAACATGCTTTACTGTGCCCATAACATCTGTGCCCCTTTTAAAATCATTGTACAATACTTATTATTATTTTAGATGAGCTATGTTTTTACAAGAAAGTTGTTTGGCTGTTTTGGAGGTAATATAGACTGTAACCTATTTTTCTCTAAAATTCACTCCCCCTATTACATACCTTTATTGAAGACTTGTTGGTGTATGGAAGAAGGCGAGGAGGGGAGAGGGAGGAGAGGTTATTGTTTGGAAGGGGAATCCCCCTCCTTAAGGACTTCAGGTATCAAAGCCCTATCTGGGGTTACTTCCCTTTTGTCTTTTACTGGCACTAGGACCAACTTGAGTCACTGGACCCCTGTCACACAAAAAATCTGTCCAGAGAGCTCTGTTTCTGGTGTGTCTTTAAGATTTGCCTAAAATGGGACAAGGCATTGTCATTGAACATGTTGCAGACATGGCTTGCAACAGTTTTGTTAGGGTGATAATTCTCCACAAAACTTTGCACCTCACTCCACTTTGGATGAGAGGAGTGGTATTAGGAGGCAAGAACTTAACTGTGATGAAACTAAACTCAAACAATTGGTCTTCCAAGTCTGGAGGATGAGCAGGAGCATTGTTCATTACCAGGAGGCACTTTAGTGGCAATTTATTTTCCAGGAGGTATTTCTTCACACTCGGGCCAAACACTTCATTGACCCACCCAATGAAAATTAGCCTCGTGACCCATATTTTATTGTTAGCCTTCCACATCACACAATTTACTCTTCATGACATTGTTTTTTTTTTTAAAACACTGGAATTTTCAGAGTGATACACCAGTAAAAGCTTCACTTTGAAATCCCCACTAGCTTTACCACAGAACAAAAGTTAGCCTATCCTTCATAGGCTTGTGTCCTGGCAGTGCCTTTTCTTCCTGCGTCATGTAGGTTCTCTTTGGCACTAGGAACTTTCTTTGGCCCCATGGTGGCTTATTTAGCAGTCGCAAGCACAAAAAACAATGGATAATTACGAAATGTTTCGGATGAACACGAGGAGTATTCCTCACCGAACGAGTGACAGATGCAGACCGAGTCATGTATGTGTGAGCGGCCGCATCCCAGGCAGGCAGATGCGTCTGATATGGACGATTTCCGAGTGGAGGTACGAAACCCGGGGTAAAATTTCGCTCAAAAAAGTGGTTGAAATCTGAATTGTACGATATCCACACCTTACGAAAACCAGGGTATTACTGTACTGGGTGTACAGAGGGTGCCAGAGTGCAGCAAATATATTCCTTCCTCACTTGGGCCTTGTGGGAAAGAGCATTTTATGTCTGTCACATCTAGACAACTCACCCTCCCCCCCATCCATACTCCACTGACCACCTGCAACACTTCCAGTTGCTTTCTGAGAATGTCTTGTGCCCCACCAACTTGTTTACCCAGCAATTTCTGGTATCCTCATATTGTCTCTTGTATATTAAACTATGGCACCCAAGACATTGATGTAGGAGGTTCCAAGAAGTAGAAGTATGAATTGATGCTGAAAATTTATAAAAAATGATGTACCTAGATGTGGTTGACATCTAATGTAAACTACACTCGAGTTAGGTGTAAATTAGCCAATCATACTACGTACCGGAAACAGTTAGAGCTAATTAAGGTGAAGTTCCTGTGTGGATTGAGAAAACCCAGAAAACTCCCATTAAGTGGTCAGTAACAAGGAACAAAGCCCAGTCCTTGTGAAATTGTACAAAAGCAGGAAGGATAGTAAACTTAATACTGGTTTGAAAGTTTTAAGAGGCAGATCAAACTGTAGTACACAGAACAGTGATGCACTGCAGAATACTTGATAACCATCAACAGCCATAAACTATTGACAACTCTGGGTCAACATCAGCTAAGAATCACAGCCATTCATCTCAAGCCAGCAGGCCATAAACTCACTCTCCCCTCCCTACACTCAGATCTTAAGTGCTACAAGTGTCTGCCACCAGACTGTGAAGAAGGTTCTAAACTTAGCATAGTACAGTGGACCCCTGAGTTACGAGCCCCTCGGAAATCGTACAATTATATGTAAGTGTAATATTGTAAGTGCTTTTGTAAGTGTATTTTTGGGGGTCTGAAATGGACTAACCTACTTGACATTATTCCTTAAGGGAGAAAATTAGTTCGGTAATGGCACTTGAGCAGCCTTCTGGAATGAATTATGCTCGTAACTCGGGGGTCCACTGTATAGCATTTTTAGTGGTAGAGGATAGAGGGGCTTGGAATATTACTAATTTTCAATTGTGGGATTCAATAATGTAATTCTGTTTAAAAAACATTTCAGCACTGTCACCCATGTTAAACGATACATTTTTTTAACACGTCGGTCATCTCCCACTGAGGCAGGGTGACTCAAAAAGAAAATACTTTCATCATTCAACACTTTCACCTCACTCATACAAAATCACTGTCTTTGCAGAGTTGCTCAGATATGACAGTTTAGAAGTCCCTCCAAAATGCCAATATCCCAAACCCCTCCTTTAAAGTGCAGGCATTGTACTTCCCATTTCCAGGACTCAAGTCTGACTAACCGGTTTCCCTGAATCCCTTCACAAAATATTATCCTGCTCACACTCCAACAGCTTGTCAGGTCCCAAAAACCATTCATCTCCATTCACTCCTATCTAACACGCTCACACATGCTTGCCCACAAAACCTCCTTTACCCCCCTCCCTCCAACCTTTTCGAGGACGACCTCTACCCCGCCTTCCTTCCTCTACAGATTTATACGCTCTCCAAGTCATTCAACTTTGATCCATTCTCTCTTAAAGGCCAAACCACCTCAACAACCCCTCTTCAGCCCTCTGATTAATACTTTTAATATTAATCCTCCTAATTTCCACACTCCGAATTCTCTGCATAACATTTACATCACACACTGCCCTTAGACAAGACATCTCCACTGCCTCCAGCCGCCTCCTTGCTGCAGCATTTGCAACCCATGCTTCACACCCATATAAAAGTGTTGGTAACACTATACAGTGGTACCTCGGTTAACGATATTTTTTCGTTCCAGAATGCTGTTCAAGTGCCATTACCAAACGAATTTATCCCCATAAGGAATGATGGAAAATAGACTAGTCCTTTTAGACCCCTAAAAACACACTTACAAAAGCATTTAAAAAAATTAACTTACATAAAAGAGCGAGTTTGGGGACCATCGTTAACCGAGGTACCACTGTACTTTCATACATTCCCTTCTTTGCCTCCATGGATAACGTTTTTTGTCTCCACAGATACCTCAACGCACCTCTCACGTTTTTTCCTTTATCAATTCTATGGTTAACCTCATCCTTCATAAACCCATCTGCTGACAATTCAACTCCCAAATACGTATCTGAAAACATTCACTTCTTCCATACTCCCTCTCTCCAATGTGATATCCAATTTTTCTTTATCTAAATCATTTGATACCCTCATCACCTTACTCTTATCTATGTTCACTTTCAACTTTCTACCTTTACACACCCAAACTCGTCCACTAACCTTTGCAACTTTTCTTTACAATCTCTCATAAGCACAATATCAGCAAAAAGTAACTGTTGAATCCCATTTTGTATTTGATTCCCCCTAATTTAATCCCACCCCTCTCCCCAACACCCTAGCATTTAGTTTTTACAATCCCATCTATAAATATATTAAACAACCATGGTGACATTACACATCCCTGTCTAAGACCTACTTTTACCGGGAAGTAATCTCCCTCTCTCCTACACACCCTAACCTGAGCCTCGCTATCCTCATAAAAACTCTTTACAGCATTTAGCAACTTAATACCTATTCCATACACTTGCAACATCTGCCACATTGCTCCCCTATCCACTATCATATGCCTTTTCTAAATCCATAAATGCAATGAAAACTTCCCTACCTTTAACTAAATACTGTTCACATGTATGGATATTCTGGTATTCATGAACATTCAGATCATGCATATAATCTTATAATAGTGCAAATTTGCTCATCTTTTTTCTACTTTCATGAGTTTTGGATAACATTTAATAGTTTCAGCATATCACTGAAAGAATTGAATATGGAGGTTATTTAGTGAGTGCTAACACAGGCTGATAGCACTTTACTGTGCATCTCTTCTCTTATTGCATTATTATTATAATCAAATAGAAGCGCTAAACCACAGGGGTTATACAGCGCTTCTCTTATTGCATCAATGTTAATTTTTTGTATATGATACACAGGTGAGCCTTGTGCAAGTGTGGGTTGGTTCTAAAGAAGGGCCTTTTTAAAAGGTGTCAGATCTGAATGCTAGAGTTTACAAGTGGATGCTCAAGAGGACTCCATATGATACTATATCATTCGGATGAAAAACTTTTAAAACTGAAAACAACAGGGGCTCCTCAGCTCATTAACATAGTTCTTTAACTTCTCTGAGGCATTCTAGTCTTCCCAGTCATGTTAAAGACTGCAGCCACCATCAACAGGAGCAGACTCAACCCCTACAACAGTAACTAAGGCACAATTGTAGGATACTACAGATTCCCACCAATAACAGGAGCTGAGACTTTACCACTGCTATTACAGCTTTGAGTGTAATTACAGCCAACAGTCTTCAACTTCCATCAACAACAGGAGCTAAGATACCTGCAACCAAAATTGGTGAGTAAAATCAAACCTGCAGCTCCCAGTAGTTATGGTGGTAGCAGACTTTAAAGAAGCTTATATGTAAACAGAGCCAATTAACATCACTCATTAGTTAAGAGATGGGCCTAAGTGTTGGAACTTTGCTCCCATTTCCCTAATAACTGGAAGCAAATGTGCACTTTGTACCTGTAATGGGCTGTAATTTTTTTTTTTTTTTTTAACCCCCTCAGCCCTGCCTAGTGTATGGCTCTTCTGTTGAGTGCTTGTTCATCTGAGATGTAACTGTTGGTGGCCTGCTATCACAACCTGACTGATCTGGCACTTGATGGTAATGATCCAGTTTCTTAAATTCCACATTTGTTGCAGTAATATAATATTACTGGTAGCAGATTGATTAGTCTTGAGCCACAGATTTTAACACCATTCTCATGTAGGGCCTATGGTTTCCCTGCTTTTCTCTAGATCCATTTTATACTACAATATCTCTCGCTCAAGTGCAAAAATATTACACATTGTATAGATTTGACATTGTTACTAAGGGCATTTCAAATTAAGGTTCTGAATATAATCACAGACAAAAATTAGCATACGTTTATTTAGCTTTATTGTCTCTCTCAAACATTGGGCTGGACACCCGTAATTCACTGCAACACTGTTCATGCCTGACATAATGCTTTCATACTTATTCTTGGGAAAACATGGGTAAAGAAACATGTACCTCTAATTATGCAATGAGAAGACATGTTCTCCATGAATACAGCTTCTTGGAAATGTATGGTATTGTCTTATTAGGTCATTATTGTCCTAATTTTTGAAGAAAATTATAAATACAAAGGTTTATTTTAAATTCTTTACACAATGAAAGAATTCACATTCATAGGAATTAAATATTTTAAATTTTGTATATGGATAAAATGTTGCAACTCATTCACATCAAATCTAAAAATTTATAATTTTTCTTGAGTTATGGGTCAAACTTATGAGATCCTGCAACCAGAGGTTTTGTTTTAAAAGTCAATCTTTCATATCACAAAAAAAAAAAAAAAAAAAAAATTACCTGACAGGTAGCCTGTTACAAGTATATCATGTACTCTAAAGAAAGACATTCAATGTCTTGCATTTATGAAACAAGTACTGTAGTTTGAATATTCTCACCTTGGGAGACTGTGGCCCAAGTAAGAGACTTACAGTATATGTGATCATTCATTCTGAGACTAAATATAATGTCAATAAAGCTGCTTTTCTTAAAAAAAAAAAAGATTAAGAATTGCTACATTGACATCTAAGTCTCAAAATATATTTTGATATCACTTCACTTTCAATATTACAACTCGGCATGCCGTTCTTGGTAATTTTGATCTGGGCTTAATTTATACTGGCTAACTTCCTTAGTCATGAATATGAAAATGGCAATTATGGAAGTACTGTACTGCATTCACTAGCTATATTTCTGCTATAATCTCCAAGCACTTCAAGCCTTACTACTACAATTTTTACCATGTGAAAGGCAAGAGGACTTGAAGTAATTTGTGCTGGAAATTCACCATGATAGGACGTCAAGATATAACAATGGATGGGGTCTTTAGGCTTAAGCTTAATTTATCTAACTGCAACTTAAAAAAACATTGCCTATTTGAAATCAAATCTAAAGTGCAGCTTACTAGCAGTATTAGAACAAGTCAAGCCTGAATACTGACAGGAATAATTTACAACATATCAAAATAAACACTAAATTAAAAAGGAAGAAATGTTAATAAATGCACACAATACGTACTCCTAACAGATGTTAAACCTATTAAACAATAAAATTCATCAAAATATAATCTTTAAAAGTACAATACATAAAATATGCCAAAAATCATAACTGCCTAATAACTAAGGAAGACATTAACACACTAAAGTTAAAATATAAGTGATAAAGATTCTTGTACTAGCTTTCATTATGAAGGTAGAGCTATTTCTTTTACAAAAAAAGCACCAGTCTAGGGAAGTGCTCTAATTAGGGACATTTTCCACCTTCAATATACTACATATATTAAAAAATTAAAAACCTCACACATTAGGTGTATTTTACTGAAAAAGTTTACATACAAAATTAATATAGCACATGAGTGGTGTTGGGAAACATGGCCATAAGATAAGCACTTCCCTATAACATCCTTTTTGTTTTATAACAACTAAACCCTAACTTTCATTATGATTCCAAATCTCTTGCATACTTTGGGAGTGACTGTTACTGCAATTAGTAAGTAAACTGACAAATTCTTTTTCCAGTTAATGCCAAAGACTAGGGAGCTACTTTGTCTATCATATTACCAGCCTACATCATCTTCCCTATACTAATCTTTTGGAGTTTATTTTATGATGTGAGTAGGCCAAAATATAAAACACTGATAGTTACGAGTTAATGGAAAAAATAGATATTACGTCAATTACATTTGCTGATGGCTTGCGATAAAAAAAGTGATACTAAAATAAATGACAGTCACCAACTGAGCAATACACAATCGTACCAAAGCTATAAAGTATCTGTATACAACCAGCACTGAGACCAACTTCTTAACTGTCCAAATAAAATCTTATTCCATTCTAGCTCCAGCACTCCAAGGAGCTATCCAATTCAGCTCATTTTTCTGGATTGCCAGAGTTGCATCACAGTCATGTGGGATGACAGGTATCACATGATGTCATCCTAATATAAATTCACTGTGAAATACTGTACATTTTTTGCCACTTATTAGACTTCCACTAAAAGTGCTAAAGAGCACACGTTAGACACAACCCAGAGGTATGTTTCCTCCCCAGTCAATAAAACACAGGATGTTGGAGCCTCAAGCACACTTGACACAAAGTTATGTCACTAGTTTCTTACAGAGTTGTTGCTCGTTCCAATAATTCAGCAATAAATTTCTGAAAATAGAATAGAATGATCAGTACAAGACACATTGCATTATATTTTTATTATATATTACTAAAAGTATGAACAAACAGTAACATGTCCATTATATGGAAATTACCCCTTGTAGGGTTTAGTGCTTCTTTTGATTATAATAATAATATGTATACAGTGGTCCCTCGGTTTTCGCCGAAAATTCGTTCCAGAATGCTGCTCAAGTGCCATTACCGAACGAATTTACTTCCTTAAGAAATAATGTCACATAGGTTAGTCTATTTCAGACCCCCAAAAATACACTTGCAACAGCACTTACGAAAATACACTTACATAAATGTTCAAGTTTGGAGATGCACGAAAACCGAGGGACCACTGTACAGTGGACCCCCGAGTTTCGTAAGGTTCTTATTTCCTAAAAATCGTGTTCCGTAAGCTTTTTTTCGATTTCGAGAATCGTAAACTGGCTCGTGTTTCGTAACATATTAGACCTGTCCGCCAGTGAAGCATTGTTTACCATTGAGAGAACATTACCCAGCGCGCTCTTTCAAACATTCACAATACATTTGGTGTCTTTTTTGGTGGTTTAGTGATTGTCACTGTGAAATAAGTCACCATGGGTCCAAAGAAGCTTCCTAGTGGCACCCCTGTGGTAGCATTCATGCAGGGAGTGTAGCATTCATGCAGGGAGTGTAGCATTCATGCAGGGAGTTTAGCAGGCATGCAGGGAGTTTAGCATTGATGCAGGGAGTTTAGCATTGATGCAGGGAGTGTAGCATTGATGCAGGGAGTGTAGCAGGCATGCAGGGAGTGGGGATTCCCCTTCGTAGAGGCTGAAGAATTCCTCCCCAACAAGTGTTTAATTGTGATGAAACAGGCCTGTTTTGGAAGAAAATGCCCAAGAGGACTTTCATTACCCTATCTTCCAGATGCCTGCAACTCTTCAATAAAGGTAAGTAAATGTATGTATATATACAGTGGTACCTCGAGTTACGATATTTTTTCGTTCGAGAATGCTGTTCAAGTGCCATTACCAAACGAATTTATCCCCATAAGGAATAATGTAAAATAGACTAGTCCTTTTACACCCCCAAAAATATACTTACAAAAGCATTTAAAAAAATAAACTTACATAAAAGGGCGATTTTGGGGACCATCGTAACTCGAGGTACCACTGTATATATATATATATATATATATATATTGTTTTTAATTATTTTGTATGTGAATATTTTTTGTGGAACGGATTAATTGTATTTACATTATTTCTTATGGGAAATAAGGGTTCGAATTTCGTAAACTTCGTGTTAAGTAATAGCTCCTGGAACGGATTAATTACGATACTCGGGGTCCACTGTATATGGAAATTATTTTTTGTCCATTTCTCTAAATCTGCATTTGTAAAACAATAAATGCTAATATATATTGGCCAAAAGTCACTGTCCTTGCTAAGTTGATAAAGATGTGTTGGTTAGTGCCAGACCTTTGAGCTAGAAGACTTTGAAAAGACTGAAGTTTTCTAAATGTAATGAGCTCTGTACCCTTCAATGGAGAAGTGCTTGTTATTGGCTCTTCAGGGAATTGGGCTTACCCTTACCTTAGATTGAATTTTGCCTTCCATTCCCTAGGTGCTATATGAGCTCCATTTCCTAATGGAGATGGTTAGATCTTTTCTTCCAATGATACTTGGAGGCAGAAGACTGAAGTTTATTTCAAGGTTACCCAAAGATTTTGGGGTCATTACCCCCAGGGCCCAGTCCTAGACAAGGACTCCAAGATATACTGACCTAACTGACTAATGTTGTGGTTGCAGGCAGTCCAACATATGCACCACAGCTCAGCTGATCAGGAATTAACTTAGAACTGGTAATTCCATTCATGTATGAAGGGAGGTATGGAATTTTGGTCCCTTTACAGTTACTGAGTTATCTTATAATCCACTTATTATACCCCTGCTTTTTAACTGGGGTTATTTTGTACTGTGTATCTAGTGATTTTGGTGTGCAGATTTGTAATAAATCCCTCCCGAATTTTCCAGGTAAAAATTATGACATGTCCTTGCCTACATTCTTAGTAGTTTGAAGGACTTCAAGTATTCTCAGTAATTTTGGTGCTTGACTAACATTATATGGGCAGTGAAAGTTCTCTACATTCTCCAAATCTGCTTGACCCATCTGGGTTTAGCATTCCCCCATGAATATTATAAAAGGTACTGAGACACTAGTACATCAGGCCACAGACAAGCTTGTAGTGATACAATGAGTACCAATAAAGATAACCTCTGTTCACAATGCTAATTTCAGTTTTGTCTTTGGTCCCAAATTTGAAACAAATGTACAGAACTTAGGTCACATAACCTCTCTGGAGGACACGAAAGTGACTCACCAGCGTACTAAAGTGATATGAATTATGTTAGGGAATGCTGACAGGGTTGTTTTAATCACTGTCCTATGAAACTTTTATTGAAATGTCAAGTTTGACCATTAAATTACAGTACTAATGGTACTCACCTCCACTTTATCCTTGGATTGTTTGCAGTCCGCCAAGGAGTCCCATAAATACTTCTTACGTTTTAATTCTCCCTCAACATCAAGTAGTTCATCGAGGTCCAGCTCCTTCTCCTCATTTTTACCTTCCTGGAAATATTTTGCAAAATTAGAAATTTTTCCTATTAGTTCTGCTACTTGTAAGTCTTTCAAATATCTTTAAGATTTTAGACAAAAAATGTTTGTTGACTGACCCATATGGGTTTTTTTATAATCATTGAGAAGTGCTAAACCTTAAGGGCCATGCAGTGTCTAAGGAATAGAAGACAGTCAGGTTTGATCAGAGGAATGGTAATGCAACTCCATCCTTGGATCAAGAACCCTAAGTTCAGGATTTTCAAAAACAAAAAAATCAGATTGCTTAAAATAACACCACATATATTCTGACATAAATATTAAGAAATTGGAGTGAAAATAGTTAGTTTTTGCATATTATCAGGCTTGCATATCTTAACCTTACCTAATAAATGACAGCTATAAATATAGCTTTTTTTCATATTTGTATAAAGTATGTAGTAATTGATCAAATACTATAGTATAGATCTACCATGACAACTGCCAATTTGGGGAGGAAAAAAATTTTGGCTTCAGAAACATTGGATATGAGAATTTTAAATTTCTATTATTGCTCAAAATCACAAAACGTGTAATCTCCGACTACGAATTAAGAAAATGGAGTGAAAATTATTAAATAAAGATAATTTGGGCATACAGGATTTTTTTTTTTTATACCTTTGCTAACCTAACTTTCAATAAAACTTCATAAAGAGGGATTTTTCACATTTATAAGAAGTAAATGATGTACCATATTAACTACAAATTTTAAGAAAAAAATTTTGCCTTACAAACCGTAACTTATAGACTAAGGATTTTCCATAATTTTTCAAGCTTTCAATATTGTTTTAAATTATATGTGCTCACTAATATACTGATTAAGTAAATGATTAAAATTGTTCAATACAAATCTGCTCAGCATATTCTAAGTTTTTTTTAATTATAACCTAACCTTCAATTTACATTCATGTATTCATGGGGGAAAGCTAAACCTGAAGGGGTGGTACAGCTTTTAGGGTAATAGAAGGCATTCGGAATTTCAGTCAAGTAGTAATTGGAAAACAGATCCAATACCTTAGTTCAAGAGCCCTTAACTAGCATCCATGAACCTCTCTTCGGGGTATATAACCTTCAATGAAAGCTTTTATACAGGCTTTTTTTTTTTTTTTTAATTTGCAAGTACATAATAGATTAAAGCAATAATAAATCTACCATGTAAATTGCCAATTTTGGGATAAAAAAAAAAATGACCTATAGAAAAATGAGCTACAGGCAGAGGAATTTCAGGATTCTTGTTTTTTAAGTTTTGAATACACCACCTGTATTCAATGACATACTGATTGTTCTAAAACAATGGACTGAAAAATTGAGATAGTAATTTTAATAGTATTCGTCTTTCAATAAACTGGCCGTATCCCACCGAGGCAGGGTGACCCAAAAAGAAAAACGAAAGTTTCTCTTTTTAAATTTACTAATATATACAGGAGAAGGGGTTACTAGCCCCTTGCTCCTGGCATTTTAGTCGCCTCTTACGACACGCATGGCTTACGGAGGAAGAATACTGTTCAACTTCTCTATGGAGATAAGAGGAAATAAACAAGAAGAACTATACATAGTAAGAAAATAGAAGAAAACCCAGAGTATGTATATATATGCTCATACATGCATGTGTAGTGTGACCTAAGTGTAAGTAGAAGTATCAAGACTTACCTGAAATTTTGCATGTTTATGAGACAGAGAAAAGACACCAGCAATCTTATCATCGTGTAAAACAATTACAGGCTTTCATTTTACACCCACTTGGCAGGACGGTAGTACCTCCCTGAGTGGTTGCTGTCTACCAACCTACTAGTACCTATGTAGTTTTGACATACACGTATTATAAAAAAAATTTAACTGCACTATTCTAACCTTCAATGAAAGCTGTAAATAGTTTTTTAACATTTGTAGGAAGTAATTATCAAATATTCACATGTTACGTGTCAGTTTTGGGCTATACGTTTAGGACTTTCTGGAAATCTTTCAAGCTTTTAGCGTTACACGTACTTAAAATCACACCACAAGTACTCACTGACTTATTGAGTACGAAATTGCAGTGAAAATTATTATGCACTGATAATATAAGCATATTATATGACTTTAATCTATCTTAACTTACCTTTGATGGGTTTCGATTTTAGATTTAGATTTTGCCACCGAAGTGGCTAGTTTATTGTGCACCCCATCATGGGTTTCGAGAGTGTTACTACTTTCAAGATCCAGCCCTGGGACAGGCTTATCTGGTATTTGCCTGGTCAATCAGGGCTGCTGGTGGCCCGTTGGTCCACGTATACATCACATCCTGGTTGTTCTGTCACTTAGCAGAGGAAATTGCCTAGTTTCCTCTTAAAGACTTCTACACTTGTTCCAACAGTGTTTCTGATATCTTCTGGTAAGATGTTAAAAAATCTGGGACCATGTACAGTGGTACCTCGAGTTACGATGGTCCCTAAAATCGCCCTTTTATGTAAGTTTATTTTTTTAAATGCTTTTGTAAGTATATTTTTGGGGGTGTAAAAGGACTAGTCTATTTTACATTATTCCTTATGGGGATATATTCGTTTGGTAATGGCACTTGAACAGCATTCTCGAACGAAAAAATATCGTAACTCGAGGTACCACTGTATTTTGATGCAGTGTTTTCTTAATGTGCTCACTGCACCCCTGCCTTTCCTGGGGTTTATTCTACATGTTCTCCCATATCTCTCATTCCAGTTTGTGCAGATCTGGGACCATCCCCACCAGTACTTTCCACATATATACAGTGGACCCTCGGTTATCGGCTGTAATCCGTTCCAGAAGCTCGGCCAAAAAGCAAAATGGCCGAAAACCGAAGTAATATTTCCCATATGAATTACGTAATGTAAAGACAATTAATCCATTCCAGACACCCAAAAATATTAACAAAAATAATTAATGAACAATTAAATCAATATTACATACCTTTATTGAACACTCTTGTTGGCTTATGGAAGATAGGGAGGATTTATTGTTTGGAAGGGGAATCCCCCTCCATAAGGACTTCAGGTATCAAAGTCCTCTCTGGGGTTACTTCCCTTTTTTGTCTTTTAATGCCACTAGGACCAGCTTGAGTCACGACCCCTGTCACACAAAATAACTGTCCAGAGAGGTCTGCTTCTGGCGTCTCTAAGATTTCCCTGAAGTGGGACAAGGTTTTGTCACTAAACATGTTGCAGATATGGCTTGTTTCAGCTTGGTCAGGGTGGTATTTCTCCATAAAACTTTGCACCTCCCTTCACTTTGCACAAATGTCTTTAATTGCTGAAGAAGACACCTCCTTCCATCTCTCTTCCTTCTCCTCTGAAGCAAGTTCCTGAGCTGTGGCCTGTTGCTGTTCCAGATGAAGCTCTTCAGTGGATAGCTCTTCTCTGTGGTCCTCCACCAACTTTTCCACATCCTCGCCACTCACATCCAACCCCATGGACTTCCCCAATGCCACAATAGATGCCACAATAGATTCCACAACAGGCATAGGGTCGTCAGGGTCAGCCTCAAACCGTTCAAAATCATTCTCGAGAACACAATCTGGCCACAATTTTCTCCAAGCAGAGTTCAAAGTCCTGGAAGTCACTCCCTGCCAAGCCTTACCTATGAGGCTTATTATGCAATGGAGGATACTGAAGTACTTCCTCCAGAACTCTCTTAGGCTCAAATGAGTGTCCGAGGTCACTTCAAAGCACCTTTAAAACACTGCTTTGGTGTAGAGTTTTTTGAAGTTAGAAATTACCTGCTGGTCTATGTCCTGGATGAGAGGAGTGGTGTTAGGAGGCAAGAACTTCACTGTTATAAAACTGAAGTCCCTAGACAATTGGTCTACCAAGTCTGGAGGATGAGCAGGAGCATTGTCCAGTACCAGGAGGCACTGGAGTGGCAATTTCTTTTCCAGGAGGTATTTTTTCACACTGGGGCCAAACACATCATTGACCCACTCTTTGAAAATTTGCCTTGTGACCCATGCCTTATTAGCTTTCCACATCACACAACTTACTCTTGAAGGTATTGTTTTTCTTGAACACTCTGGGATTTTCAGAGTGATACACCAGTAAAGGCTTCATTTTGAAATCCCCACTAGCGTTAGAACAGAACAAAAGAGTAAGCCTGTCTTTCATAGGCTTGTGTCCTGGCAGTGTCTTTTCCTCCTGGGTAATGTAGGTCCTCTTTGGCATTTTCTTCCAAAAGAGGCCTTTTCGTCACAATTGAACACTTGTTGGGGGAGGAATTTTTCAGCTTCTACGTACCCCTTGAATTCACACACACATTTTTCAGCCGCACATTTGTCAGAACTTGCAGCCTCACCATGCCTTATCACACTGTGTATGCTACTACGCTTCTTAAATCTCCTTTGCTGGCCCTAAATTCACTAACAGCAGCACTTGTTCCAGGCATTTTCTTTACAAGATCCTCATGCAACTGCCTTGCCTTCTCACAAATAATCAACTCCACAACACTGTCTCCCGCTAATTGTTTTTCGGTGATCCACAACAACAATAACTTCTCCATATTTTCCATTATTTGTGACCTTTGTTTCGTTAGCAGCACATTTACTCTTTTTGCCACATCAGCTTTCTTGATTTGTTCTTTCTTTGCCAGGATAGAAGTGAGTGTTGATTTGTTTTTTCCATACATCCTGGCAAGTTCCAGCACCCGTACACAACTCGCATATTTTTCAATAAGTTCTTTCTTGAATTCCATCATGTTTCTCACTTTCTTTACCAAAGGAACTTTACTAGGAACTTTCTTTGGGGCCATGGTTACTTATTTCGCAGTTGCACTTAATGAATAACCACCAAAAACAATGAATTACATAGCGAAATGTTTGGATGAATGAGCATCAGAAGCTTCCTCACTCTCCCAGAGACACAGCCAGGCTGGCTGGAAGGTTGACACATCCCATACGGCCAATAAGTGAAAAATGGCCGATAACCGGAATTCGAAAAAACGGCCTATAACCGAGCTGGCCGATAACAGGAACGGCCGATAACCGGGGGTCCACTGAAAAGTGTCATGATTACTTCTCATCCTGAAAGTTCTCATTTTCCACCCTGTCATTTTTCTGGCCATCATGACATGTGCCTTGTTGTGTTCTTTAAAATAAAGGTCAGCTGACATCATTATACCCAAAGTCTTCATATGTTCCATTCTTTCTATTTGGTGCTCCTTATGAGTGCTTCAATTTTTCCCATACCTAAGCAGTTGAAGCTTATCATGTTACAGGTCATGTTATTTTCCACTGCCCACTGAAAGACTTTGCTTCTATCTTCTTGCAATTATTACATGTCTTCTACAGAGATGATTTTCATGCATATTTTCATATCTTCTACAAATGATTATATGAAACTGTGACAAGAGGTTTTATCTATGCCCACTATGAGGATAAGAAATAGTAAAGGTACCAGGACAGTGCCCTATGGTATTGAGCTTTTTACTTTGCTAATGCTGGATGAAAACATTAGGATGAGTTTCCTTAAGACACCTGCTGTCCCTCTGTTCACCTATCATAAAATAGGAACCTGGGGTGTTAGTCAACTCGTGTGGGTCGCATCCTGGGGACAAAACTGACCTAATTTGCCCGAAATGCTCTGCATAACAAGGGGCTTTCTACATAGTAGTAGTATGTCACTTATGTTAGCCAGGCCTATATACCTTGTACATGTACTTGTAGAAATAAAGATTGTTATTATTAAGAGGAAAATAAAGCTCATGAAGCCTGAGTGTACCTAGTAGTGACTAGAGCTGTGACTCGACCCCTGCAACCACAAATAGGTGAGAATGCGCGCGCGTGTGTCCACACAAACACACACACACACAAAAAAAGGTGTGTATCGTCAAGTGCCTTCGACAACTAGCAACACACAAACACATAAAAAAAGACTAGGGGTGATATAATAACATGCAAAATACTGATAAGTGATAGGGGTAGACAGGGAGGGATCGTTAAAGATATAGGAAACAGGGTACAACTGGAAACTGAGAACACACAGGTCACAGTTATGAGAGGAATTACCTATTCAGTCTTAGGAATTGAAACACCTGGAGAGTGAGGTAGCAGAGGCAAGATCCATATACTTGGCTTTAAGAAGAGGCATGAGAAGGCTCTCAAGGTTATGAATGAATGAACCCAGTACAGTGAAGAGGTGGGGCCAGGAGCTGAGACTCAACCTCCACAACCACACATTGGTAAGTACACCCCCTCCCCCACACACATTCAGAATATTGCTGTTTTGTTCAACATTCTACTAAAAAATATTTATGCAGTGTGCCAACAGCTGCCACTGACCAATTATTCCATTTGTTACTAAGGTATTCAGTGTCATTGTTTCTGGATTTTTTCATGTCACTTGTGACACTACCATCTGAAAAACTCTTAAAATATATAACAGTTTTATGGTAGTATTACAAAAACACTTTTAGTGATTTCATTGTACTGTAAATTGTATGAGCATTATAATGGTATGCTGTGTCTGCTAATTTCTGTGGTGATGAGTGTTATCTTATTATCTGAGTGTCATACAACGTTCTACATGAATGCTATACAATACCAACAAGATGAAGAATTTACACACATGTGCAGCATCTGGGTATTATTATTTTTAGACGTTTTGCCATCCAGTGGCTTTAGCAATATTAACAAGGACATAATGTGAAGAACATAGAACTATATACAGTGGTACCTCGACTTACGATGATATCATCTTACGTTATATTCGATATCCGATACTTATAACGTAAGAAATTTGAATGCGACATCCGTTGATTGATTCGTCTTACGACTTTCGTACCGGACCTGTCCGCTTGGCGCCCAGCTGAGCGCGCACTCCAGGGAGCGTCAGTGCTATTGTTTACAAGCGAGAGCGACCACCCACCCACACCCACGCATTCATACCAGTATATTGTCATTATTCCACTGTTTTTAGTGCTTGCAACTGCTAAATAAGCTACCATGGGTCCAAGGAAAGATCCTAGTGCTAAGCCTGTGGCAAAGAGGAACAGAAATATATGTACGATAGAAGTGAAGAAGGAGATAATAGAAAAATATGAAAGTGGAGTGCGTATCAGTGAGCTGGCCAGGCTGTATGGTAAACCCTATTCTACCATCGCTACCATTGTGGATAAGAAATATTCAAGTAAAATCAAGGAAGCTGTTGTTGCAAAGGTGCATCTGTGATCACAAAACACAGACCACAAGTGCTGGAAAATGTGGAAAGGTTGTTGTTGGTGTGGATCAACGAGAAACAGTTAGCAGGAGATACTGTTTCGGAGGGAATAATATGTGAAAAAGCAAGGCAGTTGCATGATGATCTCCTTAAGAAAATGCCTGCAACGAGTGAAGTGAGCGAATTTAAAGCCAGCAGAGGCTGGTTTCAAAATTTAAGAAGCGTACTGGCATACATAGTGTTGTGAGGCATGGTGAGGGAGCCAGTTGTGACAAAAGTGCAGCTGAAAAATATGTGCCTGAATTCCAGGAGTACCTAGAGGCTGAACAATTCCTCCCCAACAAGTGTTTAATTGTGATGAAACAGGCCTGTTTTGGAAGAAAATGCCCAACAGGACCTACATTACTCAGGAGGAAAAGGCACAGCCAGGACATAAGCCTATGAAAGACAGGCTAACTTTGATGCTTTGTGCCAATGCCAGTGGTGATTGCAAAGTGAAGCCTTTACTAGTGTATCTTTTTGAAAATCCCAGTGTTTGTCAGATGCGGTGTCAGCAAGTCTAACTTGTGTGTGATGTGGAAGTCTAACAAAAGGCTTGGGTCACAAAGGACATTTTCTTAGATTGGTTCAATGAAGTGTTTGGCCCCAGTGTGAAGAAATATCTCGAGGAAAATAATTTGCCACTTAAGTGCCTCCTGATAATGGACAATGCTCCTTGTCATCCTCCAAACTTGGTAGAGAAAATTGTGGAGGAGTTTAAATTCATCAAAGTGAAGTTCTTGCCCCTAATACCACTCCTCTCCTCCAGCCCATGGACCAGCAGGTCATTTCCAACTTTAAAACTCTATACCAAAGCAATGTTTCAAAAGTGCTTTGATGTGACCACAGACATGAACATAACCCTAAGAGAATTTTGGAAAAAACATTTCCATATGCTGCATTGTGTACACCTTATAGGTAAGGCTTGGGAGGGAGTGACTACCAGGCTTTGAACTCTGCCTGGAGAAAATTGTGGCCAGACTGTGTCCTAGAGAGGGATTTTGAAGGTTTTGGGGCTGAGCCTCAGAACCCTGAGCCTGAGCCTGAGCCTGAGCCTGTTTTGGAAGAAATTGTGGAATTGGGCAAGTCTTTGGGGTTAGAGGTGAGTGGTGAGGATGTGGAACAGTTGGTGGAGGAGCACAAGGAAGACCTAACCACTGAAGATCTGCAAGAGCTTCAACAGCAACTGGAACAAGAGAGCAGAGGTCAGGACAATGGTTCAGAGGAGGAGGAGGAGGTGGAACAAAAATGGAAGAATGTGCCTTCTTCAAGGATTAGGGAGATCTGTGCCAAATGGAGTGATGTGCAAGCATTTATGGATGAATATCACCCTAACCATGCTGTTGCAGGCCGTGCTGGCAACCTGTACAATGACACAGTGGTGTGTCATTTCAGGGATGTGTTAAAGAATCGCCAGACACAGAGCTCCCTGGACAAATTTGTTGTTAGAAAGAGGTCTAGTGACTCTCAAGCTGGTCCTAGTGGCATTCAAGAAAAGGGAAGTAACCCCAGAAAAGGACTTGGTACCTGCAGTGTTAATGGAAGGGGATTCCCCTTCCAAACACTAGCATACTACTCCACCTTCTCCCCTCCTCCCGTCCTCCACACATCAACAACTCTTCAATAAATGTAAGTGACATGTTATTGTACAATATTTGCATGTGTATTTATGTATTCTTTATTAAATTATTTATTATTTAATGTCCAAAAGTTCTAAAAAATATTTTATTTAACTACTTTTGGAAGTCTTGGACGGATTAAATTTATTTCCATTATTTCTTATGGGGAAAATTGATTCGTGTTACGATTGTTTCGTCTTAAGATATGCCCTCTCTGACGGATTAATATCGTAAGTCGAGGTACCACTGTACGTACAAAAGACGAGTAAATCAGTCCCTCAGTCTTGGAGCTGGTGAAAAGCACCCCAGTCTTGAAGACTGCTGTGCTCTTCATCTGCTCCTAGGCTGAGGGACTGACTACCTCATCCACTATTTGCTGTATATATAGTTCTGTTATTGTAGATGGTAGGTTGGTAGACAGCAACCGCCCAGGGAGGTACTACCTTCCTGCTGAGAGAGTGTAAAACAGAAGTCTGTAACTGTTTTACATGATGGTAGGAAATATAGTAAAAGAGGGGCTCACCGGTGAAGGATAGAGTGTTTGTAGCTGATCGAACATCCACATTTCTACACCGAGCCTCTTTCTGATGAGCGACATCTGGTGGGCGCCGTACTTGGCTGTGAGGTACTTCTCCTTACGTTCCTTCACTTCCCCGATCTGTGCGAACTCTACGTGTAGGTTGCCCCTTGGGGGGCCCCGCCCCCGGTCTGGGGAGCTCCCCACGGTCCGCCCTGAGGTATACGAGGCCACGCCCACTTCCATGCCGCTCTGTAAAAGAAAAAAATCAGTAAAAAAATGAGAATTATTATATTATTAGTAGTAATCCTGTTTGTCTATTAGTATGAGGTGTTGTGGAAATATCTTCCATTCACTACTCGCCAGAGGTGCTGTCTATGAGAACTCACCAGAGATGCTATCTACCTGGAGTATACCTGGAGAGAGTTCCAGGGGTCAACGCCCCTGCAACCCAGTCTGTGACCAGGCCTCATGTTGGATCAGAGCCTGATCAACCAGGCTGTTACTGCTGGCCCCACACAGTCCAACGTATGAACCACAGCCTGGCTGGTCTGGTACCGACTTTAGGTGCCTGTCCAGTGCCTGCTTGAAGACAGCCAGGGGTTTGTTGGTAATTCCCCTGATGTATGCTGGGAGGCAGTTGAACAGTCTTGGACCCCTGACACTTATTGTGTTCTCTCTCAACGTGCTAGTGGCACCCCTGCTTTTCATTGGGGGGATGTTACATTGCCTACCGAGTCTTTTGCTTTCGTAGGGAGTGACTTGTGTGCAAGTTTGGTACTAATCCCTCGAGAATTTTCCACGTGTATATAATAATGTATCTCTCCCGCCTGCATTCTAGGGAGTACAGGTTTAGGAACTTCAAGCGTTCCCAGTAATTGAGGTGGTTTATCGCAGTTATGCTTGCCGTGAAGGTTCTCTGCACATTTTCTAGGTCAGCAATTTCACCTGCCTTGAAAGGTGCATTTAGTGTGCAGCAATATTCCAGCCTAGATAGAACAAGCAACCTGAAAAGTGTCAACATGGGCTTGGCATCCCTGGTTTTGAAGGTTCTCATTATCCATCCTGTCATTTTTCTAGCAGATGCGATTGCTACGGTGTTATGGTCCTTGAAGGTGAGATCCTCTGACATGATCACTCCCAGGTCTTTGACATTAGTTTTTCGCTCTACTGAGTGGTTGGAATTTGTTTTTTACTCCGATGAGATTTTAATTTCCTCACGTTTTCCATATCTGAGTAATTGAAATTTCTCATCATTAAACTTCATATTGTTTTCTGTAGCCCATTTAAAGATTTGGTTTATGTCTGCTTGGAGTCTTGCAATGTCTTCAACGGTGGACACTGTCATGCAGATTCGGGTGTCATCTGCAAAGGAAGACACGGCACTGTGGCTTATATCCCTGTCTATGTCCGATATGAGGATGAGGAACAGGATGGGAGCGAGTACTGTGCCTTGTAGAACAGAGCTTTTCACTGTAGCCACCTCAGACTTTACTCTGTTGACTACTACTCTTTGTGTTCTACTTGTTAGGAAATTATAGATCCATCTACCAACTTTTTCCTGTTATTCCTTTATCACGCATTTTGTGTGCTATTACACCATGGTCACACTTGTCAAAGGCTTTTGCAAAGTCTGTGTATTTAACATCTGCATTCTGTTTGTCTTCTAGAGCATCCAGAACCTTGTCGTAGTGGTCCAGTAGTTGGGACAGACAGGAGTGACCTGCTCTAAACCCATGCTGCCCTGGGTTGTGTAATTGATGGGTATCTAGACGAGTGGCGATCTTGCTTCTTAGAACCCTTTCAAAGATTTTTATGATATGGGACGTTAGCGCTATTGGTCTGTAGTTCTTTGCTATTGCTTTACTGCCCCCTTTGTGGAGTGGGGCTATGTCTGTTGTTTTTAGTAACTGCGGGAAGACCCCAGTGTCCATGCTCCCTCTCCATAGGATGTTTAAAGTAGGGATGTATCGGATGTGAAAAATTTAGATATCCGGTATGCGGATGTGTATACGGATGTCTTACTCATTTTACGGATGCGAATGCAGATGTAAGAAATTGTGCGGATGTTCCGCGGATGCGGATGTAAGAAATTGTGCGGATGTTCCGCAGATGCGGATGCAAATATCCGATACATCACTAGTTTAAAGCACGTGATAGGGGCTTCTTGCAGTTCTACCAGTACTTATCAGAGATGCTATCTACCAGTACTTACCACCACTGGAACATGAGAGGAATATACCATGTGCAAGAGCTTGGAAACACTAAATGTTCATTCTTGTGTCTCCTTCCTCGCCTGACACTGTGCTGCTCATGGCTGCTTTGTGCATGTTTAGTGAACTGGTCACTTTAATGTTCAAGTAAGCTGTGCTTATTGCCTTTCTGTTTGTAAGAAGTTAGTCTATTTAAGGACTGGTTTCATCAGTCACGTTCTAAGTTGAGTCTTGCTGAACACGCTTCACACAATTACATAGTCTAGTACTATCGAGATAATGAAGTACAATAACGTACCAGATGGTACAGTTTATCATTAAGAGTACATTATTGTACAGTATTTTACGAAGTGCTAAATGCACCGTTTAAATAAAATGTACGAAAATATTGAATACTCGTAAGCTACTGACATTGCACCTAGTGATGTGTAGGAGCCTTAGTTACACTTTTCCTTGAGTGATGTTTGCAGCTTTTGTTCCTCGAGCCTGTATGTACTCTGTCTACAGTCTTGTTTGCCCTTCCCCAAACATAACTTTGCACTTTCTAGGGTTAAACTCCAGTAGAAACTTGTCAGACCAGACCAGACCTTCAACCTGTCCAGATATACTGTAGTCTTTTCTGGTCCACATCTACTTGCATTCTTATTAGTTTTACATCTGCAAACAGGGATACCTCTGACTCTATTCCATCCATCATGTCATTTACATATTCAAGAAATAGCACCGGCCCTATGACTGACCTGTGGTACCCCACTTGCCATGTGCACCCATCCCGACACCTTCAAGGACCATCACTCGTTGTTGCCTTCTTGTCAGGTATGCCTTTATCCATTGTAGTGCTTTCCCTGTTATTACTGCCTGCTCGTGCACTTTTGTACCAGTCTCTTGTGCGGTACTTCGTCATAAGCCTTCATACAGTCCAAGATGCAATCTACCCATCCCACTCTCAGCTGCCTTATTTCTGTTACGTTGTTGACAACAGTAGGTTTGTGACAGGATTTGCCCTGTGTGTGTATTCACCTATATGTGGTTACAGGGGTCAATTCAAAACTCCTCTGTGTGTGTGTGTGTGTGTGTGTGTGTGTTTTTGTTTCATCTGAAATTGAAAATATTAATAAAAACACGAAGACTATTTTTAACTTAAAACAAATAAAAGAACACAAATACAAAAATGCAGCCTAGGTAAACAAGTGAGTGTGGCAACAAAGTTAATGAGAGGAGGGAGAGGCACACTCAGGACTCAAATCCTGATTAACTGTTTGCAAGAGTTTTAAAGGAATGTAAAGAGGAACTTAGCAAACCTTTTGGCAAATCTTATCACTACAAACTGGCATAGTGCCAGACAAGTGGAAAATGGCAAATGTAATACCTATTTACAAGCCAGGTGACAGGTCTTTAGCTTTGAACTATAGACCAATAAGCCTTACCTCCATAGTTGGTAAATTTATGGAATCAATAATTGCCAAGGCAATTCGTAGCCATCTTGAAAGGCATTAATTGATTAATGAATCTCAACATGGTTTTACAAGGGGCGTTCCTGTCTTACAAAATAACTAACTTTTTTAACTAAGGTGTTTGAGGAGGTAGATCATGATAATGAATAGGATATTGTGTATATGGACTTCAGTAAGGCTTTTGATAGAGTTCTACATCAGAGGCACAAGGAATAGGAGAAATGTTTTTCTGGGTAGAGGCATGGTTGACAAATAGGCAGTAGAGTGTTTGCATAAAGTGGGAGAAATCAGAATGGGGGCACGTCTCAAGCGGTGTCCCACAGGGGTCAGTTTTGGGCCCCTTGTTTACAATTTACATAAACGACATAGATGAGGGAATAAATAGCAACATGAGCAAATTTGCTGATGACACCAAAATAGGCCGTCCAATTCACTCTAATGAGGACATTAGAGCACTCCAGGATGATTTGAGTAGACTGATAAAGTGGTCGGAGAAGTGGCAGATGCAGTTTAATATAGACAAATGTAAAGTTCTAAATGTTGGGCAGGACAATAACCATGCCACATATAAACTGAATAATGTAGATCTTAATACTTGTGATTGTGAAAAGGATTTAGGAGTTCTGGTTAGCAATAATCTGCAACCAAGACAACAGTGCATAAGTGTTCACAATAAAGCTAACAGAATCCTTGGCTTTATATCAAGAAGTATAAATAATAGAAGTCCTCAGGTTGTTCTTCAACTCTATATATCCTTGGTTAGGCCTCATTTAGATTATGCTGCACAGTTCTGGTCATCATATTACAGAATGGATATAAATGCACTGGAAAACGTACAGAGGAGGATGACAATGTTGATCCCATGTATCAGAAATCTTCCCTATGAGGATAGACTGAGGGCCCTGAATCTGCACTCTAAAAAGGCGTAGAATTAGGGAGATATGATCGAGGTGTATAAATGGAAAACAGGAATAAATAAAGGAGATGTAAATAGCGTGCTGAAAATATCCAGCCAAGACAGGACTCGCAGCAATGGTTTCAAGTTGGAAAAGTTCAGATTCAGGAAGGATATAGGAAAGCACTGGTTTGGTAATAGAGTTGTGGATGAGTGGAACAAACTCCCGAGTACCGGCATAGAAGCTAAGACGTTGTGTAGTTTTAAAAATAGGTTAGATAAATACATGAGTGGGTGTGAGTTGAACCTGACTAGCTTGTGCTACAAGGTCTTATGCCGTGCTCCTTCCTTAAGTGGAAGTGACCTGACTACCTGGAGTTAACCCTGAAGAGGGTTAACTCCAGGTAGTCAGGTCTAAACCGGGGAGTGACATGGACCTGCTTCGCATGGGTCAGTAGGCCTGCTGCAGTGTTCCTTCTTTCTTATGGAACTGACTGTGGTGAGCACTCGTGTTGTTAACATTCTTTTGTTTACATCCGGAATGGTTCAATTGTAGCGTAGAGGTTAGAGCGCGAGATTCGCAACCGAATAGTCCTGGATTCAATGCTCGTTCAAGGCGAAAAGAATGGGACCCTTCAAGGAAGGGGTGAGGGTGACCTTAATACTAGCAAGGAGCTCTTTAACGGATTGGAGCTAGTCTTCCCTTCCTCGACTCAAAGATGATTGTACACACACACACCATTGACAAATGGTGACTAACAAACATACACACCTCAGGTCTTACTTTCATGGGAAACGATTTGTGAAATTAGATTTGGGACCAATCCTTCTATAATCTTGCAGGTGTTGATTATCTACTTCTCCCACTTACGTTCCAAGGAGCACAGGTTGAGGTACTTCAAACGTTCCAAGTAATTTAGGTGCTTAACTATCTATGTGAGCAGTGAAGGTTCTCTGCATATTCTTCAGGTCTGCAATTTCGCCTTGAACGGAATTGTTATAATAGTAGCTCTTTAGCATAGAGGGAAGAAGCGACTTAAAAAGTATCATTATTGGCTTGGCATCCCTTGTTTCTCAGCTTCTTGTTTCCTACCTTTGATATTCCTTTACCTTTGATGAGTTTCAAAGTCTTTTCTACTCCCGGAGCCCGGCCATGGACCAGGCTCATCTGGTGCTAGCTTGGTCAATCACGCTGTTGCTGCTAAAGGCCCGCCCCCCACAATAACACAGCCTGGTTAATCTGGCACCTGGTGAAGATACTTTGTCCTAGCTTCCTGTTGCCTAGGTTCTAGTTATCCAGCCTATCATTTTCCTTGTGGTTGTGATAGTGACACTATTGTGATCCTTGAAGGTGAGTTTGTTTTACACTCGTTCCAGTCTTTATCTCCCCAGTCTTTCCAAAACAGAGTAACTAAAACTTGTCCTCACTAAATATCATACCTTTGATATACGGCCATGGGCCAGGCTCGTCTGGTGCTTGCCTGGTCAACCAGGCTGTTGCTGCTGGAGGCCCGCTGCCCCACATATCCATCACAGCCTGGTTGATTTGGCACCTGGTGAAGATACTTCATGTTGATGTTAGTGACCCACTGGAAGACTTGTTTATTTCAGCTTTGAGGTTTTCTGCCTCTCAATGGATGACTTTCATACAGATTCTAGTATCGTCTGCAAAGAATGATACGATGCATGATTTATACTCTGTGTCGGATATGAGAATGAAAAATGAAACGGGTGGTGGTGGTGCTGCTCTCATGTTAAGTTCAGGAAAACACAGCTGCCCGGTACTTTAGGTTACACTTTATCTTATCAAAGAGTGTGTAGGAGCAGCGTGTGTTACATTTCCCTTTGCTAGGCTTCCTGTCCTCCTGCCGGTGCTGCTCTTGCTACCTTTCTCTCTCCTCTTGCTCTACACTGCTTACTCTTCCGTTTCCCCCTGTTCTTATTTCACTTTTATCTCCTCACAGAAAGGACGGATGGAAAAAGAGGAGGATGACCTATCGATCGGCAGACAGATCTGACCGACCGATGCACCTGAGCTATCGAGTTGATCTGACCTACTGACTGACTTAAGCGACCAACTGACCTACCCACCAACTGTGCAAGATGAATCAAGCGACAAACTGAATGGCAGACCGAAAGCCAATTATTTAACGATGAAACACAGAACCCAGACTACGGCCAAGACATCTGGCAAGGGGAACCAGAAACGAATACGCAGGAATAATAAAGCCAGCTGAAAGTCAATTTGAAAAGATTACATCATCAAAAGTCAGAGAAAGACAAGGGGAGACATGATTATCACATATAAAATCCTAAGAGGGATAAATAGTGCAGATAGGGACAGGTTATCTGAATCAAGAGTACCAGAAGGGTTGAAAATTGGAATGACTTGAATGAGGCAGTGGTGGAGGCAAACCTCAATACACAGTTTATAGAGTAGATATGACAAGACCCAAGAGGACAGAAATAAGTGATACTGATGAAGGTGGTATAGCAGGAGGGGCCAGGAGCTGAGTCTCGACCCCCGCAAACAACTTCGTGAGCACATTTCAGAATCAGCCCTCAGGAACCTCTAGCACTGGCGACCAGCAGACAGCAGGCAGACACCCGGCAGACAGCAGGCAGACACCCGGCAGACAGCAGGCAGACAGCAGGCAGACACCCGGCAGACAGCAGGCAAGGCAGGTAGGGGATTCTAACTACCAAAATATATTTGCAGGCAGCACAGCAGTTGGTGTTGTGTGAGGGCGGCAACCTTCACCCCCACCCCCACCCACACTCCATAAAGTCCTTCACAACTCAAAATAAACGAGTCTTTTCTCTTTTCCATTGTGTCTCTCTTCCCCTCCCTCCATTCACACACTAACACTCACTCTCGCCAAAGTGGACAGTAAGCGAGCAGTAAAGCACACAGAATGCTAGGTTTCATAGATAGAAACTTGGTGAATTTAACAGCACACACTATAGTGACCCTCTATAATGCACCTGTTAGACTGTATCTGGAATATACCGTGCAGTTTTGGTATCTAAATTATACAGAAGACTAAGATATACTGGAGAGGGTACAGAAAACTACCATTACTGAAAAATAAAATTTCATGAAGACACAAAGTACTCAATGTTTTTTTCTCATAGCAAAAGATTACGAGAATATTTAATTCAAACCTTTAAGATAATGACTGGATTTCGTACGCTCAAACGCGAAGAACTATTTCAAGTACTGAACGAGTCCATATCTCGAAACAATGGAATTAAACTGCGAGGCAGATGCAACACGAGCTTATGTTTTTTTTTTTTTTTTTTTTTTTTTTTGCAAATATAATTTTAGCAGACTGGAACAAACTATCTACTAATGGTTTAAGGGGGAAGACAATATAGTCATTCAAGAACCAGCTGGACAGGTACTCTGCAAGTATATAACTGGATACACCTAGTGGGTGGCACTGAATCAATTGAGTAGTTAGACTGTTGGGTTTAGTCCTGACTCTTTCTCTTCTACTTCAGTTCTTCCTCTCACCGGCTATTCTTCTTCTGTCCCCACTTCCCCCTCGCCCCTAGTGGGTCCTTACCTGAGAGTCTGAACTGAACTGAACTGAATTGGTGGCACTGTCCGAGCCTTCAGAACCACACGCTCAGTGTACATCTATCACGCAAGATTGTTGGGTCACCCTAAATTGTTTTAAACGTCAGAAAATGTGATAACAAGTTATAGTGACCTGTAAGGTAGAGGATATGGTGAGAAGGAATACTCGGCACTTCACTAAACCCATGTGGACATGATGAAGTGAACAGATTCCTGAAGTCTGTTAAGCTACTGCATCAGGACGATCAGTTGACAACGAAACAACCAACTCAATATTATTACTAGTGGTAGAAGCAGAGAGTTGTGACAGTCATAACAGAACTGATGGTAACCAGTAGAACCAATGGTACACTGAGTGACAGTGGAGTAACAAGAGTAGTTTCACATAGTAACAGTATTAATTTAGTAGACGTAGTTGTAGACCTTACTCTCCTGCAAATATCATGAGATTTTTCCATTATGTTACATGTTTTTCTCCTCTATTTTCATGCCAACAGTGGCCAGAGGGAGTGGAGAGTTAAAAGAGAGACTTATGCTTTTCTGTCCTTGACTGATACACCTAGACAATGTAGTACGACAGTCCTCAATCTCAGGAGTTGATAGTTCTCCTCGGCAGATAGCCTCCACGTAGACGTTCAAGTCCTCTGGAATATATCCTTCCGTGTACTATCGTGTACTCCCATGTACTCCCATCGGATACTATCATCAACACTGACAACTTCCAGATAGTAACAATAGCATCATCACATAGGATTTTAAATAATCTTGTTACCAGGAAGTACGCTGAGCACCTGGAAACACCGCACAGGTAAACACCACGTAACTATAATCGTAAGTGTCCTGGGCGTGTTAAGTGGTCAAGTTCCCAGTGAACAAAACAGAGGAGGAACAGGGGAAAACAGAAGAGATGAAGAACATGTAATCAAAGTGAAGGAATAGATAAACACGTGGACGGGGAACAGAGTAGAGGGGAGAGGTGAATAGGGAACAGATGAGGAACAAGAAGAATGGAGAAACAAATAAATAAGGAAACGAAAGAGAAACAGGTAAAGTGGAGTAACCGGTAAACGGGGAAAACAGTGGCACCGGTGCGGCCCACACGGTGGCACCGGTGCGGCCCACACGGTGGCACCGGTGCGGCCCACACGGTGGCACCGGTGCGGCCCACACGGTGGCACCGGTGCGGCCCACACGGTGGCACCGGTGCGGCCCACACGGTGGCACCGGTGCGGCCCACACGGTAGCACCGGTGCGGCCCACACCGTGGCACCGGTGCGACCCACACGGTGGCACCGGTGCGGCCCACACGGTGGCACCGGCGCGGCCCACACGGTGCGGCCCACGGGCCAGGTGAGTCTTGGTTATTAGGACAACAAGGGCAGCGTGGTTATCGATCGTCGTCACCCGCGCCAGCTTAAAGGTGATCCACTCCCACACGCCTCCCATACCATACACGCCCCTTTACATGCGACCTCACACGCCTCCCACACCATACATGAGCCCTTCTCACGCGTGTGTGCTTGCTCTCTCTCTCTCTCTCCTCTCTCTCTCTCTCTCTCTCTCTCTCTCTCCTCTCTCTCTCTCTCTCTCTCTCTCCTCTCTCTCTCTCTCTCTCTCTCTCTCTCTCTCTCTTCCCACACAAGAAAAACGTTACCAGAAAGTCAAAAAGGCAGAGTGCACCAGTGCGTGCTGGACACAATACATACGACAGGAAAGGTGAGGAAGCTATTGTGTGAGCTAGATACCTGGAAGGCAGTGGGACCAGACAATACCTCTCCCTGGATCCTGAGAGAGGAAGCAGAAGCAATGCATGTCACTAGCCACAATCTTCAACAAGTCGATCAACACAGGGCAACTGCCGTATGTGTGAAAGACGGCAAATGTAGCCCAATATTTAAGAAAGGGAGCAGATAGGTAGCGTTGAAATACAGGGAGATATCACTGACATGCATAGTGACGAGTAGGGCACCACAAGTAACGGCACTGTGAACGACACTAGGTCTTGTGTACGTGAACATGACGGAAGAGGTAGAGTCAGAGGTATTCCTGTTTGCTGATGATGTGAAGCTAATGAGAATATAAACAGGCGAGGGCCTGCAGAGGCTGCAGGTCAGGTCTAACAAATGATTATTTTAATTTAACCCCAGTAAATACAAAGTTAGGAAGACTGGGAAAGGACACAGAGTACAGGTCACAGAGTACAGGTTCAGGGGGCAAAGGCTGCGAACCTCACTCAAGGAGGACCTCGGGGTGAGCACTGAATCGAGCATATCACCTGAGGCACACATCAAATGAATAATTGCCGCAGAAAACACGTGTCTAGCAAATCTAAGACTAGTCGTCACTGTAGGGCTGTCACAGTACTGGTGTCAAGTGGCAGCAGCTAATTCTGATGGTATCGGTATCAGCCTAAAATAGATTACCTGTTTCTAACCTTCAGGAACCTAAGCAAGGAGTCAGTCACGACACTAAAAACAGCATATGTCAGGCCTAGTAAGCAACATCAGTATGGAGCTCTAACCTGATCAAACATGTCAAGAAACTGGATAAAGTGCAGAGGTTCACACCAAGACTGGTCCCAGAGCTATGGGGTATGAAGTACGAGGAGAGATTAAAGAAGAGAAGGATTAGAGGGGATATGATAACGACGTACATTTTCCAGTTATGATATCCCTCCTCTCTCTGAGCAAAGTTCAATATTCCAGCCTTGAGAACACAAGCGATTTGAAAGTTCTCATATCCACCTGTCATTTTCTTGGTCTTCGAGGCATTTTTCCTTATTTTGTTCTCTAAGTCATACGTCATGATTGTTTATAGGCCTTTTACACGTTACTTTCCTTCTATAAGATGGCTTTCCTGCATTTTATATATAGTGCTTCCTTAACGTCCTCGTTCTTCCATACTTAAGCAGATGTAATGACCTACAGTCGAACATCGCATTAGTTTCCTCTCTCCGCTGAAAGACTTGTTGACATCTCTTTTATTTCTCTCTCTCTCTCTCTCTATATATATATATATATATATATATATATATATATATATATATATATATATATATATATATATATATATATAAATGAGAAAATTGGTAAACGTATAAAAACGATCAAACTCAAAAATGGCTGCAACTTCACTTAGCCAAGGAATTCTAGTGTATATCTTTGAAATAAGTTGAGGTGAGCGAAACTGAGCTGCTATCAAATAGGAATCTCCCCATATAGTCTGAAGTGTATAACGAATATTTGGAAATGACAATTTAGTTTAAAAAAAAAACAATTTCCTTATTATATATGCGACAGGAACTATCACCTTTAACACTGTAGAAGAACCAGGGGGTGAGAGAGAGAGAGAAAGAGTAAGAGAGAGAGAATATCTAATTGGATCTCCTGGGATAACAAACAGAGGTCAAAATGGCGTCAGAATCCGCCAGCACAAACGAGGCCGCATACACTAGCGTTCGCGGACAAAATTAGCGAATCTTCTGAAAATCGGGATGCAAAGTAGTCTGCAGAGGGTAAGGTTACGAGGAGGGTGGCAGGATAATGGGTGGGTGAGAGCCGTGCCAGACCCCTGTATACCTCTGGGAAACAATGACTAGTGCTGGAAGTGCGGATGCGTCCAGGAGGAGACACAGACCAAGATTATTTGGTTTAGCAAGGTGAAGAGAGGAGAGAGAGAAAAGGGAAGAGAAGAGAGAGAGGAGGAGATGAGAGAGAGAGAGGGAGGAGAAGAAGAGAGAGAGAGAGAGAGAGAGAGAGAGAGAGAGAGGAGAGAGAGAGGAGAGGAGAGAGGAGAGGGAGAGGAGAGGAGAGAGAGGAGAGGAGAGGAGAGTGAGGGGAGGAGGAGTGAGTGAGTGAGGAGGAGTGAGTGAGGAGTGAGGGGAGAGTGAGGAGTGAGGAGTGAGGAGGAGTGAGGAGGAGGAGGAGGAGTGAGTGAGGAGTGAGTGAGTGAGTGAGTGAGAGTGAGTGTGTGTGTTTCTCTGCATCCATCACTGGTAGCTTGCTGCTTGCCAACGTCAATAACAGTGTTGCCTGGCACTGATGCCTGATAATGTTGCTTGACACTGTTGCCTGCCAACGTCGCTGAGGATGTCAGGGCATTAATTAGTGCCAGGCATCATGACACTGCTGTCTGCCACTGCTGCTGAACCGTCACGTGGGTCAACTTTCTGTCCTATCTGTAGTCGGTTTCGGGGGTCGAGACCAGGTCTCAGACCAGGCCTCCAGATTATTGGCCTGATCAACTAGACTGTTGGTACCAGCCGTACGCGGCCCAAAGCATGCACCACAGCCTGGCTGATCAGGAACTGACTCAAGCAACTTATCAAGTTCCCTGTAGAAGACAGCCAGGGGTTTGTTAGTAATTCCTCTTATGCACGAAGGGTGTTGAAGAATCTTGGCCCCCTTACGGTATTTATTGAGCCTTTGCTTTTCATTAGAAGATGGGCAGCATACCAGCCCTCACCCGATAACTTCCTGATGGGCAGCACACCAGCCCTCACCTGATCCCCGCCACCTCATCCTGATGGGCAGCACACACAATTATTTTAAGTGTGTTTACATTCAGAAATCCGGCTCCTCTACCAACTAATCCTAATCCAGAGTCTATTTTAAGACCTGAGTGGCAAGAAACCTGACTGCTATTTTGTATTATATATATATATATATATATATATATATATATATACGCACATGTGTGTATGTGTGTTATTATTATTATTATTTCTGGTCACCTAGCAACAAGTAGGGTGGGTGTTAGCCGACTGGTGTGGGTCGCATCTTGGGGATAAAAATTAACCTAAGTTACCCGAAATGCTCTGCATAACCAGGGGATTTCTATATAGCATGTCACTGATGTCAGCTATGGTCTGTATAAGTTGTATCATATACGTATAAAGATTATTACTATTATTTTTATTGTTATTATTAGAATTACAACTTATACAGGCCTATCTCCTCACGGCACAGACCCACGGAAATTAAGGTTCTCAACAGAAAACACTCCATCTTGAAGTTTTTGTGGAAGGAAAGCCAGACATGTCCTGTAGGACAGTGTACAGCTTGTTTTCCTGTAGGACCCACCAGGTCTGTTACTTCCCAGGGATGAAGTTATTCATGTAGCCCAAGAGTTTATTACGAGACAGATGGGTGGTACAGAGCAGACTAGATACAACACTTCAGCATTCACCTGTTCATTACCAGGCACTCGGCCTCAGATGCCTCAACTACCAGCACAACTTGTGAGGAGATGAAAGGGGGGGGGGAGGAAGAGGAGAGGGAAGGAATGAAGGAGAAGAATTAGAGAGGGAGAGTGGAAGGGAGGAAAGCAGAGAGACAAATAAAGGAGAAAGGAAGGGAGCGAGTCATTTAAAAATAAACAGGAAGAGGTAGAACAGTAAGCAATTCCAATGCTTCATTAGAGAAGCCAGGAGTCCGTTTATGAGGTTACGAGGTTCCCAACTTCAAGTTACTTTATGATAAAGTTACGAGGTTCCCAACTTCAAGTTAATTGATAAAGTTACGAGATTTCCAGCTTCTAGTTACTTGTTCCTGGACGAGACCGGAACATAACCCCAGCTTGATCAAACTTCATGGTGAGTAACTTACAGCAACAAGAGTATCTTACTGTAATGGCATTAAAGTAAATGGAGTAACTTACAGTTGGGGTACCGGAGTGGTCCTCCAGCTCTCCGTTAACGGTAGGGGCAGCGGCGTCGGTGGCGTCGGGTGGCGTCGCTGAAACTACACTGTCGTCACCACCTTTCACACCATCTTCGAACTTGACGGAGCGACGGCTGGAGCCAGACAGTCGCTGTTTGGCCTGTCTCCTCAGTCTGGACAACATGGTGGCTGCGGCAAGTGTAGCCCGGAGCACAGAGAGCAACACAGGTGCTGTGTTACCACAGCAACTGTTACTGACTGTGGTACCTTTGGTCCCTCACTCTCCCCACCTCTCTTTCTCACCTTCTTTCTCTCACTATTCTCTTTCTCAAAGGCTTGTTTGAATGTTTCCTTCTCAATTATTCCAGCCTTTGTTGCCGCCTTTCATCCACTGATTTACATACATCCTGGTCTGTCTTTGGCGTTATGTTCTATGTCTGTAACATTATGTGCTTCACTGTATTCTCTCTCTGTTTTGTCTCAAAACACTACACTTTCTCTTGGTACAATCTTCCCTGTTATAAAAGGCTTGGTTAACACGTAATGTTCCCTGGTTAACAACACCCCAGCAAACAGGACATTTAATTATGGTTATGGTGCTGAAATCTTGTTCACTCAGCACTATAGTAAAGATGCTGGGACCTTGTTCACTCAGCACTGTAGTCAAGTTGCTGGGACCTTTACTCAGCAGTACAGTTAACAAGATGCTGGGACCTTGTTCACTCAGCATTGTAGTCAACAAGGTGCTGGGGCCTTTCCACAATAAAGTGTTTCTTCAAGCACCTTCAAGGTCAACTTCTCAGCATTAAACACCAGATTCTGACTAGTAACATTTCACCAATAATACAGCAAACACCGCGGCACCAGTACTCCGGCTCACACACTGAGTCACACTCAACGTACTACCTGCAGCTGGTCATGTGTACTTGTGGCACCAGCCGGCCACTAGTGCCATTGCCAACCCTCCCAACCTTGGCACTGGCTTATCACTGCCCAATACTGCAACCGGAATCCCCAACATTACAACATTTATCAGAGGCAGTACACTCGAGAAGGCTCGATCCTCCGTTCAGTAAGAGTTCGACTCCATGGAGCTGAACTCTTCTCCAGGCTGAGGGACTGACCTCCTCAAATGATTTTTCTCCAAGGTTAATGGACTGATTACATCATATTTATTTCACTAGTACACCTGCTGCCTACTGTGTAGGCGAAACGTTTCATCAATAAAAACACCCAACTGGTGCATATGTGTCTTAATCTTCAGACTGTTGGTAATTCCCCCTTACTCGTGAAGTCTTGGTCCCTTTACACTTAACGAGTCCTCTCTTAGTGTACTCATCACATCCCCACTTTTCACCGTCAGAAAGCCACTTAGTGCCACTGAGGTCATCCTCTCGTACACTGCTGGGACTCCACGGTGAAGCTCTCAAAGGAAAGCCTTCCTGTGGCCCACGATATCGTAATAACACGATTGTAAACCACGGAACAGGTGGGGTTTGAATCCATAATGAGTGAGTCCTGTGGGTTTCAGGACATTGTTTACATAAAAATGAGAAGGATACACACACACACACACCCAGGTAAGGCTGAAGGATGCTGAGTACCAGACGTTTTACCCAGAGGTGTGTAGGGCGAAATGTTCCCTGGGGACATCACAACCTCCGCCTGCCTCTCTTTACACCCAGACGTGTCAACCAGACAACTGCCTTCACTTAGGATATTGAGTCTTGAATAACGTAGGTGTGGCATCACGTCTACGTCTTCCAGCATCACTACCATCAACACCACACGTCACTACCATCAACACCACACGTCACTACCATCAACACCATATGCTAGAATTTTCTGTCAAGTTCTTACGTGAAATAATGAAGACAGATATCCATACCTGTCACCATCTCATTCCGATACCGACGAATAAATTAACTTTATCTATAAATAACAAAAAAAAGGCACAATACCGTGATTGGAACAATACACACACAACCCGCACATAAAAAAGAGAGGAGCTTACGGCGACGTTTCGGTCCGACTTGGACCATTTACAAAGTCACACTAACACAAAGGACAGGTAGAAGGGGTATTTATAGGCAGGCAGACAGGGGAGGGCACAAAAAAGTGGTGGAGGGATAATAATGGAGGTAGTAGTGGAGTCAGTCATATTCTAGGAAAGGATCACTGCAGTGAAGCTGGCGGCCCGCATAGGGTAAGGACAAGAACACAGAGGGGGAAAAATGAAAATAAAATAAAGGACAAATACAAGGCAAAAGAAAACCCAGAGGAGAAAGAGATAGAAGGGGAAGGAATCAGGTTAAGTCACGGGTGTTCTGAAGTTTGGAGCATTTAACAATGTAATGGGAGAGGAAAGCATCTACAGAGACAAAGCCAGGGCTAAGATTCATACAAGGAAAGTTGTGTATAAGGAAGGATTCAACCAGACGGCGACTGTGAAAGTTGGACGTAGGGTAGACAGTTTTAGCAGAAGACCAATCAATAGGATGACTGTGATCTTTGACATGACAGAAAAGAGCATTATTAGTGTCGGCAAGCCTAACACTATTTTAGTGCTCCCTAAGTGTCAGAAAGAGATCGGCTAGTTTCTCCAAAGTCCTGAAGAGGACAGGAGGAGCAAGAAATAGAGAAGACACCAGGAGAATCTATAGAGGGAGGGGAGGTATGAACTAGATTAGTGCGAAGAGTGTTAGTCTGGCGAAAGGTAAATTTGATGTCTAAGGAACGGAGAGAGTTGTTGAGATTAGAGAGACCAGAGATGTAGGGAAGGCAGAAGACAGGAGTGTTCCCAGGAGTAGAGGGTTTAGGAGAGAAGAAAGTCCGTTTGGCACGAGAGAAAGCAGAGTCTATGAAATGGGATGGGTAGCCAAGGCGGGAAAATGAATTATGGAGGTGTTGATTCGCCGGGAATTCTCCCGGCCCGGGTCTTTACCAGATGGCGACCCGGCTCCGGCTCCTGTCGTGGGAGTATCAGAGACCTATGTCTCCCATGGGAGGAGGTACAAGTACCCCCTCATCGGCGGGACCAACTGTCCCCAGGCCTAGCCACATTCCCCACCAGCACTAGGCTGGTAGGGAGATGCTAGGCCTCTCTGGTCTGCCATCTTCCCTGACGGGAAGGGCAGGCTTGTGAGCTGCAGATGGTAGCAAGCTCCAGTCTTGGCACCTACCCTGCCCTAGAAGGGCTGGGCATGGTGATCGACAATGAATTATGAAGAGTGGAAATTTCTGCTTCAAGGAACTGAGGATCACAAATGCGGAGAGCATGGAGAAAGAGGGAGATAAGAACACTTTTCTTGACAGAGGAGGCATGATAAGAAAAGTAGTGAATATGCATGCCACTGTGCATAGGTTTGCGGTACACGGAAAAGGCAAAACCTGTAACTGAGCGGTGGACATGAACATCAAGGAAAGGAAGCAAAGAATTACATTCCCAATCAGCTTTAAACTTAATGGAAGGGGCAAGATTATTAAGAGCATCAAGAAATGGTTGGAAGAGACTTGAGTCTCCTTTCAGTTCTCCTTTCCTAGAATATGACTGACTCCACTACTACTACTACCACTACTACCTCCATTATTATCCCTCCACCACTTTCTTGTGCCCTCCCCTGTCTGCCTGCCTATAAATACCCCTTCTACCTGTCCTTTGTGTTAGTGTGACTTTGTAAATGGTCCAAGTCGGACCGAAACGTCGTCGTAAGCTCCTCTCTTTTTTATATGTGCGGGTTGTGTGTGTATAACTTCATCTATATACAATTACCTATGCTCAATAATAACTCACATGGATACAGAAACTCGGGAGATTAATTGATGTGTATATTTCGACCCCCTTCTGGGGTCCTCTTCAGCAGAAGGGGTCGAAGTATACAGATCAATTAATCTCCTGAGTTTTTGTGTCTATGTGGGTTATATTATTGAGCACAAGTGTTTAGTTATTCACAATTGTCTATACTGACAAAAAATATTATTAATGTGGAAGGAAGTCGGTAGTAGTTCGTGTATGTATATGAGAGGCTGGGTGTTGCAGGCAGGGAAGGCAGCAGCTTGAGGAGAGACTGGGTGTTGCAGGCAGGGAAGGCAGCAACAGCTTCCTTCGTTAACCTGGACTAACGAGCCGGGAGCCACGTTTACGTAGTTACTATCCACCTAGTTACAAACCTGGCTGATAATCAACATTGATGACGTCTAGTTTAACACCTATCGACTGAAGGAGGGCCATTAAGGCTGCATTTCAACTGTACACCCACCACACATTCCAGAATACTTGCACCCCCTTAAAAACAGTCATTAATATGTATATATATCAATGCACCACGCAGAAACAAGCGGGTATATACAGAGAAAGATCGCAGTCAGCAGGACTCGATACTGCTACTGGGGACGTTCAAGATTCCCAGGCAGCGCTCTTATCCACTCAGCCACGAATGCCACATAATCTGGGCAGCCTGGATCTTTCCCTCTCTCTATATATATATATATATATATATATATATATATATATATATATACACACACAACTCCCGGTTGATACTTCCCGAAATGGGTTTAAAAACCCTATTATTAATTCCATCTAGTGAGGGGTTTTGAATGAACATTTAAAGCCATGACTCATTAAAAAACCTTTTGAATGTTGTGAATCATTAAAACTCACCGACACGAGCCGTATCGGAAGTCGATTCTTCGATAGAATCACTTACTGCAGATCCCAACCTTATTGTGCGAGGCTTGCCAGGGATGAGGAATTTCTAGAGAAGCCGCATATATACCATGTACATGTCTTGGCTTACACACCAAGACCATACCCTGGCTTACACACCAAGACCATACCCTGGCTTACACACCAAGACCATACCCTGGCTTACACACCAAGCACATACCCTGGCTTACACACCAAGCACATACCCTGGCTTACACACAAAACATCAACCTGATAAACAAATATTCGCTATCTAGCCTTGTCCGTTCTGAAGGGCAGAGATAGTGTTACTGATAACGCAAAAACACACAATTCAGTTATAGTCGAAGATAAGGGGAGAGGAGAGAGAGGACGAAGAGAGGAAGAGAGAGGGGTATATATATATAGAGAGGAGAGAGTCGGTATATTATCATAGTCTGATCAAGGAATCCAGGATGGTCAACCAGTGCTCCCCACATAGGACAGAAGAAGGAAGATGAGCGACACCCCCCACCCGGGATGTCAACGTCTGGTCACCATCTGGAGAAGACCCGGGTCGGGACAAGACCGACGAACCTACTACAGTAAAGCATGACATGATAAAGCTCTGCACAAAGTTTATCATGTCATTCGAATGAAATTCCTCGTCCATTTTGTTGTTATTCACGTGAACGGGATCACTTCTGTACTTGTATTGTAGTAGATTCGCCGGTACATCCGGCCCGGGTCTTCTCCGGCGAATCTACTACAATACAATACAAGTACAGTACACTGATCCCGTTCACGTGAATAACAACAAAATGGACGAGGAATTTCATTCGAATGACATGATAAACTTTGTGCAGAACTTTATCATGTCATGCTTTACTGAGTGTAACATGACAAAGCTCTACACAGAGTGTAACATGACAAAGCTCTACACAGAGTGTAACATGACAAAGCTCTACACAGAGTGTAACATGACAAAGCTCTACACAGAGTGTAACATGACAAAGCTCTACACAGAGTGTAACATGACAAAGCTCTACACAGAGTGTAACGCTCTCCACATAAAAGGTTACCCTGGAAAGTGGGTCTAGTCTTCACAGTTCAGAGGAAGCTGGAGCAGCACCAAGACTCCTCCAGAAGACAACTGTCACGCTCCTCCCGTCACTTCCTGATCACCTGCCCTCCCCTGCCTAAGTTGGACTAGGTGCTGCTAGCACCCATAGCCTGGCTGATTAGGCTAGTAGTAGCCTGGACTGGGCCCGGGTCCAGGCCAGAAGATAAACAAGGATCTGGTTTACACACACACACACACACACGAACAAAAAATAAATGTGAACCTATAGCAATTAAGATGACTAAGCATGGAGGGACCAAGACTTTTCAACACCCTCCCTGACTCTCTTCAAGAGGGAACTTAGTAAGCTTCTCGAGTCATGTCCTGATCAGCCGGGCTGTAGTGCATACGTTGGACTTGCTATGACAAGCACCAACATCCAGATTGATCAGGTCATCCACCCGGGGTCAGGTCTGGGACCGGGCCGCGGGGGGTTCTACTCTGGAAGCACTCGCCAGGTAACCTCCAGGTAAGCATCTTCAACAGGTCACTGGAGACGGAAAAATAAGGAAGAATGCGGTCATTATCTTAGTGCTGAGAGTATTGTTTATTACAGGAGAAGCCTAGCTCTCCCTCGTGACCCAGCTGTTCTCAATAACAATTAAATATAACGTAAAGTAGAGAGTCCTGAATTACAAGTGATATTTCTTTGATAAATTTCTACTCCTGGAGCCCGGCCATGGGCCAGGCTCGTGATATATATTATGAAGGTTGTAATAAAGGTTGATGGAGAAGCCTCCCCCCAGGGAGGTGAGATGTATATAACTGGTATATTATACATGTTACTAAGACACAACACAATATATATCGCATACTGTCTTTCACTAACAGAGGTGAAGAACCCAGGGACAACCATCAGGGATTTCCAAGACGGAAAATCCTGTCAGACAAAACTTTTGGTGTCCTACGAGGCTAGAAGTATACAGCGAGCTTCCTCGTGCAGCCACTCTATACACTGCCGGTTTTTTTTTTTTTTTACAAAGACAACTGAAAAAATGCATAAAAATATGAATATGAACAGCGGGTGCTATGAAGGCTTTTCCACGTGCTATTAAATTCTGAATGCAAGTCTTCAATCGCATTTACAAAATAAATCACTACAGAGAACAGCTTCATAAGAGAAGTTATTGTAAACAAGAACCGCAGGGTAGGTTGGACTCCAGCTCTCTCCGTTCTGCAGCATTATCAGCCACGTCTATAAGCAGTATCGTCAGCCACGTCTATAAGCAGCATCGTCATCCATGTCTATAAGTAGCATCGTCAGCCACGTCTATAAGCAGCATCGTCAGCCACGTCTATAAGCAGCATCGTCAGCCACGTCTATAAGCAGTGTCGTCAGCCACGTCTGTCGACAGTATCATCAGCCGCGTCATCCAAGTCAGAGAGAAACACAAAAAATGCTTTTATCTGCACCTCCCATTGAGTAATTGAAGCCTTGTTCGTCTCTGTCGTAAGAGTTGACTCACAGTGGTCACCAGTGCGCAAGATAACATACCTTTCACTCATACAAACCTGACATTCTTCATATGCTCACTGCGTCTAACTTTGAAAAGGAAGTAATTTTTTTTTATTAAAAGCAATTAGATTAAGCACTAGTCTAAATCAAGGCATTTTTAACCAAGAATATATTTAATATAGAGGAAAAAAAATCGTAAAAATGCTAGAAAATAGTTTTAAATTCCAGCCGATACACAACTGGAAAATTCAAGGTGTCGACCATTTTGTTTCAAGATGGCCGCCAAGTTATTTATCGATGACCTTTTCCAGTACACAAGTGAGAGCAACGAATTTTAAATCAAATTTGGTAAATTTTTCAGACGTTCCTGTACATCAACAATTATTGTTATGCTTTCAAGACGGCCGCCAGGCCTCTGTGCAACTGGCCTGAGCTTCAATATCGAGCTATATAATACTGAGCAGTTGAGAGCGCGGCGCGTGTATGCACCTCCTAGCATCTGTTTCTTGCAGGAACACTTGGTGATTTCCTGGCTACTGGAGGCAGTAGGCTGAGGTGCAGATCAACATCACTTGGCAGGTGTTGCTTGATCCGTGCCCAGTCACCTCGACTGTGTGTATCTGACTGTAGAACAGTTACCTGACCCCTGATGCCCCTTGCAACGTAGGCATTGGTATGATCTCTACTCCTGAACAGAGACAACTGTTCAGTGAGCACTACGATCTTCTCTATGATCTTAAGTCATCGTCACTGCCTCTAGACGCTGAGTGTGGTGAAGGTAACGCAGACCTACACACACACACACACATGGGCCAGGAGCTATGTCTCGACCCCTGCAACCACAACTAGGTGAGTACACACACACACACAACAGGCCTAGTTTTCTAATCGACATGTGCCTAGGACAAAATAGTAACTAACACGTACACACCCTGCAACCACAAATAGGCGAGTACACATACGTACATACCTACACATACGTATATATGTATGTACACATACACATACTTTCACACACATACACACGTATACTCTCACACACATACAGACATATACTTTCACACACATACACACACATACTCTTTCACACACATATATAATTTCACACATACACATATACTCTCACACAGGCCTAGTGTCTAATCGACATGTGCATAGGACAAAATGGTAACTAACACACACACACACACATGTTTCAGGTCTATCATGCTCATTGTCTGACTGTAACGGAGGTGAGATACAACGTGACTCTCACTGAGTGTGAGAATGGGATACCAGTAACACTATTATGGAGACTATGTACTGGAATACATCGAGAACATACTGCTTCACCCAAGGCACAATCCGTTTTCAGCAGGTTAAGCTCACTCGGGATGACACAATAAATTACAACGATTACAGTAGCGTCGTTCACTTTGATCAAGAATGCCTTGTTTGTCCCCCATTACTGGTAGCTCGTAAATCCTTCCATCTTCCTCGTTACGGGTACAAGGGACTCTCATCTTAAGATCCTTCAATCTTCCTCGTCATGTTTCAGATCATACGACGTGGTCTGTTTGACCTGGTGGACCCGGTAAGCCAGCTGAAAGTCTCAGTCACATAACCAAAAGCTCCAGTTAGCGGGACATCGTATGACAAGATCCGTGTCAGGAAACACGTCCTTTTTACTGGCGAATAAAATACCACCACCACCTCTACCAAAATTGACAGTGCCAGAGGTGCAAACTTTGAACACTTCTTGCAGTCTGACACTGCTCTGGTAGTTCCTATGTTGATTCCAGTTCAGACTGTAGACTAGACAGTACTAGTACAGTCAGACTGTAGACTAGACAGTACTAGTACAGTCAGACTGAAGACTAGACTGGTACAGTCACCCACCCAATCTTACTCAAACCACCCATTCCATCTTATAATTTACCCATTCTTCACCTCACCCATTCTACACTAGTGATTCCTCAAATTCTATCACACAGAATAACAGAGATCTCAATAGCATTCAAGAACCTTAAGAATCCTTTAGCATATTATACACTACGTATGTCATGCCAAGCAGCGTCGAGCACTCAGCACCAGCATGGAGCCCCCGCCCATCAAGTACACTGAAACTCGTAAAAAATCCTAAGAAATGCAACAAAACTAGTCTCAGAGCTGCGAGGAATACAATGTGGGAAGAAAGTGAGGAACAGAACCTCGCGACCCTGAAGGAGAGAAGGACCCTGGAGAGATATGATTACAACATACAAAAATACCAGGAGAATTTGCCGAAGTGGATAAATACAGAGTGAAATACGAGAAAGATGGAAGGAAAACACAGAGGGAAGAAAGACAGAGAGGGAAGGTAGACACAGACGAAAGATAGACACATAGAAGACAGACAGGTCTACCTTCTCTGTAGACAGGTCTACAGAGAAGGTAGACAGAAGACACACACATGGATGTTATGAAATACCACTGTAAGTGTTGGTAGACCAACGTAATGGAGTGAATGATGGGTGTCGGGTGGAGGCAAACTACACACGCAGCTTCAAGAATAGACACGACAAGGTTGGACGTTCAAGGAAGACAGTTGAACCTGGATAAAAGAGGGAATCAAGATCCCATAAAAACGATGAGTCATTTTCCCTGCAGCCAACGAATTAGCACAAACAAGTACAAATCTAGAAGTACAAATCTAGAAGTACAAATCGGGGAGCATGACAATACTAGCTAGATACCATGCTACCATCTAGATTCTAGATAAATAACGGTCTATTATCCGGGTTTACCTTTGAAAGATCTCGTTCAAAACATGTAACACTGAACCTAACAAGACTCCCACAGTTGTTCAATGTGTTCAAACTCAAATTTTATGATATTGGAAAAATTCATTAGTGTTCAATACTTATATATAGTGTTTAATGCTTATATACGGTGTTCAATGCTTATATATGGTGTTCAATGCTTATATATGGTGTTCAATGCTTATATGGTGTTCAATACCAATATATGGTGTTCAATATTCGCATATGGTGTTCTTACACATATATTTGGTGCTCAATACTTAGATATGGTGTTCAATTCCTAAGTGTTGTTCAATGTTCACAACAATATTTCTTAAATTTCACTATTCACTATTCATTGTTCTACTGTTCAAAATTATTTGGTTTTCGGAAGCTGTTCATTGCTGATCAGTTTTCATTACCTGTTAAATGTTCATATCTGCTATTGTTTGTTCACAGTGTTCACCAGTACACTGTTGCTCTTCGATATCATTAATAATAAATGTTCACAAATGTTCGCTCGCGTTGGTCAATGTTCACACTGTTATTCAAATAACACAAATGTTCATAGTTCAAAATATTGCAAAGGGCCAAGAACCCCCGGTCCAGTGTTCAATATTCAGTGTTCACGGTGTGTGTCAGTCTTGTCACTCGTGTTCAGTGTTCATTATTTACACTATTTTTTTTCGTTTCACAGGCATAATTGTTCACAGTTCATCATATTCTTAAGAATATACACTGTATAATCATGAATACACGCTATGTATGTTTTCATGCATACGTGTTACGTTCACAAGTACACATAAATAGCGTTCATAAATGCATGAACAAGCGGACGCAAACACTATACATAGTTTCAAGAGTAGGTATGATCAGGTCCTGATGCCATAAATCGATAAGAGATACAAGACACCCCCGCCAGGGACTGTGACTCGACCGAAGGACACACAGGCAGGTGGGTGCAGAGGTCTACACATGGTAACTGAGGCAAGTTACTGAGGGAGGAGCCGCCAGGGGGTCGACGGATGGAGGCTTATCTCCTCTGCTGTAAGAAGCGCTGCTATTGGCTGCCCATTATCAAAGCTGCCCAGATAACAACACATCCGAAAAGGTTATCTGGAGGTGGGCATCGACTTGCCTTGTAATAATAATAATAATAATAATTATTATTATTTCTACAAGTATATGATACAACTTATACAGACCATAGCTAACATCAATGTCATACTATATAGAAAGCCCCTGGTTATGCAGAGCATTTCCCGCAACTTAGGTTAATTTTGTCCCCAGGATGCCACCCACACCAGTCGCCTAACAACCAGGTACCTACTTGCTTCTAGGTGAACAGGGGCAGCAATGTTTCCACCAGTACCGGGGATCAAACCACGGACCTCAATGCGTGAGCAGAGTGCGCTACCACATGAGCTACGGGACTGCAGCATACAGCTTGGGTTCCTGTGCTTGAGCTGCACTCCAACACTCCCAACATACACAACAATAATGAACAAGTTATAAGAATGGAGTAATGAAGGTGAATCTTCAACCAAATTATCGTTTAACCTGACAGAGTGAACGATGTAGCCAGTGGACGCTATATCTCACACACACACCAACAAGGGCAGTCGAAAACTCAGATGAGTCACAGGGATGTTAGGAAGTATTTTTTCAGTCATAGAGTTGTCAGGAAGTGAAACGATCTGGAGAGTGATGTAGTGGAGGCAGCATCCATACACAGCTTTAAGAAGGGGTACGATAAAGCTCCTAGAGCAGGGAAAGTGGACCTAGTAGCGACCAGCGAAAAGGCGCTGGCCAAGAGCTGTGAATCGACCCCCGCAACCACAACTAGGTGAGTACACACAAAAGGTTCTTTCTCTTTACGTAACATTAACCTTAGAGCAAGACTTAGAGCAAGACTTAGAGCAAGACTTAGAGCAAGACTTAGAGCACTTGCCAGCCATTTTTAAGTAGCCCCCCCCACCTTACTTCATAGTCATTACCAATTCTTCCTGTTATACTTAACACTACAATCGTTACTTTCTTAGGTTTGAAGCCTAACGACTGCACTGAATCTATAACATTAAAAAAAATTTAATGTCTGAAATAAATAAATTATATATATATATATATATATATATATATATATATATGTCGTGCCGATTAGGTAAAACTTGCGTTTTTGGCTTAAATAGCAACGCTCACCTTGCCATATAAGATAAGTGAAAATTTGTGTATGCAATAATTTTGCCAAAATCATTCTGAACATAACGAAAAAAATATATTTCATTGTGTTTGTTTATTATTAAATTAATTTTAACGTATCTAAAATATATTTAGCTGGGTTAGGCTAAATTAAATTGCGCTTGTTGTAATAAGGTTAGGTAAGTTTTCAAAGTTTCTCTTGGTACAAAATTATAAATTCTTACATTAACATAAATGAAAAAAATATATCTTTAAACGTATAAGAATTTTTTTTAGAAAGGACTTAATTTTAGATGAGTTCTTGCTAATTGACCAGTTTTACCTAATCGGCACGACATATATATATATATATATATATATAATACAGGTGTCAGCATACACAGTGAAGGTGCGTGCGTTGTGGTATCAGTTAATATACTCAGCCTGCAAGACACTCACGTCAGAGGGTATATTTAAAGCCAGGTTGTTATATGTGATGTGATATGCATGAAGATGTGAACCAGACGCTTCGAATAGCGTACGAAAACCATGTATATACACTGAGGTGTGTATACACTGAGAGGTGTGTAAGTGCCAGTGTTTGTACACTGAGAGGTATCTATCAGTGTATATACACAGATGTGTATATATCACTGTATATACACTGAGATGTGTATGTCAGTATACTTACACAAATATTTACTAGAATCTTATTTTTAATTGGATGTATTTAACCATTCTTTCAGTATTCAGGTGGAACGCGGCCTTAAATGACCTACTTGCAGCCGATAGAATTGAAACCTAACCTGACATCAATCATCTTTCCACCAACACGACGTTTTGGAACGATGTTTCGAAGATTTATGTTAAATTCTACGCATTTCGAGACGCATATTATAGAGCCTGACTATGTCTAAACAGCCAGCGACCATCCAGGGAGGTACTGCAGTAGTAGGATGGTAGAGGGCGACCATCCAGGGAGGTACTGCAGTAGTAGGGTGGTAGAGGGCGACCATCCAGGGAGGTACTGCAATAGTAGGGTGGTAGAGGGCGACCATCCAGGGAGGTACTGCAGTAGTAGGGTGGTAGAGGGCGACCATCCAGGGAAGCACTACCTCCCTGTTCAATGAGTGAGAAATGGAAACCTGTTCTCTCTTTTTTTCAACCCTGACAGGACTTCTGGTATGTTGGTTCTGTTTCATGAGAGGTAAATCTTACAGACTTCTGCATACATTCGGTTTAGACAAGACTATTTTCAAATGTACTTTATAATACTTTTTTTTTTAATCCTATACAGACCATAACCGCGAGGAAGATTATCCCCAGAGTCAATAATAGACTTAATGGCTATTGAGATTAGCAAGTGAGAAGGCATAACAACACATGGGTAAGACAGCAGAGCACCTGGGGGTCCACACCCAGGCTCTCTCTGGAGAACTAGCTACTTTTACCTATATTAAAGACTCCTGTGAATTATCTAAGATCAAAGATAAAAAAAACAACAACAGAGGACTCTCTAACCACCCTCCACTCCCTCCAGCAACTGCTGGCATGAATACATGGGGGAGTAGGGAAGGGAAGGGGAGTATATACTATACTTTTTGAATTTTACCTGACATGTGAAAAAATTAAAATATATCTCCCACGCTCAGTAAGGTCACATGTAAGGTCACATCTCTGCTTTAAAAGACTTCTATTTTATTGCTTTTGTTTTTTGATAAAGTCGTGAATTATCACCTGTTCCGTGTTGTCTTACTGAATACCATACACCATACTGGAAGACATGACACTATACTGGAAGACAAGACACCATACTGGAAGACATGACACTATACTGGAAGACAAGACACCATACTGGAAGACATGACACTATACTGGAAGACAAGACACCATACTGGAAGACATGACACTATACTGGAAAACAAGACACCATACTGGAAGACATGACACCATACTGGAAGACAACACACCATACTGGAAGACATGACACCATACTGGAAGACATGACACCATACTGGAAGACATGACACCATACTGGAAGACATGACACCATACTGGAAGACATGACACCATACTGGAAGACATGACACTATACTGGAAGACATGACACCATACTGGAAGACATGACACCATACTGGAAGACATGACACCATACTGGAAGACATGACACCATACTGGAAGACAAGACACCATACTGGAAGACAAGACACCAAACTGGAAGACATGACACCATACTGGAAGACATGACACCATACTGGAAGACATGACACCATACTGGAAGACATGACACCATACTGGAAGACATGACACCATACTAGAAGACATGACATGGAAACTTACAGGAGAGACGGAACCAGATGGAAGATATCATCTACAACTACCTCTACTAAATTAACACTTCACTCACAGTGTACCATTGGTTCTACTTCTGGTTACCATCAGTTCTGTTATGACTGTCACAACTCTCTGCTTCTACCACTAGTAATAATATTGAGTTGGTTGTTTCGTTGTCAACTGATCGTCCTGATGCAGTAGCTTAACAGACTTCAGGAATCTGTTCACTTCATCATGTCCACATGGGTTTAGTGAAGTGCCGAGTATTCCTTCTCACCATATCCTCTACCTTACAAGTCACTATAACATTTTCTGATGTGTAAAACAATTTATGGTGACCCAACAATCTTGCGTGATAGATGTACACTGAGGTTGTGGTTCTGAAGGCTGGGACAGTGCCCCCCACTAGGTGTACCCAGAGTTATATACTTGCAGAGTACCTGTCCAGTTGGTTCTTGAATGACTGTATTGTCTTCCCACTTACATTAGATAATTTATTCCAGTTTGCTAGAATTCTATTTGCAAAAATACGCTTCCATACGTTCGTGTTCCACCTCTGCTTCGTACTTTCACTCAGTTGTTTCAAGTTATGGACTAGTTCAGTACTTCAACTAGTCCATGTTTGAATGCGTCGCCTACACAGTAGGCTTCTTCAGTCAAATGCAGAGGTAGCAAGTATAGTAATGAAATAAAGATGATGTAATCAGTCCATCAACCTTGGACAAATAGTATTTGAGGTGGTCAGTCCCTCAGCCTGACCATTTTCGACATTTATATAACCATCCACAGGATGGTTATGGGATGCACAATACACTAGCCACTTCGGTGGCAAAATCTAAATGACCTTATCTTCTAATGATTTCTTAAACATTACTGTTAGTGGGTAAGAAATATATAGAAGATAGTACAACTGTGGCAGGAGGTACATCTGTCCAGTATATTTATTATATATATATATAAAATATATATATATATATATATATATATATATATATATATATATATATATATATATATATATATATATATATATATATATATATATATATTAAGTTTCTCTAAGTATTTTATTACGACACGCTTGCTAATTTCGCTGACACTTAGATCATTGGTGTAGACTGTGGAGCCCTGGGAAGGCACAGCCACCACAGCCTGGAGCCCTGGGAAGGCACAGCCACCACAGCCTGGAGCCCTGGGAAGGCACAGCCACCACAGCCTGGAGCCCTGGGAAGGCACAGCCACCACAGCCTGGAGCCCTGGGAAGGCACAGCCATCACAGCCTGGAGCCCAGGGAAGGCACAGCCATCACAGCCTGGAGCCCTGGGAAGACAGCCATCACAGCCTGGTTAATCTGCTGTCTGACTTACATTTACCTCACAGTCGTTAGAAACAGTTTAAAAAACAGACAGATATAAATGCAGTAATGTATTGAGATACAGTGAGGTGGCAGAGGCTGGGGCACCAACATCGCCTCATACACCACAAATTTATTGGCAAAAAATATTAGACTAAGTGCATACTAACAACGTAATTAAGGCAGGAAACTTGCCATTACTGTAAATATCAGCGGGAGAGCAGAGGCGGCGCTGTGGGCGGTGGTAATGGCGACGCTGTGGGCGGTGGTAATGGCGGCGTTGTGGGGCGGTGGTAATGCGGCGCTGTGGGCGGTGGTAATGCGGCGCTGTGGGCGGTGATAATAGCTGCGGCTTAGGTGATGGCGATGACTGCGGTTTGAGCGGCAATGTGGGAGACGGTATAGGAGTTAGTGTGGGCGACGGTGTGGGCGGTGCTGTGGGCGGGTGCCAACATCCCCCCTCCACTAAAACTTGTATATCCCATCCCTTAAAGAGGAGTATCTTTATGCTAGTGAAGGGCTCTTGATCCAGTGAATTGGCGATACCTTCCTCTCACATGAGCAAACCTAACTGCCAATTATTCCTCATGAACATTTAGACTTGCCTAGCATGGGCCAGTAGGCCTGATGCAGTGCTCCTTCTTTATTATGTTCTTACAACCTGCCACGATACTCTCCCTCCGTGCATAAGCTGGATTGTCAACAAACCTCTGGTTGTCTTCAAGACAAGTTAGTGCCTGACCAGCCAGGCTGTGGTTCTTAGTACGTTGGACTGCATGCGGCCTGCAGTATCAACCTGGTTGATCAGGCCTTGATCCGCCAGCAGGCCTGGTCTGGGACCGGGCCGCTGGGGCAAGCCGATAACCCCCTCAAGGTAACCTATCCTTTGGAGGCCGCAAACTTACCAAGATACTCTTCTGAAGTCCATGCCAAGAATAAATCAATGCGAGCACTCAACACTACCAGTCAGATCAGGTGGACTGGACACACTGCCTGCCGCCTTATCCTCCTCACCTGGATCCAAAGAACCTGTGAAGTAAATTCTAAGAAAAAGTCTACGTAACTCAGGAGGGGCTGTTGACCCCAGCTACACTAGTGGCAATGTATATGGAATACTCTTTCAGGCTAGACAATAAGATCAGCTGAATCTATAGCCCACAAACCATCCAGAGCGCGAAAATAACTTCAACAGTTAAGTTAGAGGGTGCTAGCACTGGAATGAAGAGAGCTCACCTCTTCAAAGTAAGTGCACTTCACTCGGGTGAGTTTATCCTAGTAGGTCCCATTTCTGTGACTTGTACGAGTCTTAAACTACAAACTCACTACATTGCAATGACTCTCCACGTTCATGCCCCCATTCATACTGAGAAAAGATATATTTGTGGCAAAACGGCAGCCGACCAATATGGTCTACATGGTCTGACCAAAGAAATACATGTCAGAAACAATGTCAGGGAGATCAAGAAAAGCTTTGCTACGACCCAGTACCCAGTAGAAAGGAAACTATCTTTCTTGTCCAGCAAGCCATGTAGGGCGGGCAGCCTTCCCTATGGACGCGAACTATATTCCTGGAAGGACACACAGCTAGTGTTCAACTTTACAAGTGGGTTTACCCTGGCCGGCATTTACACTCTACTTAGTACTGGGTCACCAGGGTTGATCACAGGGAACAACACAAGCTCACTAACCTAACAGAATTAACCTACCAGTATCGCTTCACGCCAATACGATCAGAATCCCTTGGTGCCCTGGGCACAGAAGTGCCACAAGTCTTCTCAAACAGCTAGCTTCCCAGCTCATCGAAACTGCTAGAGGTCCAAGGATTGCCACCTTCCTCTTCCAGTGCCTCAGTGCAGCCATCCCAACAGAACAAGAATGTCTGATGCAACACTGGCTTCCACCCACCCACTCAGGAGATCCCATCCTAAATTACCATATACATATATCTTCTAATTGTGTATGTAAAATACAAACCAGAATTGTACCAATACGACTAAATCCTTACCAAACATAAAATGGGAATGATATATATATATATATATATATATATATATATATATATATATATATATATATATATATATATATATATATATATATATATAGAGAGAGAGAGAGAGAGAGAGAGAGAGACAGACAGATAGACAGACAGACATATATTAAAAGTATGAATTTTTAAACGTTTTAGCGAGACAACATAGACAGTGTAGCAATATTCCAAAAGGTATGTGAAATTCTAAAGGAAAACATGACCTTCAGAGTGAAGGACGACGACCACAGTAAACCTTCAGAGTGAAGAACAGCAACAACGACCACAGTAGAGTAGACCATCAAACGAGTGCATATAGACCAGATCCCAGAGCTGCACCGCCACAACTCTCTCAATCCGACCACAAAAACATTCAGAGGTGTCACATGAGACCTTACCTTGAACCAAACTTTTACACTATGTAAATGGGACGAAGAATTCATGCAAATGAGGAAAGATTACTAAGGTTTCCTCCTTTTTTTACCAGAAAACTTAAAAATATTAGAAATTTGAAGGAAAAGATATGTAGCAGAGCAAAATAATAAATTCTGTTTTTAGCAGTAAGTGTGGCTTATGACTGAGGTCGCAAGAAAATATACAAGGCCTGGTCACAGTCCGGGTCGTGGGGGCGTTAATCCCCGAAACCCACTCTTCAGGTATGGCTCAGGTGTGTGTGGTAGTTGTGTGTGACCCCTGGTACCTAGTACCTTCCTCTCCAGCACCCTGTCTCTCTGCACCAGGTTGATGTCAATAAGGATGTTATAGGTCGTGTTGATGTTGTCATCAACTGTGCTCCGTGTCAGAGGCAATTAACCTCAAGGCAACGTGCGGTGTGATCAGTGCAAGTAGCTTGAACCTTTGTGGCCAGCTGGTGCACCCACGTACACCCCTGGTGCACTACCCAGCCACACCCACCTTCACCACCTAAGCAGTTTTCAGGTCCTTTTTGTCCTGCCTGTCATATAATGCTCATGACACCACCCCCACCACCACCACACCTTGTCATCTCCAACACACCACAACCACAATACCTCACCATCTCCAACTTACAACCTCCAGCATCATCACACCTTACCACCTTGCCCCATCACCAACACTCATCACCAGCACCACCACAACTGCCTCAGCCTCCCACACCAAAGTGCACACACACTCCTCCATTATCGCACCAGAGAAAATTGCTTCAGTGTTACAAATTGTGGAAGATAATAATTGACGGGAAGACTGGTGGGACTGGTGGGTGGATAACGAGGTGGATAAAGACTGTGGTGGGTGGATGACGAGGTGGGTGAACTGTGGTGGGTGGATGACGAGGTGGGGTGAAGACTGTGGCGGGTGGATGATGAGGTGTGGTGAAGACTGTGGTGGGTGGATGACGAGGTGTGGTGAACTGTGGTGGGTGGATGTATGATGGGTGATAGTGATAGAAAAATAAGGAAAGGGAAAAAAACGGGAAACGTTTGGTACGAAGCTGCCGTCTGTCGTACTAGGCTGCCTTCACTATTGCTGCAGTTATCTGCTGTACCAAGCTGCCTTCACTAGTGCTGCAGTTATCTGCTGTACCAGTCTGCCTTCACTAGTGCTGCAGTTATCTGCTGTACCAGACTGCCTTCACTAGTGCCGCTGTTATCTGCTGTACCAGCCTGCCTTCACTAGTGCTGCAGTTATCTGCTGTACCAGGCTGCCTTCACTAGTGCTGCAGTTATCTGCTGTACCAGCCTGCCTTCACTAGTGCTGCAGTTATCTGCTGTACCAGCCTGCCTTCACTAGTGCTGCAGTTATCTGCTGTACCAGGCTGCCTTCACTAGTGCTGCAGTTATCTGCTGTACCAGGCTGCCTTCACTAGTGCTGCAGTTATCTGCTGTACCAGCCTGCCTTCACTAGTGCTGCAGTTATCTGCTGTACCAGGCTGCCTTCACTTGTGTTGCAGTTACCTGTTGTACCAGGCTGCCTTCACTAGTGCTGCAGTTACCTGCTGTACCAGGCTGCCTTCACTAGTGCTGCAGTTACCTGTTGTACTACGCTGCCTTCACTAGTGCTGCAGTTACCTGTTGTACCAGGCTGCCTTCACTAGTGCTGCAGTTACCTGTTGTACTACGCTTCCTTCACTAGTGCTGCAGTTACCTGTTGTACTACGCTGCATTCACTAGTGCTACAGTTACCTGTTGTAACAGGGTGCCTTCACTAGTGCTGCAGTTATCTGCTGTACCAGGCTGCCTTCACTAGTGCTGCAGTTACCTGCTGTACCATGCTGCTTTCACTAGTGCTGCAGTTATCTGCTGTAACAGGCTTCCTTCACTAGTGCTGCAGTTATCTGCTACACCAGCCTGCCTTCACTAGTGTTGCAGTTATCTGGGTAGTGTTTCTTCGTCTTCTCCATCCACCTTAATCAGGACCTGGTAAGGTCATCTTTGAGATCTATCATCTACACACACACACACACACACAAGAGTGAAGAGTAGTAGCCAGGCAGTTTGATTGACTGCTGGTATTTATAAGATAACCAGATCGATCACAAATACTGGTATGTTCTTTCTTTTATTTTAGGCCTAGTGTCTAATCGACATGTGCCTAGGACAAAATGGTAACTAACTAACACACGTGCGTACATACGTACGTTACCTCGTCGAGTGGATGACTGTATAAGGAAAGAGGGGAGGCAGAGAGGAATAGGGAGAATAAAAGGAAGGTAGGAGTAGGGGAAGGAGGAGGAAAGGAGAGAACTATTGGCCCCAGCGGGGGGGGGGGGGAGCACGTGGCCACATTCAACAAAACCAACAACAACAAAGACAACAAACGCAACACTTACAAAAAACACAACACAATCAGCCATCATTACCAACAAAAGCGCTCATGAAAGAAGCAACAAAAGGAAGCCAATGAAAATTGTGGTGTTAATCTGCCGTAATTCCCACCGGACGCCCACCACGCCTCACCTGACGCCCACCACGCCTCACCTGACGCCCACCACGCCTCACCTGACGCCCACCACGCCTCACCTGACGCCCACCACGCCTCACCTGACGCCCACCACGCCTCACCTGACGCCCACCACGCCTCACCTGACGCCCACCACGCCTCACCTGACGCCCACCACGCCTCACCTGACGCCCACCACGCCTCGCCTGACGCCCACCACGCCTCACCTGACGCCCACCACGCCTCACCTGACGCCCACCACGCCTCACGTAACGCCCACCACGCCTCACCTGACGCCCACCACGCCTCACCTGACGCCCACCACGCCTCACATGACGCCCACCACGCCTCACATGACGCCCACCACGCTTCACCTGTTGATCACGTGCCCGGAGTTACGGATTTTTAAAATCCATTTACCCACTTTTCCTATTATACCCATTAACTTCATTTGATGGACTAATCACTCCATGGACACATCCGTCAAAAGCCTCTGCCAAGTCCCTGTAACTACATCAACATTTACGGTTGTGTTTCAAAGCCTCACTGACTTTATTATAGTGATCTAACAGGTGTGACAAACATTATTTGCTTGCTCTACATACACTGTGACTTCTGTGAGTCAATGTTTTTTTTCTTCATTAAAACAGTAAAGTGGCGTCTCAGCACCCTGTGTACGGGCGAAACGTAGTCAATAAAGGATCGCATTATACTACATCTGTATCTATTTTTCCCACCTTGTCCAAGGCTTTTTAAAAGTGGTGTAAATACTACTGGTCTGTTATATTTTTTTGTCATAGTTGTGGTGCCACCGTCGTCAGGGACCACATCTGCACCTCTTTAAGACCTCGGGAATTTCACCTGACTCTCAGCTCCTGCTGTAGGAACACCTCAGTGCTCGTGCTAACTGTACTTTGTATTTTTCAACGAATGCCTAATTCCAGGAATCAGTCCCAGACTCCCAGGTGCTGAATGAACATGTCTGTCTTTTTCGAAGTCTCAAGTACTTGTGCTCATGTTAATTTTTTTTTTAAACCATCGGCCGTTTCCCACTGAGGCAGGGTGACCCGAAAAAGAAACACTTTCATCATCACTCACTCCATCACTGTCTTGCCAGAGGCATGCAGATACTATAGTTCACTTCTTCACTTCTGATGGGGTCGACTGGAGTGATGATTCAAAATCTTCTTTCAGGATTTCGCTCATTTCTCTGTCATCGTCTGTGTATAAATCTCCTTTGAGTAAAGGACAGATACCAGGAGAGATTTTTTAAACCTGGATTTTGCACAGGTGTAAAAGTATTTAGGATTTTCTATGTTCCTGAACAGGTATACCTTTGATGGATTTCGAGAGTCTTTCTACTGCCGGAGCCCGGCCATGGGCCAGGTCAGTTTCTGCTCTATATCCTCAATGTCTTGATGTAAGGTCTCTCTTCCTATGATATTTGAGTGTTTTTTCGACACTTCAGCAACATTTCTTCTGTAAAATCTATGTGTATGTATGTTTGATCTTCTATGTTTTCTCTGTCGGATATATTTTTAATAGACCTTGTACGCTTCTGCATGCAAAAGAATGTTGGACAAGGAACACTGGTTAAAAAGCCCTAGACAAGGAACAATGAACAAAGGGCAATTAAAAATGGAACACTTAAGAAACTCTGAACAAGGAACAAATGAAAAAGGAACACTGGTTACGGAACATTAACCAAGGAACAGTAAATAAGGAACAATAATCAAAGGCCACTAAACCAGGAACACTTAATGAAGAGTGAAGAGAGAAGAGCGAGGTACATTACCACACAGCACTGCTCTCACTCGCACCTCACACCTTACCTGCAAACAAATGAAAAACTTAAATATTTATATAAATTCTGGCAAACTGAGGAAACTCTGCACTGTTGATATTGCAACCCCAGCCCCGTCCATCACTCCCTCCCACTCTGCCCTCCCTTCCCTCCAGCCCCGTCCAACACTCCCTCCCACTCTGCCCTCCCTTCCCTCCAGCCCCGTCCAACACTCCCTCCCACTCTGCCTGCCCTCCCTTCTCTCCTTCTCTGGCTGTCTTCCCACTCTCCCTGCGTTCCTGCCTCGGAAATTAACTCGGAGTATGCTTGAGGTAAGCATACCCTCAGTCATCACAACCATCCTGTCATCACCAGTGTGATGACTTCCCCTGATGAAGCGACTCATCCAGACACTACACTTAAGACTAAATTGACTGATCAAACTTACATTTAAATAAACGTTGGAAACTCAATAGTGAGTGGTGAGGCCACTAGAGTGTTACATGGGCGTCTTCCCGCACTAGACTGTTACATGGGCGTCTTCCGCACTAGACTGTTACATGGGCGTCTTCCCGCACTATACTGTTACATGGGCGTCTTCCCGCACTAGACTGTTACATGGGCGTCTTCCCGCACTAGACTGTTACATGGGCGTCTTCCCGCACTAGACTGTTACATGGGCGTCTTCCCGCACTAGACTGTTACATGGGCGTCTTCCCGCACTAGACTGTTACATGGGCGTCTTCCCGCACTAGACTGTTACATGGGCGTCTTCCCGCACTAGACTGTTACATGGGCGTCTTCCCGCACTAGACTGTTACATGGGGTCTTCCCGCACTAGACTGTTACATGGGCGTCTTCCGCACTAGACTGTTACATGGGCGTCTTCCCGCACTAGACTGTTACATGGGCGTCTTCCCGCACTATACTGTTACATGGGCGTCTTCCCGCACTAGACTGTTACATGGGCGTCTTCCCGCACTAGACTGTTACATGGGCGTCTTCCCGCACTAGACTGTTACATGGGCGTCTTCCGACTATACTGTTACATGGGCGTCTTCTCACTAGACTGTTACATGGGCGTCTTCCCGCACTAGACTGTTACATGGGTCTTCCCACTAGACTGTTACATGGGCGTCTTCCCGCACTAGACTGTTACATGGCGTCTTCGCACTAGACTGTTACATGGGCGTCTTCCCACTATACTGTTACATGGGCGTCTTCCCGCACTAGACTGTTACATGGGCGTCTTCCGCACTAGACTGTTACATGGGCGTCTTCCCGCACTAGACTGTTACATGGGCGTCTTCCCGCACTAGACTGTTACATGGGCGTCTTCCCGCACTAGACTGTTACATGGGCGTCTTCCCGCACTAGACTGTTACATGGGCGTCTTCCCGCACTAGACTGTTACATGGGCGTCTTCCCGCACTAGACTGTTACATGGGCGTCTTCCCGCACTAGACTGTTACATGGGCGTCTTCCCGCACTAGACTGTTACATGGGCGTCTTCCCGCACTAGACTGTTACATGGGCGTCTTCCCGCACTAGACTGTTACATGGGCGTCTTCCCGCACTCTCAGCCAGATATCAAAACATTTTGTGATACCAGACGTATTTTAAAATTCTGTTGACAATTTTTGACAAAACAGACGGACATGAACACGCATCACACATACGCACACAACACACGCACACAAACACACACACACACACACACACACACACACACACACACACACACACAAAACATACACGCACCCAAAACACACACACACAACACACACAAAATACAAAAAACACACACACACAACACTCCACACACAAGCAACACACACACACACACACACACACACACACACACACACACACACACACACACACACACAAGCAACACAACACACAAACACACACACAATCTACAAACATTGACAAAACAGGCTACAAGCACTCAAATACACATGTATGCATACATGGACATATACACGCATACATTAACAAGTTATACAAGCATACTCACCAAAATCAAGCCCCAAACACTTGCAACCATCGCACAAGCAAGGACATGACCCACCACCAGTATAGAAGTTACAGTAAACGCGACGAAAAATGCCAAAAAATGGAAACACCATTTTCCTGCATTCCCTCACTAGCGAGCCACGAAACGTATTCCACTTTTTGTTCTGGATAAAACACATCAAAGTCATCGATACTGAGGCCAGCTAGCGAGCCAAGCCAGGTCCAGGGGGGTGCTACGACACACCTGGCTGCAAGCCAGGTCCATGGGGTGCTACGACACACCTGGCTGCAAGCCAGGTCCAGGGGGTGCTACGACACACCTGGCTGCAAGCCAGGTCCAGGGGGTGCTACGACACACCTGGCTGCAAGCCAGGTCCAGGGGGTGCTACGACACACCTGGCTGCAAGCCAGGTCCAGGGGTGCTACGACACCTGGCTGCAAGCCAGGTCCAGGGGGTGCTACGACACACCTGGCTGCAAGCAGGTCCATGGGAGTCTACGACACCTGGCTGCAAGCCAGGTCAGGGTGCTACGACACCTGGCTGCAAGCCAGGTCCAGGGGGTGCTACGACACACCTGGCTGCAAGCCGGGTCCAGGGGGTGCTACGACACACCTGGCTGCAAGCCAGGTCCAGAGGAGTGCCATATGACACACCTGTGGCCGGTCTCAAGAGTTCGTTTACTCTGGGAGTCCGGAATGAAAGCATGATCAACCAGGTTGTTGTTTCTCGCAGAAAAGAGTCCTTCACAGTCATAACAACCTGGTTGATCTGCCACTTGTTACGGCTAGTGATCCAGTTTCTTCTTGAAAACCTCAACCTGCTTTCCAATAATATTTCTATCTTCTGGTAACGATTGGTAAGGTTTGTCAGGAAACAGGACAAGTGTTTCCTGACGTGGGTCTTAGTCATATGATGACCCACAGCTGGAGCTTTTGGTCATCTGACCGACGCCTTCCGCTGGCTTACCGGTCCACTCATTTAAAAATTATGGTCCTAGTTATAACCACTTTATTATCTATTTCAGTAGCGAGCTGAAAAGTCGTGGACCAGGGATGTTGATGCGGTGTTCTCTTGCTGTACCAGTGGCGCCCCTTTATTTTACTGGGTTACAGAGAGTATATTTCAGGAGCTTAACTTGTTCCCGGTAGTTTAGATGTTTCCTCTTGATTCTATGTGAGCAGCAAAAACCTCTATATTTTCCAGTTGTGTTGTATAGTGATCTAGTGTGTTGTATAGTGCTATAGTGTGTTGTATAGTACTCTAGTGTGTTGTATAGTGCTCTAGTGTGTTGTATAGTGCTCTAGTGTGTTGCATAGTGCTCTAGTGTTGTATAGTGCTCTAGTGTGTTGTATAGTGCTCTAGTGTGTTGATAGTGCTCAGTGTGTATAGTGCCTAGTGTGTGAAGTGCTCTAGTGTTGTATAGTGCTCTAGTGTGTTGTATAGTGCTACATCTAGTGGATAGTGTTAGTATAGTGCTCTAGTGTGTTGTATAGTGCTCTATTGTAGTGCTCTGTGGTTATAGTGCTCTAGTGTGTTGTATAGTGCTCTAGTGTGTTATAGTGTTAGTTGAAAGTGCTCTAGTGTGTTGTATAGTGCTCTAGTGTGTTGTATAGTGCTCTAGTGTGTTGTATAGTGCTCTAGTGTGTTGTATAGTGCTCTAGTGTGTTTTATAGTGATCTAGTGTGTTGTATAGTGCTCTAGTGTTGTATAGTGCTCTAGTGTGTTGTATAGTGCTCTAGTGTGTTGTATAGTGATCTAGTGTGTTGTATAGTGATCTAGTGTGTTGTATAGTGATCTAGTGTGTTGTATAGTGATCTAGTGTTGTATAGTGCTCTAGTGTGTTGTATAGTGCTCTAGTGTGTTGTATAGTGCTCTAGTGTGTTGTATAGTGCTCTAGTGTGTTGTATAGTGCTCTTTTGTGCTGTAATGTGCTCTTTCTTTTGTCTGTAAGACGCTGTGAGCACACAACTGTGTACCAGACGTGGGAGCACACAACAGTGTACCAGACGTGGGAGCACACAACAGTGTACCAGACGTGGGAGCACACAACAGTGTACCAGACGTGGGAGCACACAACAGTGTACCAGACGTGGGAGCACACAACAGTGTACCAGACGTGGGAGCACACAACAGTGTACCAGACGTGGGGGCACACAACAGTGTACCAGACGTGGGAGTAAACAGTGTACCAGACGTGGGACCACACAATAGTGTACCACACGTGGGAGCACACAACAGTGTACCAGACGTGGGGGCACACAACAGTGTAGCAGACGTGGGGGCACACAACAGTGTAGCAGACGTGGAGGCACACAACAGTGTACCAGACGTGGGGGCACACGTGAAAGGCCACCCACATTTACCTCATTTTTCTGTATTTTTTTGAAGTCCTCATAATTCGAGCCGTCAGGTCGGGAGGTCACTTTCATGACCTTGGTTACATCTGCTTTACTGTGTTGTGTAATCCTAACTTGACACAGATAACCAATAGCTTGACACAGGTAATCAATAGCTTGACACAGGTAACCAATAGGTTGACACAGGTAATCAACAGGTTGACACAAGTAATCAACAGGTTGAGGCAGGTAATCAACAGGTTGAGACAGGTAATCAACAGGTTGAGACAGGTAATCAACAGGTTGAGACAGGTAATCAACAGGTTGACACAGGTAAGCCTACAACTTCTTACCTGATCCATCACACTATGATGTGCCTGAGTTTAAGCTCCTGGGTTAGAGTTTCTGTTTGGAAATACTTGAAACTTGTCACTGTTGCTCATGTTTTTCTTTGGTACAAATGAATCAAAATGTAAACAATAAAACAGCATTTGGAATGTTGCCTAGTTCCTACTTACACTGAGGTCCTCTTCAGCAGACAGAGACATTAGTGTGAAGTTACTATACACTATGTTACCTTGCTTGCTTGTGTCCAGGTGGGGTCCTTTGTTGTTGTTGTTTTACACATTCAGATTTTACCTTTGTTGAGTGCCTCGCCAGCCAGTGGCTTCTTCATTCCATTAGAGAAGAACGGTTTAAGATGAGTTTGAGGTAATCAGTCCCTCAGCCTGGAGTCATGTATTCAGTCCATCAATCCTGAGAACAGTGCTGACGTGGGCGTAGTTCTGCTGTGTTCTGAGAAGGTAACTTGCTCAACTGCGTCTCTTACGTAATTAATGATACGAAGCTGTGGTTATTGTTTGTGTCTGTCACCTATGTAGTTGAGAACTAGTAAAGGTGCCACGACTATCTATAAGTACTTGCTGCATGAAAATCAGTAAATGTGCCGTGAGGAACTATATGAGAAGCAGTGAAGGTGCCAGGACTGTGCCCTGAGGTACTGAGTATTTTACTTAGTTCATACTGGATGTTACTCCTTCCACTTTATTTAAGTATTTCTTACTTTCAATACGAATTCTTATCTTTGTTACTCTCTCTTGGACAATCTTCCTCCTCTCTTGTGGGGAGCAGTCTTCCCTCCTCTGTGGGGAGCAGTCTTCTCCCTCCCTCTCTCTCTGGGGAGCAGTCTTCCCCCTCCCTCTCTCTGTGGGGAGCAGTCTTCCCCCTCCCTCTCTCTGTGGGGAGCAGTCTTCCCCCTCCCTCTCTCTGTGGGGAGCAGTCTTCCCCCTCCCTCTCTCTGTGGGGAGCAGTCTTCCCCCTCCCTCTCTCTGTGGGGAGCAGTCTTCCACCTCCCTCTCTCTGTGGGGAGCAGTCTTCCACCTCCCTCTCTCTGTGGGGAGCAGTCTTCCACCTCCCTCTCTCTCTGGGGAGCAGTCTTCCACCTCCCTCTCTCTGGGGAGCAGTCTTCCCCTCCCTCTCTGGGGAGCAGTCTTCCCTCCTCTCTCTCTGGGGAGCAGTCTTCCCCTCCCTCTCTCTGGGGAGCAGTCTTCCCTCCTCTCTCTCTGGGGAGCAGTCTTCTCCCTCCTCTCTCTGGGGAGCAGTCTTCCCCTCCCTCTCTCTGGGGAGCAGTCTTCCCCTCCTCTCTGGGGAGCAGTCTTCCCATCCTCTCTCTGGGGAGCAGTCTTCCCCTCCCTCTCTCTCTGGGGAGCAGTCTTCCCTCCTCCTCTCTCTCTGGGGAGCAGTCTCCCCCTCCCTCTCTCTCTGGGGAGCAGTCACCCCCTCCCCTCTGGGGAGCAGTCACCCCTTCCTCTTTCTCTCTGGGGAGCAGTCATCCCCTCCTCTCTCTCTCTGGGGAGCAGTCATCCCCTCCTCTCTCTGGGGAGCAGTCATCCCCCTCCCTCTCTCTCTCTCTGGGGAGCAGTGTTCCCTCCCTCTCTCTGGGGAGCAGTCTTCCCCTCCCTCTTTCTCTCTGGGGAGCAGTCATCCTCCTCCTTCTCTCTCTCTGGGGAGCAGTCATCCCCTCCCTCCCTCTCTCTCTCTCTCTGGGGAGCAGTCATCCCCCTCCTCTCTCTCTGGAGAGCAGTCATCCCCTCCCTAACTCTCTCTGGGGAGCAATCATCCCCCTCCCTCTCTCTCTCTCTGGAGAGCAGTCATCCCCTTCCCTAACTCTCTCTGGGGAGCAATCCTCCCCCTCCCTCTCTCTCTGGGGATCAGTCATCCCCTCCCTCTCTCTCTGGGTATCAGTCATCCCCTCCCTCTCTCTCTCTGGGGAGCAGTGTTCCCTCCCCTCTCTCTCTGGGGATCAGTCTTCCCCCCTCCCTCTCTGAGGAGCAGTCTTTCCCCTCCCTCTCTCTCTGAGGAGCAGTCATTCCCCTCCCTCCCTCTCTCTGAGAAGCAGTCTTCCCCCTCCCTCTCTCTCTGCGGAGCAGTCTTCCCCCTACCTCTCTCTGGGGAGCAGTCTTCCCCCTCCCTCTCTCTGGGGAGCAGTCTTCCCCAGCAGCGTCGCCCACGTGACCTCCGGATCAATACGACTCAAAGGAAAATACGCGCACGCAGGGGCGCCGCCTCCTCCACTACTGGAGGTGCCGCCCCCTCCACTACTGGATGTGCCGCCCCCTCCACTACTGGACGTGCCACCCCCTCCACTACTGGAGGTGCCGCCCCCTCCACTACTGGAGGTGCCGCCCCCTCCACTACTGGAGGTGCCGCCCCCTCCACTACTGGAGGTGCCGCCCCCTCCACTACTGGAGGTGCCGCCCCCTCCACTACTGGAGGTGCAGCCCCTTTCACTACTGGAGGTGCAGCCCCCTCCACTACTGAAGGTGCCGCCCCCTCCACTACTGGAGGTGCTGCCTCCTCCACTACTGGAGGTGCCGCCCCCTCCACTACTGGAGGTGCCGCACCCTCCACTACTGTAGGTGCAGCCCCCTTCACTACTGGAGGTGCAGCCCCCTCCACTACTGCCGTCACCTCCACCACGGGAGGTACCGCCACCTCCACCACAGGAGGTACCGCCACCTCCACCACAGGAGGTACCGCCACCTCCACCACAGGAGGTACCGCCACCTCCACCACAGGAGGTGCTGACACCTCACAACCAGATAGTCATTATTGTTTTTCCTCTTGGGCATGGAGTAGGGAAAGTCACCTGGTGCCCGGGATGTGAAAGAGGGTGGGCAGTAAGGGGAAGGGTGGGCAGTAAGGGGAAGGGGGGCAGTAAGGGAAAGGTTGGGCAGTAAGGGGAAGGGGGGGCAGTAAGGGGAAGGGGGGCAGTAAGGGGAAGGGGGGCAGTAAGGGGAAGGGGGGCAGTAAGGGGAAGGGGGGCAGTAAGGGGAAGGGTGAGCTGTAAGGGGAGAGGGTAGGCCTGAGAGAGAGGTAAGAAAGAGTAACAAAATACAATACTAAGAACAAACAAGAGAGTACAAAAATAATGAACAGAGTACAAACATAATGAACACATGAATAAGCTTAAGAAAACACATGCGCAAAACCTTGCTATCTTTATTTCCGCAACGTTTTGCCTACAAAGGCTTCTGCAGTCGACCTTGTAGTAGTAATTTTAAGGTGATCAGTCCCTTATCTTCTGCTGTCTCCATATATAGTGACCTCTGTGTGTGTGACTGAAGAATCCTACTGTGGGAAGATACATCCACACACTGAGGGGAGACAGTCACACACTGAGGGGAGACAGTCACACACTGAGGGAAGATATACTTTCTCTCATGTGCAAAATCCAGGGTAAAAACAACATGCAGTATCTGGTTTTTGCTTGAAGATGGGACCTACACTGATGACAACAAGGAAATTAATGAAATACGGAAATTGCAATATGACTCTGTGTTCAGCGAGTCATTAATCTGTCTGAAGATTGACAATCCAAATGAGTTTTTCATGGATGAGACTCAAAACCCGGCCAATATTTCCATTATTGCTGACAAAACTCTAAGCCTACATGACTACGAGAAAGTCAGTGACTGCACGCCCCTGCACTCTGCCCCGGACCCTGACAACTATATTCACCAGCAACTGCAGGAAACCTCTCAGGCAACTGCAGGAAACCACTCTCTCGTGCCTTGAATATTCCATGGAGGAGGAATCTGTACACAAATCCTCCCACAGTCCTTAAAAAGCACTGACATAGCCCAACTCCACAAAGATGGCGGTAAAGCAATCACAAAAATCAATAGACTGATAACGCTGACGTCCCACATTATCAAAAATCTTCGAGAGAGTCGTAAGAAGCAAGATTGCTAATCACATGGAATCTCAACAATTGCACAACCCCGGGCAGCACGGGGGTTTAAAGCTGGTCGCTCCTGCCTCTCACAATTCCTTGACCATTACGGCATTGGTCTTGCATGAAGAGGAAAAACAAAATACAGATGTGTTTTATACTGCTTTTGTAAATGGGTATCCCATTTGCCATTTTCCACTTATCTGGTAAACTTCTAGTTTGTAGAGATCTGTTGAAAAGACTAGCTAATGTTTGTTAAATTCCTCTTTGCATTCCTTTATAACCCTTGAAAACAGTTTGACAGGACCCTGTGATTTGCCTGGTTTTCATCTCTCTCTCTGAGATCCATGTCGGCAGTGACTCGCATCCTCCATAACTTATTTTCGTCCTGACCTTTATCATTGACTTCAGGAATTTTGCTTGTATCTTCCTGCATAAAAACAGGATTTATCTCCTGGTGATAGGAGAGTTTAGTGACCGGGAAAACTGGGACCTCCATGGAGGACCAGAAACACGGAGAACAATAATATTCAGAGTTAACAGGTAAAGGAGACAACAAGGGTGAGAGGCGGAGATGGGAAATGAGACTTGGTCTGGTTTCCAACACCGAATATGTCACAGCTGAAATAAATTATACGAAAGCACTAGGTGCCAGCACCTACAGTATGTGGTACTAGGTGCCAGCACCTACAGTATGTGGTAATAGGTGCCAGTACCTACAGTATGTGGTATTAGGTGCCAGCACCTACAGTATGTGGTACTAGGTGCCAGCACCTACAGTATGTGGTACTAGGTGCCAGCACCTACAGTATGTGGTACTAGGTGCCAGCACCTACATTATGTGGCACTAGGTGGAAATAATATAGAAAGAATTTTAGGAATTAAGTAACAGGATACCTGAAGAAAGTTTCAGGGGTCAACGCCCCAGCGGCCCTGTCCTAGACCAGACCGACCAGTGGATCAAGGCGTTATCAACCAGGCTGTTACTTCTGGCAACTTATGAACCACATCCCGGCTGGTCAGGATTTAATTTGAGGAACTTGTTAGTTACCTATTGAAGACAGCCAGAGATTTGTTGGTAATTTCTTTTATGAAGAAAAAGAGAACGTTTAAGAGTCGGGGACCTCTGACACTCATTGAGTTCTCTCTCAGTGTACTCGTTGCGTCTCTGCTTTTTATTGGAAGTATTTTGCACCGTGGAGTGATTCCAGCATGCAGGTTCAGGATCAATTCCTGGTATAAATTATGATGTACCTGTCTCGCCTACGTTCCAAGAAATACAGCTGAAGGGATTTCATGAGTTCCCAGCAATTTAGATGTTTGACAGAGTATAGAGAGTGAGAGTTCTTTGAATATTATCCAGCTCAGCAATCTCGTCTGCCTTAAAACGTAGTATACAGCAGTGTTCCAGCCTGGAGAGAAGGGGAAAGTGGGAGAGGGAAGCTGCAATTAACAGTGTCAAAAGTGCCAGTGCCAGGAGAAAAAACAAAGCTTCATACCAAGGATGAAGAAAAGAAACAAGAAAAAAATAAAAGAGCGACCAAGTTTCAATCAGAAATGCAGAGACATCAAGAAAAGATGGAAGAATGTGCAGAACAGATATAGAGAACAACAAGCCATAGAAAACGGATAAACATCCATGAGGTTTAGAAACAAACGCTCAAGGGTAAGAAATACAGTTTGAAAAATAGAGAATCAAAGGCTAAAAATAAAGCAACGTTATTCAAACAGCCGCATAAGACAGACAACGACTGTAAAGAGCCAAGTAAGAAGGCTGAAGGAGAGAGGGAAGCTGACTGAAGACGTCATATCTACGCAAAAATCTTAGGAAACGATTCACAGAGTTTTTAAAGACACTGGAGAGGTACCAGAAGGCACTCTAGTCAGAAGAGACCAAAACATTAAGTGTTGAGACTACTGAAGCAGAATGACATAAAAGCCAAGGGCCAATAAATCATCATGGGTGTTGACAGAGGCAGTAGTCATTATGTGACTCAACAGCAAAGATATACAACCAATCCAGTTGCCTAGTATGGAACACACTCGCCTCACACAGTGTCCGTGGTTCAATCCTTGGCAAGGGTGGAAAGATTGGGCGTGTTTTCTTACACCTGCTTTCCTGTTCACCTAAGAGTAAATAGGTACCTGGGTGTTAGTGGACTGGTGTGGGTGGCATCCTGGGGAACAGCATTGAGGACCACAATGGAAATAAGACAGACAGTCCTCGATGACGCACTGACTTTCTTGGATTATCTTGGGTGGCTAACTCTTCGGGGTTAAAAATCCAAACAAAATCTCTCTCCAATGAGGGCAAATGTTAGAAAACTGGAAAAAGACGCCAATGTGGTCCTCATATACAAGGGGCACTGAATTATAGGCCAGTATCTCTGACATGCATATTGTCAAAAGTAATGGAGACGATTTAAGGGAAAAATGATTTTGGAGCACTGCAGATAAGTCTCTAGGAGGAAAACCAACACGAATTTAGGGAAAGAAAAGCCTGTCTTAGGAACTTGCTGGATACTGATAACAGACTCTCAGAGATAAAACAAGAAAGACAGGGCTGGGTGGCTTGCATATTCTTGGACTGCAAGAAAGCATTTGATATTCTATACATCCTCCCAAGTAACTCACTCCGGTAAGTTATGGTAGTGTGTAGACCAGGAAAGTGACCGTCAACAACAGCGGCAGCATAGAGGTTGTTTATTGTGGGTAGAAAATTAAGAAGACCTACATATATTAAATTCCTAACCCAGGACCCCTACATGGTGACAAGGTTGACCAGCACGTATGGGCTAGCTAGGGTAAACAAAGCACTGAGAGCCTGTGTAAATAGTCAACCACGACCCACCAACCAATGAAAGACATGACCATGAGTAGGAAAGACTGATTATTATTATTATTATTATTATTATTATTATTATTATTATAACATTCATGGGTAAGCACTAAGTAGTCTGCACACAAGCCATAGAGCGTCTGAGGAGTCGGAGTAACCAGGTTTAATCCCAGAGAGGGCATCTCCAATTTCATGGATCAAGAACCCTTCACGAGTATCAAGACACATCCCTCGAAGGGAAGAGAGGAATAAGAGAGAACAAATACGAGAAGGGGAACGCGTGAGAGGGGAGAGAAAGAGAGCAACTAACATAGACGGAGGCTGTGACAGAGTTTTAAGTGAGGGGAGGGTAGAAACTAGGTCACCAGAAGCTGAAGGGAAACAGCCACACACTACACACTGAGGGGAGACACAGCCACACACTGAGGGGAGACACTGCCACACACTGAGGGGAGACACTGCCACACACTGAGGGGAGACACTGCCACACACTGAGGGGAGACACTGCCACACACTGAGGGGGGAGACAGCCACACACTGAGGGGAGACACTGCCACACACTGAGGGGAGACACTGCCACACACTGAGGGGAGACACTGCCACACACTGAGGGGAGACACTGCCACACACTGAGGGGAGACACTGCCACACACTGAGGGGAGACACTGCCACACACTGAGGGAGACACGCCACACACTGAGGGGAGACACTGCCACACACTGAGGGAGACACTGCCACACACTGAGGGAGACACTGCCACACACTGAGGGAGACACTGCCACACACTGAGGGAGACACTGCCACACACTGAGGGAGACACTGCCACCACTGAGGGGAGACACTGCCACACACTGAGGGATGAGAGGACACAGCCACACACTGGGAGACACAGCCACACGAGGGAGACACAGCCACACTGGGGGAGACACTGCCACACACTGAGGGGAGACACAGCCACACACTGAGGGGAGACACAGCCACACACTGAGGGGAGACACAGCCACACACTGAGGGGAGACACAGCCACACACAGAGGGGAGACACAGCCACACACTGAGGAGAGACACAGCCACGCACTGAGGGGAGACACAGCCACGCACTGAGGGGAGCTAAATGAAAGATGACAGAGGGTGGGGAGTGGATGAGAGGAAAGAAACCAGAGGCGATGGCAAACTTTGGAAGATTTCAGAGAAGGGAACGAGGAAAGTAGACAACTGGGTGATAGAGGAATGGAGGAAGCAAATATGGCAAGGGCTGAGTCATAGGGAAGGTGAGGGTAAGGAAAGGGAAAGAACAACGAAAATGAGTAAATAAGCCAATGGTAAGAAGTAAAGAAGGGTGAGGATGTAAAAACATCAACCAACACCATCACCTTCACCACCACCTCCATCATCACCACCAAAACACTAACTCCAATAGACTTTGAAGAAGCCATTGACAGCATACCCAAGCACTCTGCCCCAGGTCCAGACTCGTGGAACTTCGTGTTCATTAAGAACTGCAAGAAACCCCTTTCGCGTGCCTATGGAGGGAGCACCTTGGCACAGGTGTCATCCCACACTCGCTAAAACAACATATATAACCTCACTCCATAAAGCAGAGCACTGGCAAAGAATTATAGACTGATGGCTCTAACGTCCCGCATAATAAAAATATTTGAAAGAGTTCTAAGAATCATGATTGCCAATTACTTCCTCTCACTACAACTACTGGACCACTATGACATGGTCTTGGATGCACTGGAGGACAAACAGAATGTAGATGTAGTGCACACAGACTACGACAAGTGCGATCATGGTGTAATAGCACACAAAATGCGTGCTATTATCTAACCAATAGAACACAGAATAATGGTAAACAGGGTTAAGTCGGAGGCTGCCACCTCCACCACCGGAGGTGTCGCCACCTCCACCACCGGAGGTGTCGACACCACCGGCACCTCCTTAAGTCACTTGTTCTCTCTCCTGTACACTAACAGCCCCATTCAAGGAAGGCGAAACTGCAGATCTAGAGAATGTACAGAGAATCTTCACTGCATCTATTAGTTCACTCAAGCGCCATAATTACTGGGAACGTTTGAAGTCCATTGACCTGTACTCCCTGAAACGCAGACGAGAAAGATACGTCATAATCTATACCTGGAAAATCCTAAACGGTGTAACATATCCCGAATGAAGATCATGGGTGCAATAGGCACACTAAGAGACAACACTAAATGTCCGGGGTCCAAGACTGTTCAACAGCCTCCCATCATACATAAGTGGAATTACCAGTAGACCCCTGGCTGCCTTCAAGAGGGAACAGGGATGATACCTATTGTCATTGCAATATCAGCTGCAATGGGTTTTGTGCGTTGGATAGCGAGCAGCCAGCAGTAACAGTCTGGTTGATCATCCCTTATCCACCTGGAGGTCTGGTCGAGGAGCGGGCGGAGGGGGCGTTAACCCCCGGCACACCCTCGAGGTAGACTCCAGGTAGGTAGACAACCGCCGCCGCCGCTTACGTCATCTAGAGGCTGGGACACTCACCTCCAAGGTTTGTGTACTTCAAGAAAGAGGAATTATTTCCAGTCAAAGCTGGACAAAATTACATCACCTCAAAAACAAACAAAAGATAAAACACCATAAAACATTCACTATACTGCGTGGCACCATCCATCACCCCTCCGCCCATTCCCCCCCCCCCCCACCAGCCCGGCACCCAGCCAGACACAATAAATTACTAACGACAAAATTATCATCTACAGAGAATTATGGCAAATAAAGTAAAAGGTGCGCATCCTGCCATTACAATATATTTCACCACAAATGTGTAACTTGTCGAGACTCAGAAAACTGCCCTGTGAGTGTGACGACACACCTGCCGCCCTGTGAGTGTGACGACACACCTGCCATGGTTCAAGCCTCACCCGCTCCCTCATGTGTGTAACTTGTCAAATCTGTCAAACTCTCAAACATCGTAAATATCTCGGGTAGTTTGAGGGAGAATATTTCCTGGATATGTAATCAGAGTTAGAATCAGATTCCTTATTTCAGCATGATAAAATGTTTGTACAGAAGTGAATGACATTTAGGTGTACATGCAGAAAGCCCTCTAATATGCAGAGCATTTCGGGTAAACTTAAGACTATCTTAAGATTAATAAGGAAATGACTGAGTACTTTTATATACAGTCTCTTAGGTGGTTGTAAAAAATTAAATTTAGGAGTTACAATGAATCAAAACAAATCGTATTTGTAAGGATTACGAACATATTGCTCGATACCTCTTCTCTAAATATAGACATGTTATGTGGCGTCTCTGAACTAGCCAAGACTTGCCCTCACACACACCACAAGAACCACGAATACGTACAAGGGGTCAGTCCCGCAGAACAGGAAGTGTGTGGAAGACATGTTGTAAATAATAATACACGAAATGGCCGTCAGAGTTCAGCAGAAGACTCTAATACGACTGTTGATACAGTGAGAGAAATAAATTCGGTAAACAAAGTACGTGAGACAGTTAAACACTCATCATGGCTCCTAGACAGACAAAACACTGAGATAAAAGTAACTCAATATTATACAGAGTCCCGGACAGACATAAGCAACACAATGATGCCATTAATGAAGTAGAAAGAACAAAAAACACGTCTAGTATTGGATCCTTTCTTCAAGATGAAATTTATACTGATGAAGAGAAATAAATCAGCGGAACAATGAAGTTACAATATAACTGTGGTCAGTAAGTTACAATATAACTGTGTGGTCAGTAAGTTACAATATAACTGTGTGGTCAGCAAGTTACAATATAACTGTGTGGTCAGTAAGTCACAATATAACTGTGGTCAGCAAGTCACAATATAACTGTGGTCAGTAAGTCACAATATAACTGTGTGGTCAGTAAGTTACAATATAACTGTGTGGTCAACAAGTTACAATATAACTGTGTGGTCAGCAAGTTACAATATAACTGTGTGGTCAGTAAGTCACAATATAACTGTGGTCAGCAAGTCACAATATAACTGTGGTCAGCAAGTTACAATATAACTGTGTGGTCAACAAGTCATCAATCACACTTAAGAGTGACAATCCAAATGAATTTTTCACAAGGCCTAAAGCTCTGCCAACATCTATAAAATTTCAGACATAACCCTAACCCCACTCGACTCTGAAGTCATTGATAGCAAGACTATGCACTCTGCCCCTGGGCAAGACTATGCACCCTGCCCCTGGGCAAGACTATGCACCCTGCCCCTGGGCAAGACTATGCACCCTGCCCCTGGGCAAGACTATGCACCCTGCCCCTGGGCAAGACTATGCACTCTGCCCCTGGGCAAGACTATGCACCCTGCCCCTGGGCAAGACTATGCACCCTGCCCCTGGGAAAGACTATGCACCCTGCCCCCGGGCAAGACTATGCACCCTGCCTCTGGGCAAGACTATGCACCCTGCCTCTGGGCAAGACTATGCACCCTGCCTCTGGGCAAGACTATGCACCCTGCCTCTGGGCAAGACTCGTCAAACTCCGTTGTCATCAAAAACTGCAAGGATAAAATATCCTTTGAGGATGGAGTCTACCTGGAGTGTATTCCGTGGGTCAACACGTTCGCAGCCCGGTTCCAGGCCAGGCCTCTCGTGGATACCTTGATCAACCAGGCTGTTGGTGATAGCCACACGAAGTCATAAGCACAGCAGCCCGGTTGATCAGGCACTGACTTGAGAAACATTTTCAGTTCATTCTTGAAGACAGCCAGGGGTCTGTTGGTAATTTCTCTTATGTAAGAAGGGAAGACGTTGAAAAGTCTTGGTACCTTCACACTGACCGAGTTTTCTCTTAATGTATTCATTGCATCCTTGCATCTCACTGGAGGTATTTTGCACCGTCTGCCAAGCCTCTTACTTTCATGAGGAATGATTTATATCTGCAGATTTGGGACCAATCCTGCTAGAATTTTCCAGGGATTATCTGTCTCGCCTACGTGCCAAGGAGTACAGGTAGAGGTACTCCAAACGTTTCTAGTAATTTAGGAGCTTGACAATATTTGTGAGCAGTGACGGTTTTCTGCACATTCTCCAGGTCTGAAATCTTGAACGGAACTGTTAGAGTACAACAGTTGTCAAGGGACATCAAAAGTATCATCACTGGCTTAGTATCCCTTGTTTTGAAGGCTCTAGTTGTCCTCTCTATCATTAGTCTTACGCTGAAATGAGTGATTCGAGTCTGTTTTACACTCCGTTCCAGTCTATATTTCCTTAATGTTTCCATAACTGAGTAACCGAATCTTATCCTCAGTGAACATCATGTTGATGTCAGAGGCCCACTGGAAGACTTTATGTCAGCTAGGAAGGTACTTCCACACACATACTAGTTTGGTCTACAAAGGATGTTATGGGGCTGTGATTTATGTCTATGTTAGATATAAGAATGAAGAAGAGAATAGGGACCAAATGTCTACCCACATCTACAATTATTCATTTTCCACGAATTTTATAAACTATTACACCATGATTACACTTGTCAAAAACTTTTACAAAGTCAGTACAAACTACATCTGTATTATGTTTTTCTTCCTCTTCATGCAAGACCAATGCCGTAATGGTCAAGCAATTGTGAGAGGCAGGAGCGACCAGCTTTAAACCCCCGTGCTGCCCGGGGTTGTGCAATTGTTGAGATTCTATGTGATTAGCAATCTTGCTTCTTACGACTCTCTCAAAGATTTTGATAATGTGGGACGTCAGCGTTATCAGTCTATTGATTTTTGTGATTGCTTTACTGCCATCTTTGTGGAGTTGGGCTATGTCAGTGCTTTTTAAGGACTGTGGGAGGATTTGTGTACAGATTCCTCCTCCATGGAATATTCAAGGCACGAGAGAATTGTTTGTTTAATTCATGTTAAGCGCTAAACCCATATGGGTCATTCAGCGCAAGAGGTGGTGGAGGCTTGATCCTCCGTCTGCTGAGCGCGAGACTGACGTGCTTCCTATTTGTACTCACCTATGGCACGAGAGAGTGGTTTCCTGCAGTTGCCTGAGTGGTTTCCTGCAGTTGCTGGTGAATATAGTTGCCTGAGTCAGGGTCCGGGGCAGAGTGCAGGGGCGTGCAGTCACTGACTTTCTCGTAGTCATGTAGGCTTAGAGTTTTGTCAGCAATAATGGAAATATTGGCCGGGTTTTGAGTCTCATCCATGAAAAACTCCTTTGGATTGTCAATCTTCAGACAGATTAATGACTCGCTGAACACACAGTCATATTGCAATTTCCGTATTTCATTAATTTCCTTGTTGTCATCAGTGTAGGTCCCATCTTCAAGCAAAAACCAGATACTGCATGTTGTTTTACCCTGAATTTTGCATACGAGAAAAAGTATTTAGGATTTCTTTCAATTTCAATGGTGGCTTTTTGTGTGTCTGCCTTCAAAAGAGAACTGGTTATTCTCAAGTTGCTAATCACCTGGGCTGTGGTGCATATATCAGACTGCAAGCGGCTACCACCAACACACTGGTTGACCACACCATCAACCGGGTGCGGTGACCCCCTCGAAATAGTCTTCAGGTGAAGGAGAGATGAAGGAGAGGGGAAGGAAAGAGGAAAGGGGATGAGGAAAAGGATAAGGGAGAAAAAAAACGGAAAGGGGTGAGGGAAGAGAGGAGTTAAAGAAAAAGAGTATACCATGAGGGTAATGGGAACGAGGGGAAGAAACGATGATAGACAGAGTGAGAGTAAAGAACCAGGGATGAAATGGAAAACACGAATGAGAACGAAGGGAAAAGAGATTGAGAGAATTGTGCAAGAGGAGCTGAGGGTGAGTTAAGAGAACGAGGAGAAATGAATAATGAATATGAGATGACGCGAGGAAGAGTAGGCAGTAAGGGGAGGCTGTCAGGACCCGCCTGGGTTTAACACAGCCCCCTCAAAAATCTAAGGGATTAGTTTTGCATCAGCTCCAAGTGCCAGAGATTTTTCTTTAAGCTAACAATAACATAGCCGCAGAAATAATCAATTAAGGATGTAGCATAGACTCTGTACATCACACTTGCTATTTCTATATGAGCGCCATGGGTGAGTTGTGAGGTGAGGTGAGGTGAGGTGAATGTGACGTGACACCAGGAGCATCACAAGAGAGCGAGAGAGTAGTTGAAACAAATGATATAAAAGTGAAGGGAGACGGGAAGCTTCAGTCACACACACACACACAAACAGGCCAAGTGTCTGTCGACAAGTGCCTCTGACAGCCGGTAACTGACACATACCACGAGGACAAAGAGACAAGATTATGACGTACAAAATCTTCAGAGGACTTGATTGAGTAGATGGGAACAGAGTTGAAACACACGTACCTACCCCCATAACACTCGCCCGTTTAGGTCAAGACCCACAACCACCTATCCCAAAACACACACCTGCCTATCTCCAAAACACACACCTGCCTATCTCCAAAACACACACCTGCCTATCTCCAAAACACACACCTGCCTATCTCCAAAACACACACCTGTCTATTCCTAAAGTAGACAACTATCTATGAAGAGAAATGGTATAAAATACCCACATCATGAAAAAGGAGCATTCATTTCACATACTGAGGGTCCGGGATTCCATCTCCAGCAAACACCTGATGTGTTCTTTAGTACTAAAATTCTAACCTACTTTACTGATTGTGTCCTCGCTGGTAGTCTTTATAACCAGGTACAATACTGTCCTAGCTGGTAGTCTTTATAACCAGGTACAACACTGTCCTAGCTATTCTTTATAACCAGGTACAACAGTGCTTTTAATAGTACCTGTGTACGTAATACCTACCCCCATAACACACCCATCTACGTCAAAATAACCCATCTTCCCCCAAAACACCCACCAACCTACCCCAAATAAAACACCGCAACGCCCTGGAGAAAAAAAACACATACTTGCGCACATCGCCGGGTAAAAATACTCAGCGACTCTTACATCGCAAAGGAGAAAAAATTTGTGGGTGGTGTTGGACCCCATTACCAGAGCCTGGCTGGAAACACACTCGCCTCTAATAATAACCATCGCCAGAGGCAATTCCTCCTTTTACGCCACAAAATGAAAAGGCAGTGGTTATTTTATATAGCGGCTTTTAAGGAGAGAATTTGAAAAAAAGGGGAGGAACCAAAATTGGATTGCTTGTTCCATTTCAAAAAGAGAGACCGTCTCTCCCCCTGTGCTGGACGGAGACCACAGTCACGCTGGAATACAAACTGTTTTGATTTCTTCAGTCTGGGGAAAGTACTGGAATTCCCTCCTCCTTCCCTGTCTCTCGTTTCCTCCACCTCCTTCCCTCCCGAGTCACACATGTCAGTCAATACACAAAGTAGCAGCCAATACAACACAATACAATACAACACAACAGGTGTGTGTGTGAATCCGTCACTGCATCATCCTTTTAGTGAGGCTGTCACTGTGTAGGGGGGGAGGGGGGGATGGCCACATATAGCATGAGTTTCTGGCTCTGCATCTTCAAGTGCATACAACTCTATAAGAATATTAGATCCAGTCATTGAGATGAATTTGGGCAGCATATTTAAACCATGGAGAGAGAGAGAGAGAGAGAGAGAGAGAGAGAGAGAGAGAGAGAGAGAGAGAGAGACGTTATAGTGGCGCTGTAGTCCTGCCTGGACCACTGTCAAATCACAAGTGAATTGCTTCAGCCACAATATTGTAACTTCCCATTCTTGTTTTCCAAAATCAAATTAAGATGAGTAGGTTTTGAAGACGCAGGATGGTTTGTGGGAATTGTAATGGTAAGATTTTTGTAAACTTACAAATGAGCGTAACATTGCAGCTCACTGTTAAGAAACGTTGTAGATTACCATTATACTCCCTGGTCACAAGTACCACTATACGCCCTGGTCACAAGTACCACTATACGCCATGGTCACAAATACCACTATACGGCCTGGTCACAAATACCACTATATGGCCTAGTCACAAATACCACTATACGGCCTGGTCACAAATACCACTATACGCCCTGGTCACAAATACCACTATACGCCCTGGTCACAAATACCACTATACACCCTGGTCACAAATACCACTATACGCCCTGGTCACAAATACCACTATACGCCCTGGTCACAAATACCACTATACGCCCTGGTCACAAATACCACTATACGGCCTGGTCACAAATACCACTATACGCCCTGGTCACAAATACCACTATACGCCCTGGTCACAAATACCACTATACGCCCTGGTCACAAATACCACTATACACCCTGGTCACAAATACCACTATACGCCCTGGTCACAAATACCACTATACGCCCTGGTCACAAATACCACTATACGCCCTGGTCACAAATACCACTATACGCCCTGGTCACAAATACCACTATACGCCCTGGTCACAAATACCACTATACGCCCTGGTCACAAATACCACTATACGCCCTGGTCACAAATACCACTATACGCCCTGGTCACAAATACCACTATACGCCCTGGTCACAAATCTTCACACTGCCATAACAACATACTGGAGTGAGATATATGGGAGTAAGCTCAAGATATACCCAGAGAAAAGCAGGAGTGCAGTAGGCAAAATAAGGGAACACTGTATCAACATCCGTAGCTCCAGACTATTCAACATCTTACCAGAAGATATCAGAAACACTGCTGGGACAAGTGTAGAAGTCTTCAAGAGGAAACTGGACAAGTATTTTCACCAGGTGGAGCAGCGGGCCAGGAGCAGCAACAACAGCTTGGCTGACCAGGCAAGCACCAGACAAGCCTGGCCAAGGCCGGGCTCCAAGAGTAGAAAAACTCTCGAAACTCATCTAAGGTATATAAACGGTGAGGAATATTCTACTAAGTCTAAGGATCTATATTGCCAGAGTTCACTGTCGAATAATAATAATAATAATGCCACCGCCAATAACACCAACACATCACTACAACCCTCACCACCACATCACCACCATCACCAACATTCATCTCGCCAACTTTCACATAAACAAAAGCTCCTGATTTTGCCGCTCAAAACAAAACAACAACACAGCACGCACGAACACACGCAAGCACGCACACACACAATTAGGTGAGTACAATTAGGTGAGTACACACACACACACACACACACACACACACACACACACACTTAAACTTCACTTCACACTTGCTTCACACTTTTAAAACATAGGAGGGAAAAATAGCTGAGGTACGAGGGAAGGAGGGAGGGAAGGATGGAGGGAAGGTGAAAATCCTTACTTGTCTTTCTCCAGAGTGGCGCTGCTCATCAATATTTTACTGAGGCAATGCTTAGTGAAGATTTGTGAGAGAGCAGGTGCCAGCCACCCAGCTGGTGCTGAGCAGGTGCCAGTCACCCAGCAGGTGCTGAGCAAGTGCCAGCCACCCAGCAGGTGCTGAGGAGACCAAGTGAAGTGAGGAGGTACGTTGTAGTTGATTTAATTTTACTGACAGAGTATAATCTAACAACCTAAATCAATAAGAGGTTCCCTGCCCTGGTCTTGACCTGGGGAGGAGGTACAAGACTAGACAAGTATTCAGGTTAGATCTCCTGGTCTTAACCTCAGGCAGGTGGTACTAGAGGAGAGAGGTATTAAGGTTAGATCTCCTGGTCTTAACCTCAGGCAGGTGGTACTAGAGGAGACAGGAGGGGTTTCTGCTCACTTTCCGCAATTCTTTAACACATGTCGGCCTCCTCTTCCGTTAGGTTGGGAAAAAAGGCAGATTCGATTATAAGGCAGATTCGATTATAAGGCGGATTCGATTTCCGGGTGCTTTCCAGAAAGGAAATTTTCTGCAAACCGCATGAGAGAAATTAACACAGACTTTGCGAGGACGGGCTGGGCAGGCGGCCTGGTCTGGGACCGGTACACAGGGGCGCTGACCCTCAAAAATATGCTTCAGGTGCCACTGGAGCCACTAGGTCTATTATGTTTGTGTATTAGATTGGAAAGAAAACCCTACTGGACAAGCGAAACATCTCACGAGTATAGATACCCAGGTGTTGTACATGTGTCGTAACTGTGAATATTGGTAACTTCCTGACAAATAGAATCCAAAGAGTAATAGTAAAAAAAGTGAAATCAGTGGCTGCTACAGTGAAAAGTTGTCCCGCAAGGTACGGTACTCGCCCCACTTCTCTTTCCCATTCTCATTTCTGACACAGAGCCATAAATCTTAACACCGTACCATACTTTGCAGACAATGCTAGAATCTGTATGACAGTGGCATTCACAGAAGACACAGCGGACCTCCAAGTTGATGTAAATTAACAACAATATGATGTTCAATGAGGATAAATTTCAGTTACTGTGTTACAGAAGAATGGAGGAAACAAGAGCAAGATCAGAGTACAAGACAAACTCAAACCATTCAATAGAACCTAAGTCAAATGTGAGAGACCTGGGAGTGATAATGTCAGACCTCACGCTCGAGGAGTATAACAATGTTGTCATCGCAACTGCAAGAAGAATGATAGGTTGTATAACTCGAATCTTCAAAACAAGAGATGCTAAGCCAATGATGACACTCTTCAGGTCACTTGCTCACTCTAAGCCGGAATATTGCTGCGTACTAACGGCCTACTTTAAGGCAGGCGAAACTGATGAACTGAAAACCGTACAGAGAACATTCACAGCTCGTATAAACTCAGTCAAGCACCTAAATTACTGAGAACGCTTGAAGTCAGGGACTTCTGACAATCATCCAGTTCTCTTTTAGTGTATTCGTCGCGCCTCTGCTTTTTAGTGGAGGTATTTTGCACCGTCTGGTTTGGAACAGTCCCTCCAGAATCACCAAGTGTAAATTATGATGTACCTTTCTAGCCCACGTTCGAAGACTGAAGAGACTTAAAGCTTTCCCACTAGTTCAGATGATATAATCACGACGAAAAACATACTAGACAAAGGTGACTGGTTGTTTAGTATGAGAGGAGAGGAAGTAAAGACACGTAGATGCCAGGCTTAAAATCCTGTTTGAATAACATCAATATTAGAAAAAATATCGTACACAGTTTCAAGAGTATGTACGACAGGGTCATGACGGCCACAAAGCCTGAACTATTAGTAGGCCAGCACGTACCTATGTAGGGGCCCCAGAGCTAAGACTAGACCCCAGCAATCAGATGTAGGCGAGTAGTACACACACACACACACACACACACACACACACACACACACACACACACACACACACACACCACTTTCCCTTAGCTTGATATTAAGGGAAAAGTTGTCAAGGTATGCAAATATTTCACTAAAATAACTCTCAATGGACAGAAACACGCTAGAAGAGGAGGAGGAGAGGGAGGAGGGAGAGGAAGAGTGCGAGGAGGAATGGGTGAAGATGGAGGTGAAATGAGCTAAGGTGGTGGGGAGTGGGTGGAAGTGGAATGGATGGAGTTGGAGTGAGTGGAGGTGGAGTTGGAGTTGTCACGTCATGTGACCAGTTGTCACGTCATGTGGGGCGAGTACAGAGGGCTTCATTGTGGCAGCCTCTGACTTCACTTTTACTACTACTCTCTGGGTTTATTCTTTAAGAATCTAAATATCCACTTGCCCACCTTTAAAGTTATTCATTTTGCTTGCATTTTGTCCCCACTCGCACCATGGTCTCGCTTGTCGAAACCTTCTCCAAAATCATCTTTCAATTGATCTGAAGAAGACTCTTGTACAAGTTTTACTTATCTACTTGTCGGTTCTGTATACCATTAATATAGCAAGTGTTCTAACACAGTAGCACTGCTACCTGTCCTATACGTGTACCTCTCAACGTGACTACACCCGCTCCTCAACGTTAACTGTTGTTGTAGGTTCGCCGGTCTTGTCCCGACCCGGGTCTTTTCCAGATGGTGACCCGGCGTTGGGCCCCCGAGTGAGGGGTGTCGTTCATCATCTTTCTTCTTTCGTCTTGATATGGGCCCTCAGGGTGGAGGGTGACATAACCTTAACCCCAGCCTAGCCTGGCCGGGCCCAGCCTAGCCGCTGACCCAGTAGCCAAAATATTGACATATAGAGACATGTTATGCCCGCAATAAACAGTCCTAGAATAGCCTTCCATGACTCCTGCTCTCTCCTCCTCAGTGACTCAAATCATTCACAGACCCAAAATCATTTACCAAAGTACTAAAAATATAAAAAAATATGCAACAAATAACCGTCCTACAAACAGCAATCTAACACTACACTGTGTACAATTTTCTCTCTACTATGTCCTAAAAAACAGTTGATTTTACCAATAGTAAATAAACTCACAATAAAAAGTACAAAATACCAGCGTGTATTAATGTACGTGGTTCACTCCTCAAGGCGCCATAACTTAGTCATTAAGTTATATTTATAACATCAATAATTACAAGGCAGAAACTACAGGGTACTGACTCATTCTGGGAAAAGCATGACCTCCCTCTCACTGCCTCAGCCAATTCATTATTTAATAACCAGTGTTTCCTGGCAGTCACCTTCCATCATGACATATACATTACATCATAAAGAATTCTCAACACTTGTAGCACACACCTTCAGAGAGCCTGGCTACATAATACCCGTTCAACTACTGCTGTTGACTAACAGGTGTTGCAAATGATTATGTCAGTGAAGTCAGTCTTTGTAAATTATACAAGACTCCATAGCTTTCTCAAGTCTACCACACCCTGCCTACCATTACGTTAATGTTACACACAACTAACACGTAGATGAATTAAACATGTAGCTTCAGTGATGAACTCGAGACCTGTCTAGGCTGAGGGACTGATCACCTCAGACTTCATGTCTTCCACCGTCTCTATACTGGAATGATAAGGCCACTGATTGGAGAAACGACTGTGCAATAAACATACCCAAAGTGTTGCACATATGTTTTTAATCCATCTAAGAACATACTGCACACAAGACTAACTCCTCACGCTTAAGACGGTAAAGATAAAGAAACAAAATAAGAATGGAACAATACAATGCTAATCTCCAGGTAAGTGTGCGCCATTAAACTCTCCTATCGGTCTAGCCAGAAATAAAAAAATAAAGTGGTAGGCCTATATATTTCTGATCTACGCCAGGGAGGATAGTCTCACCCAGGGAGGATAGTCTCACCCAGGGAGGATAGTCTCACCCAGGGAGGATAGTCTCACCCAGGGAGGATAGTCTCACCCAGGGAGGATAGTCTCACCCAGGGAGGATAGTCTCACCCAGGGAGGATAGTCTCACCCAGGGAGGATAGTCTCACCCAGGGAGGATAGTCTCACCCAGGGAGGATAGTCTCACCCAGGGAGGATAGTCTCACCCAGGGAGGATAGTCACATTAGCCTCCTCCAGCACTCAATACACAACCCGGAGTTAACATCTCATTAATGTCAGGTCACGAACGAGGGCTGGCGTCCCAGGTGTTGCTGCTTCCCACTTCCACACTCGTTAGTAACCTCAGGTGTGTGGTGCCAGGTGTGTGGTGCCAGGTGTGTGGTGCCAGGTGTGTGGTGCCAGGTGTGTAAGTGAGGCCAGTGTAGTCCCAGTGTGGCAAAGGTGAGATATAAAGTGTGACTATAATACCAATAAGTGACTCAGCTTGTTTTCAAGGTGTGGCTTGTGTGGTTTTCAAGGTGTGGCTTGTGTGGTTTTCAAGGTGTGGCTTGTGTGGTTTTCAAGGTGTGGCTTGTGTGGTTTTCAAGGTGTGGCTTGTGTGGTTTTCAAGGTGTGGCTTGTGTGGTTTTCAAGGTGTGGCTTGTGTGGTTTTCAAGGTGTGGCTTGTGTGGTTTTCAAGGTGTGGCTTGTGTGGTTTTCAAGGTGTGGCTTGTGGTTTCAGGTGTGGCTTGTGGTTTCAAGGTGTGGCTTGTGTGGTTTTCAAGGTGTGGCTTGTGTGGTTTTCAAGGTGTGGCTTGTGTGGTTTCAAGGTGTGGCTTGTGTGGTTTTCAAGGTGTGGCTTGTGTAGTTTCAAGGTGTGGCTTGTGTGGTTTTCAAGGTGTGGCTTGTGTGGTTTTCAAGGTGTGGCTTGTGTGGTTTCAAGGTGTGGCTTGGTGGTTTTCAAGGTGTGGCTTGTGTGGTTTTCAAGGTGTGGCTTGTGTGGTTTTCAAGGTGTGGCTTGTGTGGTTTCCAAGGTGTGGCTTGTGTGGTTTTCAAGGTGTGGCTTGTGTGGTTTTCAAGGTGTGGCTTGTGTGGTTTTCAAGGTGTGGCTTGTGTGGTTTCCAAGGTGTGGCTTGTGTGGTTTCCAAGGTGTGGCTTGTGTGGTTTTCAAGGTGTGGCTTGTGTGGTTTCCAAGGTGTGGCTTGTGTGGTTTCCAAGGTGTGGCTTGTGTGGTTTCCAAGGTGTGGCTTGTGTGGTTTTCAAGGTGTGGCTTGTGTGGTTTCCAAGGTGTGGCTTGTGTGGTTTTCAAGGTGTGGCTTGTGTGGTTTCCAAGGTGTGGCTTGTGTGGTTTTCAAGGTGTGGCTTGTGTGGTTTTCAAGGTGTGGCTTGTGTGGTTTTCAAGGTGTGGCTTGTGTGGTTTTCAAGGTGTGGCTTGTGTGGTTTTCAAGGTGTGGCTTGTGTGGTTTCCAAGGTGTGGCTTGTGTGGTTTTCAAGGTGTGACTTGTGTGGTTTTCAAGGTGTGGTTTTCAAGGTGTGGCTTGTGTGGTTTTCAAGGTGTGGCTTGTGTGGTTTCCAAGGTGTGGCTTGTGTGGTTTTCAAGGTGTGGCTTGTGTGGTTTTCAAGGTGTGGCTTGTGTGGTTTCCAAGGTGTGGCTTGTGTGGTTTCAAGGTGTGGCTTGTGTGGTTTTCAAGGTGTGGCTTGTGTGGTTTCCAAGGTGTGGCTTGTGTGGTTTTCAAGGTGTGGCTTGTGTGGTTTCCAAGGTGTGGCTTGTGTGGTTTCCAAGGTGTGGCTTGTGTGGTTTTCATAATCATAATCACTGAGGTTAACTTAATATGCAAAATATATCCGAAGCCGATTAGAACTGCTCTTAAAAACGAACACAAGAACGGGAGAATGGAGGAGCACTGCAGTAGGCCTACTGGCCCATGGATGATAGGACACAAGTGGACACACTCTGGACATCGTAACTGGATTTTCCACACGTGTCCGAAAACCGGGACAGCAACAATAACAAAGTAGAAATCATCTACAGACAATCGAACAGAAAAAAGGCGCCACTGTCTTCACTCATCCTTAAGTAAGCTTTCAACACTAATAACTCGCACACAGGAGGACCAAACTTTTCACGACGTTTCGATCCGACTTGGAATATTAACTAGTGAAACGTCGCTGGAAATTTTAGTCTGTTGTGTGTTATCCGTGTATTGTTCCAGTCACGGTACTGTGCCTGTTTGTTCCAGTCACGGTACTGTGCCTGTTTATTCTTTAACTTTGAACACCGTGGAACAAAGGTAAATACATTACGTCAACTACCCATGTACACATGATACCACTGACTCCTTGCTGACACCTGACACCTTCACCTGGTCTTCCCCGGTGACCTGTTTACTATACATAGTTCACCTGAATCATTCAGAGTGACCATGGTCCAGGACCGAAACTTATTCAGGAAGGACTTCTTAACTTGTATTCTTTCATATATATTCTTACATATACTTTCTACCTACTGACCCAGGCTAGTAAGTAGAGGGGTACCTATTTAACCTAATGTTAATGTGTTTTCTGTATAGTAGCATGTCATTGATGTCAGCTACGCCTGTATACCTTGTACATGTACTTGTAGAAATAAAGATTATTATTATTATTATTATTATACCGTGTGCCGCCGGTGACTTAAATTAGGTAAGATTCATCAGGAATTCTTCCTGACTTGAGTCTTAAAAGTGGTATGAAGACACTCACTGGAGCTTATGATTAAACACCTGGCTGGCGTATAATTATACACCTGGCTGGCGTATAATTATACACCTGGCTGGCGTATAATTATACACCTGGCTGGTGTATTTTTTGACTTTTAATAAGCCTCGTGTAGTAGGTAAACACCATTAACCAATCAACCTTTTGTACAGTAATTTTTAATTCGCTTTCACATGAAGAACATTGCCAATTTTTATTTGTGGGAGAGATGGAACCTGAGGGTGATGTATGAGAGGGAGAGAGAGGGGAATGTGGAGAGGGGTAGGTAGGGAGGGAGGGAGGGGTAGGGAGGGTGGGAGGGGGAGGGGGGAATGTGGAGAGGGGTAGGGAGGGAGGGAGGGGAAATGTGGAAGGGGTAGGGAGGGAAATGTGGAGAGGGGTAGGGAGGGAGGGAGGGGAAATGTGGAGAGGGGGAGGGAGAAAGAGAAGAGAGAGAGAGAGAGAGAGAGAGAGAGGCCTTCTTTACTCATTTACACACTTCTGGTCCTAGTCCTGGTTCTCTCTCTCTCTCTCTCTCTCTCTCTCTCTCTCTCTCTCTCTCTCTCACACTCTCACACACACTCACAAACACACACACACACACACACACACACGCTGCAAACACCGTGATCCTCAAAAAACTGTTATTTACTTCTTGAAATATGACCTAAATTGTAGGCATGTCACAGGCAAAATCTATGCCATAGGCTCTTCATACATTACTTTCATACACACAAATGCTGCCTACATCAACGGTGTCCTATTCTCAATGTCCTCATCAATTCAACGATCCCTTTACAGGATGGACCATCCTGAGAGATGGGAACGCCCACCCCAGATTAACTACACCTCTGCTGGAACCAAAGCTTTTAAAGTTGCCCTTCCAACTGAACCCTTGGTGGAATGTTTGACGATGTCCTCAGCACTGTAGCTACTGAACCCTTGGTGGAATATGACGATTTACTCAGCACTGTAGCTACTGAACCCTTGGTGGAATGTGACGATTTACTCAGCACTGTAGCTACTGAACCCTTGGTGGAATATGATATCCTCAGCACTGTAGCTACTGAACCCTTGGTGGAATGTGATGATGTCCTCAGCACTGTAGCTACTGAACCCTTGGTGGAATGTGACGATGTCCTCAGCACTGTACTCATGTCTCACAACTCAGGCTCACACATGCGCCTTCAAGTATGAAACAGCATCCTGTGTGATGGATTATGTCAGGGAAAACATAACTAGTTTCTGTGATTTGGACGTGCCTAGCATGGGCCAGTGGGCCTGCTGCAGTGCTCCTCCTTTATGTTCCCACTGTGTGTAGTATACTATGTGGTAGCCACACACTGCGGGTGTTACTACAGTGTTACTGTAGTATACAGGAGTGTAACTTAACACTGAGATTGTACCCAACTGTGTTAAAAAACAAATCTCCCCTCACCTCCCCTCTCGTCTCATCCCATTCATTACCACTCCCTCTTTCCAGCTCTTCCCCTCTCATCCCCCTCAATGTCAGCTGCGCAAATCCCAGATATTTTTATCTAGTGGTCAGCATCCTCATAACCCCATCTTCCACCCCCTTCCCCTATCTCCTTACCCATGACCCTGCATAGAACCCCTTCCCCTCAACTCCCCCTCAAAGCCCTTCTATCCCACTCCTTTACGCAGCCCTAAACCCGTCAGGCTTCCCACTCTGCCCCTCCTACAAACATCTCCCTCTCTCCCAGCCTTTAGTAAATTTATTTAGGTACAAGTACACACATCATCGTAATGTAAGACATACTCAGGAATTTAAAAATAAAAAAAATTGTTTACACACTTCTTAAGTTCATGAGATCGGTCTCAGGGTATCGTGAGCCTGGTCACCTGGTGTGCTGTGTACCCTGACCTGGCTCTGCTGTACCAGCTGAGTACCCTGACCTGGCTCTGCTGTACCAGCTGTGTACCCTGACCTGGCTCTGCTGTACCAGCTGTGTACCCTGACCTGGCTCTGCTGTACCAGCTGTGTACCCTGACCTGGCTCTGCTGTACCAGCTGTGTACCCTGACCTGGCTCTGCTGTACCAGCTGTGTACCCTGACTTGGCTCTGCTGTACCAGCTGTGTACCCTGACCTGGCTCTGCTGTACCAGCTGTGTACCCTGACCTGGCTCTGCTGTACCAGCTGTGTACCCTGACCTGGCTCTGCTGTACCAGCTGTGTACCCTGACCTGGCTCTGCTGTACCAGCTGTGTACCCTGACCTGGCTCTGCTGTACCAGCTGTGACCTGACCTGGCTCTGCTGTACCAGCTGTGTACCTGACCTGGCTCTGCTGTACCAGCTGTGTACCCTGACCTGGCTCTGCTGTACCAGCTGTGTACCCTGACCTGGCTCTGCTGTACCAGCTGTGTACCCTGACCTGGCTCTGCTGTACCAGCTGTGTACCAACATTCCTCGGGGACTTTCCATTATCTGTTATTTTCAATTTACTCTTCTACCTCTTTTGTTATGCAAAGTAATTAATTTCTTCATTTGTTCATCTCTTTCTCTACTATTTCCATGTTTTCAGATTTTAACTTCATTAAATAGCCAGTTTTGTTTGTATGTTATGTGTATGTGAGGCAGACTGCATGTGTCACCACGTGTCCAGTGTGAGGCAGACTGCATGTGTCACCACGTGTCCAGTGTGAGGCAGACTGTTCTGTAGTGTTCACCACGTGTCCAGTGTGAGAGGCAGGGACTGCATGTGTCACCACGTGTCCAGTGTGAGGCAGACTGCATGTGTCACCACGTGTCCAGTGTGAGGCAGACTGCGTGTGTCACCACGTGTCCAGTGTGAGGCAGACTGCATGTGTCACCACGTGTCCAGTGTGAGGCAGACTGCATGTGTCACCACGTGTCCAGTGTGAGGCAGACTGCGTGTGTCACCACGTGTCCAGTGTGAGGCAGACTGCGTGTGTCACCATGTGTCCAGTGTGAGGCAGACTAAGTGTGTCACCATGTGTCCAGTGTGAGGCAGACTGCATGTGTCACCACGTGTCCAGTGTGAGGCAGACTGCGTATGTCACCACGTGTCCAGTGTGAGGCAGACTGCGTGTGTCACCACGTGTCCAGTGTGAGCAGACTGCGTGTGTCACCACGTGTCCAGCATCTCTGGGTTATGTTGTTCATCATGGTCTCTCTCCACAATGCTTGACTTCAGTCTTCCTCATAATATATCCTTAATAAGGATTCTCGTACATTTATAATTTCCTTTTCTCCTCTTCCGTAAATCAACTTCATATCCTTCCCATCTTCATCCCCACTAATACCAGGCACCTGAATGGCATTGTACTATAACCAACTTCTACACATTTTTCAAAGTCGATGTCTTTCTTAAGCAGTTAATTCAGGATGAAAACACAGGTTACGTCCGTCAAGTTCACAATTTCTCACTCACGTTATTTTCATGTGAGAGTTTAGGAAGTTTCTCACTGCCACCACCACCATCACTCTCAGCTTCATGTATCAGACAACACATGCTCACTTTGACTATTCTTAGTCTACTTTGTTGTGTTTAAAATTCCTAACAACTGGGAGTCTTACACAGTGATATTTGCTATCATGACAACCTTCTCAATGAGACTTCCCACGACCTTTTTGTTGTTATATTCTTGCTTGGATTTTTGTTATGTGATTTGTATATTGGTGCGAGAATTACACTGGAACCTGCAGTGACTACCTTATGTTATGTAGTGTGTGAATCCTTTACAGGCTGGGAAGTATCTCCTCAAGCCTCCACAGGCTACCTCTTTACTTTCCTTTACCTTGTTTTATTATGTGGCAGTAACTGAGAAAGTGTTATTCTTGAAGTCACCTTCTCGTGAGCCTACATCTGGTTCCTTCTCTTTTACTGTTACCTCGACTTCGCCGGCCTTGTTAACAAATCCATTAGCATCTGTGTACGTGACATTGAGGTCAACTTCGTTCTGCCTATTGCAGTGTGGTCCCTTCTTGTTCTCTGGGACTAAACGCTTGTTGCTCGAGGGATGGGGAGGGATGGGGAGGGATGGGGAGGGATGGGGAGGGTTCCGCATTTTAGGTGGTTATGACTGAGACTCCTGGAGTTCCGCATGAAAGTACTGAAATCTGAATTATTGATGGGATTGTTGCTCTCACACATTAGTGTGAGTGAGGACAAGAGGGTGGCGAGGGTGAGTCAGGAGGGTGGCGAGGGTGGGTGACTAGGGTGAGTCAGGAGGGTGACGAGGGTGAGTCAGGAGGGTGGCGAGGGTGAGTCAGGGTACTCTGCGTGTACACTCGCCCAATTTAACTCTCAGAGATGGGTTTGCGGGAGTAGCTAGCTCTTGGTCCCATCAATTAGCTTACGAACATTTACTGGATTCTCAATCCCCAGGCTGTCATAACTATTCTGAAAACTGTGAATGAAATTTGCCTACTTATTTGGCGTCTACGTGGAAGGTGTTCTAGGGGTCAACGCCCCCGCGGCCCGGTCTTTGACCAGGCCCACATCCACACATGTCTTACCCAATTACCACCCTAAACCCAACAAATGCTCTCTGACATCACTAACATATCCCAGAGTCCTGGGATGTTATGTCCCTTCTCTAGTTATTACAAGATTCATAAAATCCTGTACTGTTGTGAAGGTTATTGTCCATTACAGCGACACAACTCTCAGGTTCGAATTACGTAACAGCACACTGCGGATGTACCCAATGTTTATATAAAAAGGCTGTCCTGACTTCCCATCACCTCACCACACCCCCCTCACCACACCCTTCACCACACTTCCTCACCACCACTCTTACCCCTTCTTAACCATTCAGCTCATGCGTGCCCCCTCAACCCCTCCCTCTTCTCCCCTACCTCTCTAAGTCTACTTTAACTGTCGAGGAAGAAGAATGGAAGACGAGTCGACGGCAGTTACGCTTCCTGGGGGAGGGTGGGCAAGTCTTCTGGGGTTATTGTGGAGGTGCAATGTTGGCAAGGTCGTTTTGGGAGAGAGGAAGGTCGTCTTACAGGAGTGTGGAGTCTTGCAGAAGTGTGGTTCTTGTATCATGGGGTCGTCCTGTAGAAGTGGGGATCGTCTTGCAAGAGTGGAGGATCGTCTTGGAGATGTGTGGGGTATTGCAGGAGGTAGGCTCTTGCATAAGTCGGGGGGGAGGGGTAGGTAGTAGTGATAATGTTGCAGAGGGTAATTAAGGCAGTGGTAATGGTGGTGGTGGTGTTTGGTGAAGGGGTCTGAGGTTGAAGACGGTAGTGTTGATGGTGGAGGTGATAGAGGTGGTGGTGCTGGGTGATAAAGGTGGTGGTTGTGATGGTTGTGATTGTCATCGTGATTATAGTTGTGGTAATTGCAGTGTTAACTGAAGTAGTGATAGTGATAATGGTGTTCATTGTAGTGATGGTGATAGTGGTAATTGTGGTGTCAAGGAAAGGTTGAGACATGTGTGGGCAGGTGTGGCTGTGGGAGGGAGGGTGACGTGACAATGCTGGAGGGTGGTAGTGGTGGGGGGTGCACACAAACACCCACACACCCCACCATTAATGGAAGGGAGTGGATGGAGGGTGGTAGACTAGTGGTGTAGGGGGGGGTACACACACACTCCCTAGGGGAGCAAGAGGAGGAGATTTAGGGTACACTCTCAAAACTTCCCAGACCGTAGGGAGCTGAATTTGTTAGTGTGGGTGGGGGAAAAGAGAGAGAGAGAGAGAGAGAGAGAGAGAGAGAGAGAGAGAGAGAGAGAGAGAGAGAGAGAGAGAGAGAGAGAGAGAGAGAAGAGAGAGAGAGAGAGAACAGACAGACAGAGACACAGAGAGACAGACAGAGAGAGAGACAGACAGAAAGATAAGGGGAGAGGAAGGGAGAAGGGGGAGTAGGATTAAAGTGAGGGAGTGAGAGTTAATTTAGGGAGGACATAGAATAAGGGAGAGTATGAGGGGTGGGAGTGTAAACGACGATATAACATCCGTCGGGTCACCATTTGGAGAAGACCGGGGCCGGATGTACCGGCGAATCTACAAGAATACGATATGACACACACAGAGTTGTCAGGAACTGGAATAGTCTGGGAAGTGATGTAGTTGAGGCAGGATCCATACATATCTTTAAGAAGAGGTATGATAAAGCTCATGAAGCAGGAAGAGTGACCTAGTAACGACCAGTGAAGAGGGGGGCCCAGGAGCTGTGAATCGACCCCTGCAACCACAACTAGGTGAGTACACACACAGTAACCAGGAAGCAATGCTGTCGGTGATTATGATGCGGGGCCAGGAGCTGAAACTCGACTCCCACGAACACAATTCGGTGAAGTTTGCATTGTTGAAAATGGTATAAAATACCGACAAGTTGATGATTAAGACACATGTACAACAGTTGATGATTAAGACACATGTACAACAGTTGATGATTAAGACACATGTACAACAGTTGATGATTAAGACACATGTACAACAGTTGATGATTAAGACACATGTACAACAGTTGATAATTAAGACATGTACAACAGTTGATGATTAAGACACATGTATAACAGTTGATGATTAAGACGCATGTACAACAGTTGATGATTAAGACACATGTACAACAGTTGATGATTAAGACACATGTACAACAGTTGATGATTAAGACACATGTACAACAGTTGATGATTAAGACACATGTACAACAGTTGATGATTAAGACACATGTACAACAGTTGATGATTAAGACATGTACAACAGTTGATGATTAAGACACATGTACAACAGTTGATGATTAAGACACATGTATAACAGTTGATGATTAAGACGCATGTACAACAGTTGATGATTAAGACACATGTACAACAGTTGATGATTAAGACACATGTACAACAGTTGATGATTAAGACACATGTACAACAGTTGATGATTAAGACACATGTACAACAGTTGATGATTAAGACACATGTACAACAGTTGATGATTAAGACACATGTACAACAGTTGATGATTGAGACACATGTACAACAGTTGATGATTGAGACACATGTACAACAGTTGGTGATTGACACGTACAACAGTTGATGATTAAGACACATGTACAACAGTTGATGATTAAGACACATGTACAACAGTTGATGATTAAGACACATGTACAACAGTTGATGATTAAGACACATGTACAACAGTTGATGATTAGGACACATGTACAACAGTTGATGATTAAGACACATGTACAACAGTTGATGATTAAGATACATGTACAACAGTTGATGATTGAGACACATGTACAACAGTTGATGATTGAGACACATGTACAACAGTTGATGATTAAAGACACGTATACAACAGTTGATGATTAAGACACATGTACAACAGTTGATGATTGAGACACATGTACAACAGTTGATGATTAAGACACATGTACAACAGTTGATGATTGAGACACATGTACAACAGTTGGGTATCTTTATTGTTGAAGCGTTTCACCTACACAGAAGGCTTCTTCAGTCAAATACAGAGAAGGTAGCAGGTATAGTAATGAAATGAAGATGATGTAATCAGTGCATCAACCTTGGAGATACGATGGGGTCAGTCCCTCAGCCTGGAGAAGGGTTCAGCTCCATGGAACTCTTGCATGTTAAGTAGCCATGTCTCTATCCCTCAGTGTCTACACTGACAGGTTAAGAAGACTCATAGTAACCAAATCACGGATATTCATCACTGCACTCACACATGAGGACCGTTTTCAAGAAGCAGTTCACTGCTCCGTCACTGGAGAAACTCAAAGGTATTGCTGTGACTAAAGAACAAGCTACGGCCCTAAATCATTGTTATTACTACAACAATTGTGTTCTACCGGCCACTGTGAAGAACCGTGCTGCACTGCCTCAGTCTTATCGTAAACAAGCTATGGAGCTGGCTCACAATAGTAGTCTGGGTGAACATCTGGCTGCGAGACTCGGGGCAAATTGGCTAATAACTTGACATGACAAAAAAAATGAAAGATCAGTGACCTCACGTTAGGAAGTGACACACATGTAAGGTGATTAGCGAACAAAATCAATATAAAAAACATGAGCCACTGGTACTTATACCTGCCTTTGGAGAGTCATTTTCTTGACTCACACAACTGTTTATATATATATATATATATATATATTATATAATTTCCAGGGTGAATGATCTTTGCCAGTACTTTCACCTCCACCAACATACACCTCACCGTACATCCTTCCTGCTGACTGCCTCTGCTCCAACACCGTACACTCAACCCAAACTCTTACGATGGCTCATGTTTACGTGGCACGTACGGCTCAAGAGGTAGCCAGCACACTGAGTGCTGCCTGCATAAACCACACAGGAGCACATAAACCACACAGGAGCACATAAACCACACAGTAGCACATAAACCACACAGTAGCACATAAACCACACAGGAGCACATAAACCACACAGTAGCACATAAACCACACAGGAGCACATAAACCACACAGTAGCACATACACCACACAGGAGCACATAAACCACACAGGAGCACATAAACCACACAGTAGCACATACACCACACAGGAGCACATAAACCACACAGGAGCACATAAACCACACAGGAGCACATAAACCACACAGTAGCATATAAACCACACAGGAGCACATAAACCACACAGGAGCACATAAACCACACAGGAGCACATAAACCACACAGGAGCACATCTACCACACAGGAGCACATAAACCACACAGGAGCACATAAACCACACAGGAGCACATAAACCACACAGGAGCGCATAAACCACACAGGAGCGCATAAACCACACAGTAGCACATAAACCACACAGTAGCACATAAACCACACAGGAGCACATAAACCACACAGTAGCACATAAACCACACAGGAGCACATAAACCACACAGGAGCACATAAACCACACAGGAGCACATAAACCACACAGGAGCACATAAACCACACAGGAGCACATAAACCACACAGGAGCACATAAACCACACAGGAGCACATAAACCACACAGGAGCACATAAACCACACAGGAGCACATAAACCACACAAGAGGAACAACACTCCTCACACAGTCAAGAAATTAAACCCCTGGTTCTGGATGGACACTATAGAAAGTGACACACTATAGACCCCTGGCTGTCTTCAAGAAGGTGCTGGACAGGCACCTAAAGTCAGTACCTGACCAGCTGGGCTGTGGTCCGTGCGTCAGTTTGCGTGCGGCCAGCAGTAACAGCCTGGTTGATCAGACCCTGATGCACCACGAGGCCTGGTCTCAGACCGGGCCGCGGTCTAATACCACCAGTTATTATTTATTCACTGCAGGAATTCAATGGCAATATTGGTTGTTTTTGTGTAAAGTTAGGTTTCTAGGTTTGGGGGGGGGGGAGGTCACCGGGTGTCAGTAGCGTCAGTGTAAATGACTATCTCAGCTGGATCAATGACCTCAAGATGCGAGGTCAGATTAGCTTTGGTAACTCCTTACCTGTTGATCCAGGTGGCGGGATCTCCTCACCTGAATCTACACTTCCTTAATGTCTGGGACAGTTACGTCTAAATTTGTAGTCATGTTTGAACGATTTTTCTAGCTAATTCGTTCACCTCTTACTAACTTTCAGTTAAAGACATAGAAATGCTTTTGCAGCAGAGAGCCTCTTCACTGATAGTGAGTTCAGTAGACTGTAGTTGATGGTTCTGATAGGTTGTAGTGCTGGTGTCACTTACACCCAGTCTAAGTGTCGTGCTTGGTGTGAGTCACACATCTCTCTGCTGGTGTCACCTACACCCAGTCTAAGTGTCGTGCTTGGTGTGAGTCACACATCTCTCTGCTGGTGTCACCTGCACCCAGTCTAAGTGTCGTGCTTGGTGTAAGTCACACATCTCTCTGCTGGTGTCACCTGCACCCAGTCTAAGTGTCGTGCTTGGTGTAAGTCACACATCTCTCTGCTGGTGTCACCTACACCCAGTCTAAGTGTCGTGCTTGGTGTAAGTCACACATCTCTCTGCTGGTGTCACCTGCACCCAGTCTAAGTGTCGTGCTTGGTGTAAGTCACACATCTCTCTGCTGGTGTCACCTGCACCCAGTCTAAGTGTCGTGCTTGGTGTAAGTCACACATCTCTCTGCTGGTGTCACCTACACCCAGTCTAAGTGTCGTGCTTGGTGTAAGTCACACATCTCTCTGCTGGTGTCACCTACACCCAGTCTAAGTGTCGTGCTTGGTGTGAGTCACACATCTCTCTGCTGGTGTCACCTACACCCAGTCTAAGTGTCGTGCTTGGTGTAAGTCACACATCTCTCTGCTGGTGTCACTTACACCCAGTCTAAGTGTCGTGCTTGGTGTGAGTCACACATCTCTCTGCTGGTGTCACCTACACCCAGTCTAAGTGTCGTGCTTGATGTGAGTCACACATCTCTCTGCTGGTGTCACCTACACCCAGTCTAAGTGTCGTGCTTGGTGTAAGTCACACATCTCTCTGCTGGTGTCACCTGCACCCAGTCTAAGTGTCGTGCTTGGTGTGAGTCACACATCTCTCTGCTGGTGTCACCTACACCCAGTCTAAGTGTCGTGCTTGGTGTGAGTCACACATCTCTCTGCTGGTGTCACTTACACCCAGTCTAAGTGTCGTGCTTGGTGTGAGTCACACATCTCTCTGCTGGTGTCACCTACACCCAGTCTAAGTGTCGTGCTTGGTGTGAGTCACACATCTCTCTGCTGGTGTCACCTACACCCAGTCTAAGTGTCGTGCTTGGTGTGAGTCACACATCTCTCTGCTGGTGTCACTTACACCCAGTCTAAGTGTCGTGCTTGGTGTGAGTCACACATCTCTCTGCTGGTGTCACCTACACCCAGTCTAAGTGTCGTGCTTGGTGTGAGTCACACATCTCTCTGCTGGTGTCACCTACACCCAGTCTAAGTGTCGTGCTTGGTGTGAGTCACACATCTCTCTGCTGGTGTCACTTACACCCAGTCTAAGTGTCGTGCTTGGTGTGAGTCACACATCTCTCTGCTGGTGTCACCTACACCCAGTCTAAGTGTCGTGCTTGGTGTGAGTCACACATCTCTCTGCTGGTGTCACCTACACCCAGTCTAAGTGTCGTGCTTGGTGTGAGTCACACATCTCTCTGCTGGTGTCACCTACACCCAGTCTAAGTGTCGTGCTTGGTGTGAGTCACACATCTCTCTGCTGGTGTCACCTACACCCAGTCTAAGTGTCGTGCTTGGTGTGAGTCACACATCTCTCTGCTGGTAAGACACTTGTGTGTATTGGTCTTCCATTATACTTAATGTTTGTGTATTATGGCAGGGTATCCTTGCATGTTAACTTGATGTACCAAGTTGGGTACTAAGTTTTACTGCCTTAAAGTGTACTTGAGACTCCCGTTTATGTATACGTATTTATATGTATACTATCTCACATTTATCACTGTAGGCCACGGTATTTTCTGTTTAATGTTTACGTCATAATTTTTCAATTTATTATATACATTATATTTAAGAAGCAACCCTCAGTATACTTACTTGTTCTATAAACTTGTTTTGTTTAAGAAATAGAGCATTGTGTTTCGTCATTTTAGATAATTCTCAACTTGTTTCATCCCCCCCCCACCTAGAATAAACAAAATATATACAAAGTGATTTAGAATTTCAGGATTGTGGATGCAGTTCTGTGATTTATTACAGCCTGGACACAGGCCTCTCACTACGATGGTCGTGTTGTACACTACAGTCACACACGTTATTACGAATTTCGTAATATACCTTATTCAATACGATAGTTGCACTGTGGGAACAAAAGCTTGGAGACGGTGCAGGATACCTCCTGTAAAGAACAGAGAACCGATGAGTACAGAAAGAGAGAGAGAGAGAGAGAGAGAGAGAGAGAGAGAGAGAGAGAGAGAGAGAGAGAGAGAGAGATGTGGAGGGTATTAGTAAGGCAAGTAAGGTTACTGAAGGAAGGTGAGGGGTATTAACAGTGATCACAGTCTCATCAGGTCTGTGAAACCAAGACAGGAGAAGAATTCAAAATTTTACTCCATACACTTAAGTGATTTCACTCTCAGAGTGCAGTGATACAACGCTGCTACCACATCAATAAGTTATACATGCCTACCTGGGGAATGTTTTGAGGGGTCAACACCCCCGCTGCCAGGTCGCGAACTAAGTCTCCCTGTGCACAACCACTCGGGGATCGCCTCACCTCACACAGTCACAAGAGGAGAGTCACATTTGATTTAACTAATCATCTACTGATTTAATATTCATTAGAAATGTTCCAGAGTACATGTTAATTACCTTAACATATATATATATATATATATATATATATATATATATATATATATATATATATATATATATATATATATATTACAAACACACACACGAAGGACAGTAAGCTAGGAAGCTGATACACTGAAACAAGCATCGCCCTAAACCGTTCTTATTTTGAACAGAGAGATGTGTGTAAAGTTCAGAAGGGGAAAAAAACTTGTTCACATTAGATGAACTCAAGTTCAATATCAGTCGAACAGTGTTCCTACCCTCGTGGCCTCATATGTAAATGTTAATGTTTGACAAAGTGTAGAGACGTCAGACCTGGTGGGCTGACCATCCTTACGGTGTCCCGTAGCTTGATCGCTAGCGCACTCAGCTCACACACTCAGGTCCGGAGTTCGAATTTCCGGTACGGCTGGAAAAACATTAGGGACGTGTTTCCATAAGACACCTGCTGTCCATGTTCACCCATCAGTGTAAAATGGGTACCTGGGTGTTAGTAAACTGGTGTGGGTCGCATCCTGGGACAAAACTGACCTAATTTGCCCGAAATGCTCAGCATAACAAGGGGCTTTCTATGTAGTAGTATGTCATTGATGTCAGCTATGATCTGTATACCTTGTACATGTACTGGTAGTAAATAAAGATATTATTATTATTATTATAGTATTATTACCCTGTGTGTGGATAGGATCATTACCCTGTGTGTGGATGATAGGATCCTTAATAAATATACTATCTGTACTCCAAAGGGTTGGTCACGGAACAGGCCTCATGCTTTACGACCTAGTCAGCCAGACTGTTGGTGCTCGCTAACTGCACACAGTCAAACATAAGCACCACAGCCTGGCTGATCGGGATATTGATGTCTTGTGTGTTGATGTCCTGACTCTTGTGTATTGAAATCCCTCTTGATGCTCCTGACCTGGGAGGTGACCTGGGAGGTAACATTACCTACCCTCACTAAGTTTCCATTGCCTTTAAGCCACCAACAAACACTCAGCCAGCCAGCCAGCCACCAACACTCAGCCAGCCAGCCACCAACACTCAGCCAGCCAGCCAGCCACCAACAAGCACTCAGCCAGCCACCCACAAGCTAAACACAGGAGTCACGGGGATGTTAGGAAGTATTTTTTTTTTCATTTTCAGGGCAGTAGGAACGGACTGAATGTTGAAGTGGTGGAAGTTAATCCCACACAGTTTCAAGAGTAGGTATGACAGGGTTCAAAGAGCCCAGAAACCAGTAATGCCTGTCTAAGCTTAAAGATGTGGAGCCAGGACTCGACCCCCTGCAATAACAAATCAGTGAGCACAATACAATCTTTCTCTTCACCTGTGTTGTTAAAGGTACCTTTGTATCCAAATGTACTTCAATGCTCCTCTACTCTTATTCTACAAGTGATACCACCGCCAACAAAGCTACACAGGTGCCACATATATACAATACCACAGGTGCTACCATCACCACCAAAGCTACACAGGTGCCACATATGTATAACACCAACACAGGTGCTACCACCACCATCAAAGCTACACAGGTGCCACATATGTATAACACCACCACAGGTGCTACCACCACCAACAAAGCTACACAGGTGCCACACACATACAATACCACAGGTGCTACCACCACCACCAAAGCTACACAGGTGCCACATATGTATAACACCACCATAGGTGCTACCACCACCACCAAAGCTACACAGGTGAGACACATATACAATACCACAGGTGCTACCACCACCACCAAAGCTACACAGGTGCCACATATGTATAACACCACCATAGGTGCTACCACCACCAACAAAGCTACACAGGTGCCACACATATACAATACCACAGGTGCTACCACCAACACCAAAGCTACACAGGTGCCACATGTACGTTACCACAGGTGTTGCCGGTGTACACGACAGCGTTGCACCGTACCTGTGGAGAAAACAAACCTCTGAGTTATTGCCTTCTATACTTAATTATATAAACCACTGTATATACACACTAATTTATATAAAACAGTGCAGATATCCACTTTCATCTAGATTTGAATCAAATATGATCATTATCCCTTATCCTCCAGGCACTGCATGATTCCTACGGGTTTAGTGCTTACTCAACAATAATACAAATAATATAATAATAATATTCAACCACAAGACCCAGGAGATAGGAATGAAACCACTCATTACCTTTGCGAAACTTGGAGAGCGACCTCCCTAGAGTTCTTCATTGCCATGATCCTGACTGACTGTTCTGAGAGATGGTAACTCCCAGGTAATGACTGACCATCCTGATAGTAACTACCAGGTGAAGACTGACCATCCTGAGAGATAGTAACTACCAGGTAATAGTCACTTAATGTGGAAAAAGACACTTATGTACAGTTCAGGACATTATTATTAGAGGAAACGTGTCGCCACAACTGGCTTCTTCAGTCCTAATACAGAGATAACCATGAACCAGAAATACAGAGATAACTAAGAACGAGAAATACAGAGATAACCAAGAACCAGAAATACAGAGATAACTAAGAACGAGAAATACAGAGATAACCAAGAACCAGAAATACAGAGATAACTAAGAACGAGAAATACAGAGATAACTAAGAACGAGAAATACAGAGATAACTAAGAACGAGAAATACAGAGATAACTAAGAACGAGAAATACAGAGATAACTAAGAACGAGAAATACAGAGATAACTAAGAACGAGTATATATAGTAGCAGGAGTTAGGTGGTAAGCTACGAGAGGTTGGTGGTGGTAGTAGTAGTAGTAGTAGTAGTAGTAGTAGTAGTAGTAGTAGTAGTAGGTCACTCAGCACTCGTCTACCTGTAATATACCTCTGATGGGTTTCGAGTTTTCCTGCTACTCTGGGCCAGGCTTGCCTGGCCAACCAAGCAATCAGAATATTGACCCTTCACTGCAGGGGGCTAATCTAGGATGTTAGAGTGGAAAAAGGGTCCGCATGGGGGTGAGATAAGGGGATAGTTTATAGAGGGGGAAGGGACAGCCATTATTCAACCCCTCTACCCTTCCATCACCCCTCTCCTTACCCCCTCATAGCAAAACGTAAACATTCCTCCCCCACCCACGATGTTAAAATGTCAGTTTGGTAGTTTTTGTTGCGGCAACGCAGCACTATAGTGTATACACTGCAACTGCCTCCACCACTATATGCTACACTGTGATGCAATGTTATTATTTACACACCGTATAATGCGGATTTATAATGCGCAATTACACAAGCACAAAGCGGGGCAGTGATGCTACCCAGAGCAACCTCGAGAGTCATCCCAATGTGTACAATGATGTCTAGCTGATGACATCATTGTAGGGATGGTATGACGTCTCTTTTGAGGTGCAAGTGATGGTTCACCTGCCAGGTTATACCACCTGCTAGATTAAATTTGATTGTGTTCTTCATTATTTCTCAGCTTCTTGTTAGAAGAACAACATTAACAAAACGTAAACATGTTAGCTCCTATTAATTTGTAACTGTACATGCAAAATTTCTCATTATGCTCTCCCTTGCTTCCCCCTTCCTTCCTCTCCGTCTCTCTCTCTCATCTCGTGTTACCAGTGTTCGTGTCTCCAGTACGTTGGCGTCAACATTACTGACACATTCTTGTATTATATGCCTCAAAATCACACACACATCCCCCCTCCCGACTACCTTTTAAGGGTGACGAGTGGTTCATGGTCGAGACCATCTGGCTCACAACCGAGTGGTCTCGGGTTCATTCCTGGGCCAAGATACATCATGATCTACACCTGGAAAATTCTGGAGAAATTTGTCCCAAACCTGTACACTGAAATCACTCCATATTAAGAGGCTTGGCAGACGGTAAAAGATATATCCAATGAAAAACAGAGGCGCGATAAGTACACTTGAGAAAACTCAATAAGTGTAAGGGGACCAAGGGTTTTTCAAGACCCATCTATCATACATAAGGGGAATTACCAACAGACCTCAAGTTATCTTCAAGTGGTAACTTGATAAGTTCAAATCGGCTCCTGACCAGAGACGGGGCAGCAGACAACCCCCTGTTGCCTCTACCTGCACAACAGTAAATACGCGCACCTGTGTCTTAGCCGACTGTTGTGGGTCGCATCCAATGAAAAACTGATACGTAAATTTGTAAGAAGAATGCTATGTAAATGTGTAAACAAAGTGGGACTTGCTGGGAGTATCTCTGAGTTGTGTAGAAGATGTCTGAGGATATCAGCCACGTATAAATAACAAAGGCACAATACCGTGACTGGAACAATACACACACAACCCGCACATATAAAAGGAGAGGAGCTTACGACGACGTTTCGGTCCGACTTTGACCATTTACAAAGTCACAGACCCGCACATATAAAAGGAGAGGAGCTTACGACGACGTTTCGGTCCGACTTGGACCATTTACAAAGTCACAGTGTGACTTTGTAAATGGTCAAAGTCGGACCGAAACGTCGTCGTAAGCTCCTCTCCTTTTATATGTGCGGGTTGTGTGTGTATCAGCCACGTATCTTATGTTAATTATTAAAAACCTCACCCCCTTGTGTTATCTATACAAGGATCCATCATTCTTCCTTACCCTTGTGTTATGCATACAAGGATCCCTCACTCCTCCTTACCCTTGTGTTATCCATACAAGGATCCCTCATTCTTCCTTACCCTTGTGTTATCCATACAAGGATCCCTCACTCCTCCTTACCCTTGTGTTATCCATACAAGGATCCCTCATTCTTCCTTACCCTTGTGTTATCCATACAAGGATCCCTCACTCCTCCTTACCCTTGTGTTATCCATACAAGGATCCCTCATTCTTCCTTACCCTTGTGTTATCCATACAAGGATCCCTCACTCCTCCTTACCCTTGTGTTATCCATACAAGGATCCCTCACTCCTCCTTACCCTTGTGTTATCCATACAAGGATCCCTCATTCTTCCTTACCCTTGTGTTATCCATACAAGGATCCCTCACTCCTCCTTACCCTTGTGTTATCCATACAAGGATCCCTCATTCTTCCTTACCCTTGTGTTATCCATACAAGGATCCCTCACTCCCCTCCTTCACACACTCCTTCCCATTGTAATGCTTTCTCAAGTGCAGAGTTTCTCTTCTCTCCTGACAGACCCTCCTCCTTATTTTACCTCCACTTAAAGTCTCTCCCTCCTCCCCTCTTCCACACACCCTCTTTCACCACCTAGAAGCTACCCTCCCTCCTACTCCGCTCTCTCTTTTGAAGATAGTTTTCACTGTTGTTAACTACCAATGTCTCTAATGCACATAAAGTGTAGGTCTGCTTCCTCCATCGTACAGGTACTCACCCAATTTATATTTCTTCATCGACGAACCATGGTTCATATTCCCTGTTCTCCTCTTGTTATCCAAGGAAGGGAAGGAGGGCTTTCCTTATCTCTTCCTTGAAAGGGAGTGCCCCACCCCATATCTTAGGGTAGAATACTGTCATTATAGACACGAGGGTCATCGCACAAGATGTAAAAACCACCGACACAGTTCCACTTCACAAAGGTGGCAGTAAAGCAATCACAGAAATATATGAAAATGATTAGTAAGACTGCTTAAAAATGGAATTGAAGCACTTACAAAACCCAGAACAGCTCACGCTTATGTCAGAGCGCTCCTGCCTCTAGTAATTTCCGACCCCTTACAACGTGGTTGCTGGATACGCTGGAAGATCAGCAGAATGCCAATAGAACACTCACAGATTTTGCAAAACTCTGATAAATGTGGCCATGGTATAATAACATACAACAGACATACGAAAGGAATAAGTGGGAAACGTGAGTAGATGTATCTTCAACCTTCTAGTAAGACACTCGTACTAACAGTAAGCTCAGGTGGCCTCCACGATGAAATGATTTTTACAACGATGCCAGCGAGCAAGTCAAGAACCAACACAACACTCACTCCACATTATGACTTGTGTAGTCATCGGGTGGTGGACGAGGAGTGGTGGCAGGGTGGCGATGGCAGGGTGGCGGTGGCAGGGAGGTGGCAGAGGTGTTGGTAAAAATAAGAAACAATGTAAACATTTACGTTGCCTCAATTTCCGTTTCCGCTCACACCGCTGTTGCTGCCGCCGGGAAATATTATTTAGTAATGTGAGGTACTGGTGTGGGGAAGTGCCGGTGCTTCCGGCACTTCTGGTACTGTTGTATAGTAGTCCTGGTACCGGTGCGAGAGTCCCTGGCCTACCTGGAGTCTACTTACTGTTTTCCAAGGGTCAACGCCCCTGTGGTCCGGTCTCAGACCAGGCCCCCTGGTGGATGACCTGATCAACTAGGATGTTGGTGTTAGCAGCACACAGTCCAACGTATGCACCACAGCCCGACTAATCAGGCACTCACCTGAGGAAATCATCCTGAAAAGAGTTTAAACATATGTCGGCAATCCCCTTATATATGAAGGGAGGACATTGAAAAGTCTTGGTCACTTCACACTTCTTGAGTTATCTCTCAGTGTACTAACTGTATCCCTGCTTTTTTTGTACCGTCTGTCAAGCTTCTTACTTTCATGGGGAATGATTTGGAATGATTTGTATGTGCTGATTTAAGACCAAACATTCCAGAATTTTTCCAGATGTATATATCTTTCTCGCCTACATTCCAAGGAGTATATATCAAGAAACTTGAGACGTTCCCAGTAATTCAAATGCTTGACTGAATTTATGCGAGTAGCGAAGGTTCTCTGCACATTCTCCAGGTCTACGATTTCGCCTAGCTTAAACGACGTTGTTAGAGTGCAGCAGTTCCCCAGCCTAGAGAGAACAAGTGACTTGGGAGTATCATCATTGACTTGGCATCTCTTGCGGTTGTTAAAGTGACACTGCTGTGATCCTTAAAGGCGAGATCTTATGATAATCCCACGTCCCTCACATTTCCTCAATCTTTCCATAACGGAGTAACTCATTTTTTTCAATATTCACTGTCAGACACTGCAACACCATGGTATCCTGGTACAGAACAGTGAAAAGCTGACTGACTGTTGCCTATGTGTCTTACCTACCAACCTGTCGGTATTGTATAACTCAAACTTGTTGTCAGTGGCCCACTGGAAGACTTTGTTTATATCAGCTTGGAAGCTTGCTGTCTTTAGTAGATGTTCATACACATTCTAGTATAGTGTATAAAGGATGATACTGTGCTATGATTTATGCCTCTGTCTATGTCGGATATGAGAATGAGAAAGAGAACAGGGGCCAGCACTGTGCCTTAAGGAACAAGAGCTTTTCATTATGATAGTCTCTGATTTCACTATTCAATATTACACTTTGGGTTCTATTTGTTAGGAAATTGAATATCCATCTGTTTTTTTTTTCTTACAGTTACCGTATTCCTTTTGTTTGTATTTTGTGGGTTATCACTCAAAGTCGCACTTGTCAAAGGCTTTTGCAAAGTTTGTACTACATCAGCATTTTTGCTTGTCTTCCACTGCATCCAAGACCACGCCGTAATGATCTATTGTGAGAGACAGGAGCAAACAGCTGTAAACCCCCGTCCTGTCCTGGGTTGTGCAACTGTTGAGATTTCATGTGATTAGTAATCTTGCTTAAGACTCTCAAACACTGATAATGTGGGACGTCAACACTATCGGTCTACATTGTTTTGTGATTGTTTTACCACCATCTTTATGGAGTGGGGCTACGTTAGTAGTTGTTAAGGATTGTGGGATGGTTCTTGCATCCAGGCTCCTCCTCCATAGAATATTCAAGACACGAGAGAGTAGTTTCTTGCAGTTCTTGATGACTATGGAGTTCCATGAGTCAGGGCCTGGGGCAGAGTGCAGGGCGTGTCAGGGCCTGGGGCAGAGTGCAGGGCGTGTCAGGGCCTGGGGCAGAGTGCAGGGGCGTGTCAGGGCCTGGGGCAGAGTGCAGGGGCGTGTCAGGGCCTGGGGCAGAGTGCAGGGCGTGTCAGGGCCTGGGGCAGAGTGTAGGGCGTGTCAGGGCCTGGGGCAGAGTGCAGGGGCGTGTCAGGGCCTGGGGCAGAGTGCAGGGGCGTGTCAGGGCCTGGGGTAGAGTGCAGGGGCGTGTCAGGGCCTGGGGCAGAATGCAGGGGCGTGTCAGGGCCTGGGGCAGAGTGCAGGGCGTGTCAGGGCCTGGGGCAGAGTGCAGGGGCGTGTCAGGGCCTGGGGCAGAGTGCAGGGGCGTGCAATCATCGGCTTTCCACCAAATTACTGCCTAATCAATTTGACATCAATAGCGGGAAATTTTTTAGAATCCATAATAGGAAATATAATTAGAAGGCAGCTTGGTGAACATCACCTGATTAATGAGTCAAGAGGGAGTCACATGAGGTCGATCATGCCAGTGTAACATCAGAGGCAGTGGACCAGGTTAAAGTCTACCATGTTGTTTACTTGGATTTCAGTAAAACTTTTGATAAAGAGTCCCACACAGAACAGTGTTAAAAAAAAACACTACCAGAACCACCACCATTAGCACTACCACCACTACCAAACTCACCCCTACCACAACTATTAACACTACCACCACTACCAAACTCACCCCTACCACAACTATTAGCACTATCACCACTATCAAAATCATCCCCACAACCATTAACATTATCAGACCACCAAGGTTACTGAAGTAACCTTCTAGACCACCAAAGTTACTGAAGTAACCTTCCAGACCACCAAGGTTGCTGAAGTAACCTTCCAGAAAATCAAGGTCTTTTAAGTAACCTTCCAGACCATGAAGGACCAAGAGCCTCAACTTCACATATTATCAAAAACTTTGAACGAGTCCTAAGAATCACGGTGCTATGATTTACGTCTCTATGTCGGATAAGAGAATGAGAGGACAGTGGCCAAAGTGTGCCTTGAGGAACAGAGCTTTTCACTATGGCAGCCTCTGATTTCACCCTCTTCTCCATTACAATTTGGGTTGTATTCGTTAGAAAATTAAATACCCACCTACTCACCTCTAATTATTTCTTTTGTACGCATTTTGTGCACTATTACACCATGATCGCACTTGTCAAAGGCTTTGGAAAAGTCAGTGTATACTACATCTGTATTTTGTCTTCCAGAGCATCCAAGACTGTCTCAATGTTCGTCGTGCAGTCATGAGAGGCAGGAGCGACTTCTTCTAAACCCATGCTGTCTTCAGTTTTGCAAATTTTACGAATCCATGAGATTTGTGATCTTGCTTCTTAAAACTCCTTCAAAGATTATTACAATATGGAACGTCAGTACTATTGGTCTAGTTTTTTGCTGTTGTTTTGCTGCCACTTTTGTGGAGATGCTGAAAATGTTTTAAGTCTCGTTCAGGAAGAATTCATTTGAAATGTGAACATTTAGTCTGGCTAATGACTTACTCTGTCATACTCGAGAGACTTTTTCGCTCATTGCTATCGTCAGTGTAAGTTCTATCTTGTTTGAGCAAGGGCCCAATACTGGATGTGATTTTTGCCCTGGATTTTGGATACCTGAAGTAATATTTTGGATTTCCTTCAATTTCTTTAAATGCTTTTAGCTCCCTCTGTCTGTCCTTCTCTATGATTCATTTATGTTCAATATCTTCTATCTCTCTAGCCGGTGTTTCTTTCTGAACCTCAGTCTGGTTCACATCTCCGCGTCTTTTACCTTAGGGATAAGTTCCTTGAGAATACTTCTAGTGCCACAGAAATGATCCTCTCTAGACACTGATCCGGATCCATGTTATCCAATCCATCTTCCCAACAAGTTTCATTAAGGACATGATTGATTTAATCCCAGTTTTCGTTCTTGTTGTCAAAGTTGAATTTGGTAAAAACTTCATGACTTAGTGTTTCACAGCGTAGGACTTGTTTGCATGCAGGTCTGAACTTCGATTAGTCTGTGCTCTAAGTTTACTGTCTTCAACTCTAATATCTCGTATCAGATCATCACTGTACGTGAATATAAGGTCAAGGGTATTTTCTCGTCTTGTGGCTTCAGTACTCCCTGGCTTGAGGTGAATCTATTACAGAGATTTAATAGATCATTTGTGTGAGACTATTTATCCCAACTGGCTCCTGGAATTCTCTCTGCTATAACAGTATTTGATATATTCTTCCACTGTAGATATCTTAAGTTGAAATCTCCAAGCAACAGGAAATTTGGGGCCGGGTTGAAAACATTGTTCACAAGACTATTTTTAACAGCCGGTCTTTAAAATGGTGGAAAGTTGCATCTAGTGGTTTATATAAAAGTACAATAACTAGATTATTGTTGTCAGTCTTTACCACCAAGACTTCTCCTACATCATTTGTGTTGTTAAGTAACTCAGAGCAAAGGCACGAGTCTTTAATACACAATCATCATCCCCTCACTTGTTGCCTCTTTTTCCGGTCGTATCTAAGTAGACTGAACCCAGATATTCATATTTCGTTGTTAAGGTAGTTTTTAATGTCTCTGTGAAAGCTGCGAACAATGCATTGGACTCTTTCATTAGTCCAGTAATATGCGGTACTTTGTTGTTGTTTATTGGTCTGAGACCTTGTATGTTTGTAAACATAAATGATTCTATATTATTTGTCATGCTGGGAGTGGTGGTGTTGGTATTAATGAGTGGCGGTGTAAGTCACTCACTGACTGGTGTAAGTCACTGACTGGTGTAAGTCACTCACTCACTGGTGCTAGTCCAACATGGCTCATACATTCCCACCACTTCCGACAGTTTTTTTTTTTTTTTAGCTTCCTGGCACTGTACAATGGTAGTGTCAGTGCCACTGTAACTACCAGGTTCACCGTCACATTCGTGAAGCTGAACACGCCTTCTTCCTTACTTCCATGTGTCATGCTGCACTTTTTTTGTTATATTATTGCTTTTTTTATTTGTTTACCACAACACATTACTACCACCACCACCACCAGATCGATACAGGTTGACCTCCGACAATACTAAAATATTTCCAGGTTGTCTCACTGACTGGTATCACCCATATTCTGACCTGTCACTCAAGGTCAGGTTAGATATTCTCAAATAACACTTGAAGCTTAACTTAAGGGGCACGTAAGTTCCTCCATCTTCTAATAACATGTTCATTTTTCCACTATAATCTACCTTGTCCATAATTACTATCGCATTTGCTTTGTCTGTTTCGTAAGGTGAAGTCCAGGATCTTCCCATAATTCATGGTATAACTATAAGGAATAGTACAAGTCTAAGGGAGGGAAGAGAGCGAGCAGAAGGGGCAGTTAAAGAGAGAGGGAGTGAAAAAAAGAGAGGAAAACATGTAGGCAGGAATGGAGGATGAGAGGGAGAGAGAGGTGCAGAGAGGGGAGACAGAAGGGGAGGGGAGTAAGATGGGTAGATGAGGGGTGAGAAATGGATGCGTGGGAGGAAGGATTTCCTGCTCTCACTCACACACACACACACACACACACACACACACACACACACACACACACACACGCACACACACACACACACACACACACACACACACACACACACAGTGGGTCGTACCTTCAGCTCTTTCAATCATCACTTATTCCCTCTTATCCCTTAGTTCCGCATCTATTCCCCTCCCCCTACGCTTTTATTTACCTTTTGTTACTTTCTAAAACCCAAATCATTATTCCCATCATTCAACTCTGGCAAATACTCACTTTCTTTAAATTTCCATTTTCTCCTTCAATCCCAACTATTTCCTTCACTACTTCTTCAATTATCTTTACGTATCTTTCCATCAGCTATCCAGTTTTGTTGTCCTTCCCTATTTTCCTCTTCACAATTATACTCCTGGCTAGTCGGGTTATGCTTGCTGATAGCACCAACAGCCTGAAAGATCAGCCCATAAAAACAGGATTGATCTAGGGGCGATGATCCCCCTGAAATCCGACATGCTGGTCATCTTGCTTCTCCCCGTTACTCTTGATGCTTCGTATTGGTATGTAAACACCAGACGAGCCTGGCCCATGGCCGGGCTCTGGGAGAAAGTTAGCTTCAGTTCCCACAATGTAAGCTATCAGAGACAGCAGGCTAGCTTACCTTCCCCCAATAGAAGCTATCAGAGACAGCAGGCTAGCTTACCTTCCCACAATAGAAGCTATCAGAGACAGCAGGCTAGCTTATCTTCCCACAATAGAAGCTATCAGAGACAGCAGGCTAGCTTACCTTCCCACAATAGAAGCTATCAGAGACAGCAGGCTAGCTTACCTTCCCACAATAGAAGCTATCAGAGACAGCAGGCTAGCTTACCTTCCCACAATAGAAGCTATCAGAGACAGCAGGCTAGCTTATCTTCCCACAATAGAAGCTATCAGAGACAGCAGGCTAGCTTACCTTCCCACAATAGAAGCTATCAGAGACAGCAGGCTAGCTTCACACTGCGGTATATCAAATTAACTGTTAATAACAAATAAATATGCAGGTCAGTCTTAAGGAAACAGTACGGTCCCAATAACGTGTTACTTCCGGGCAACTCTGGCACAGAACTCGGAGCAACTTCGTGAGAGAGAGAACTTCCTCTTCCCGAAACCTTGCTGGTATTCTCCATCAAACTCTTCCTTCTCTAGTTGCCCTATTCACCTCCTCCTCCTCACTAACTGCTCCATCACTCTGAAAACCAAACACGCCAGTGATAAGTCTATATATATTGAGACATATGTTCTTACGCTCCCCTCCACAGGATGGACACGAGGGCCACCGATAAATCTTGCCGCTTCAGTGGCAAAGTTTAAAAATCTTATCCATAAGTTCAAGCCTCCTGCCCAGCTTCTTTGAAAATGGAAAGCGATCTCGAATGGAACGTCACAAAGAAGAAACATGCGATCATATATCTGTCGTTACAGTAGCAGAGTTATGCTCGAGGTGTCCCGGTGTCAGTGTGGCTACAGGAGCATCTACTGATTAACTTTAAAAAAAGAGCATCAGAGAAGTGCCTTTCCCAGGCAGGTCTCTGATATCTCCTGCTCTTAAACTCTCAATATTACTTGTACGCTCTTCACACACCCATGTTGTTCACCTTGAGAGCTCCTCCATCGTTTCTCAACTCTTATTATTTGATCCTTTACACTTATTTCCCATGTTATAGAGCAGCACCCCGTAGTCTAATAGTTATTGTGGTTCTTGTGCTAACCTCCCTATGCCCTGCTGTATCCCAGGCTCTGTACTGTTTTCACATCCTCCTCCTCTAACTCTTTGTTGCTCTGTAGTCCAGGTTGAACCATGAGCTCTGTCTTGTGTTGTTCTGTAGTCCCCATCTTTTGTATATTGTTCTACATTCTTCACATTATGTCCTTGTATTGTATTGATAAAGCCACTTTATGGCGAAACGTCTGTTGTACGTGTGCTTAATTCTTCATTTTGTCGGCACTGTATATCATTCATCTGGACAAACATGTCCAGTTTCCATTTGAAAACTTCCACCGTTCCATCTCTCATATCAGTCTGGCAGGAAGTTGAAATCTTGAACCACGGAAGTTGATAGTATTGTTCACTGGTATTAATATCGTGTTTATTGTACACTTGTTCTGGCCTCTGTTACTCCACGGTCTTTCAGTTCCACCCAGTACATTCAGAGCTCTTCAAGGCTTTTCCCGTAGTTACGATGCTTCACTGTGTGGGCACTCAAATATGCTTTTATATTTACAAGTTTGTGCATCTGTCTTCTGCCTTGGGAGGCCCTCTGAACACCAACCTAGACGGAAAAGTACAAGTGATTTGATGTATACTAACAGCTGTTAAGACCCTTACAAGTTCAGCACTGCCCGTGAATAATAAAATACTACTACAACTACTACTACTAATAATAATACCCTGGGGAGAACCAGAAGTTCTAGTTCAACAGTCAAGAATTCTGGCAACAGTAACTTAACAGCATCAGAAAGGCTGATGAGCTGTTGATCAACACCCCTATGAGGTCCACGAACTATAACAACCCGAACCTACCTCTAGATAACATACATCAGCGTTGAAAGTTTGAAGCCAATCGACAGAAGCCTTCTCTAGTTATCACACGGAAACCAGTAACCAAATTTGATTAACACTGGCAAATCGAGACTTACACGACTCACTAACACTGAATCTTCGTTTGAGAGAAAAACATCAGCAGTGAATGTTAGAAAGCGATTAGACAAGGCAGTCTCAATATATCACAAAACGAGGGGCTCGAACCGCGCTCCGTAAATTGACAGTCCGACGCTCTACCGTCTAGGCTAACACTTGCTTATTCATCGACACTTGTTTATGACACTTAGGAAAACAACTACCAACATTCTTCTAAGTAGGACACACCAGTGTTAAAAGAATGAAGCGGATCAGATGGGGCTTTCTCAAGGTATCATATTAAAGCCAAAACCGGGTATGGTCCATACATTGCCCACAGGGATCCTGCAAATGCCAATACTCGCATGAACAGTCCCATAGTTACAGTACACCTGCAATGAAAGCATGAAGCCAGTCGGATAAGGCGTTCTCAAGTTAAAAACGGAAACCTAGAAGAAAAAAAAACTCGGGCAATCATTAAAAGGTATCCCTTCTGGGATACCTAAAAATATACATACATACTAATAACATACCACTCATCGCTTTCCCGAACCTCTCTCTCACAACCCAGTCTGCCACCAGTATTTTATTGCGACAGCTTGATTGACCAGACTATAGCTGCCAGCCACCCGGAGTCCTACAAACCTATCACACACGGTACAGAATTTCCTCGCAAGCGTTTTGCTTTACAACCTTCAAGTAATCTTGTATTCAAAGATTCTCAGCTGGTGCAAGCGGAGCAGCTTGTGTGGAGGCACCGCTTGTGGAGGCACCGCTTGTGGAGGCACCGCTTGTGGAGGCACCGCTTGTAGCAGCGTCGTGTACAACTCAGGTCTCAAGCAGGAAAGCGCTTTCAAAGTATTTAATACGCAGTGTTGAGTGTTGCTACAGCAGTCAAGGACGAAGATGAAGCTAGTATTAGTGGACTGTGTTGGTGGACTGTGTTGGTGGACTGTGTTGGTGGACTGTGTTGGTGGACTGTGTGTTGGTGGACTGTGTTGGTGGACTGTGTGTTGGTGGACTGTGTTGGTGGACTGTGTTGGTGGACTGTGTTGGTGGACTGTGTTGGTGGACTGTGTGTTGGTGGACTGTGTGTTGGTGGACTGTGTTGGTGGACTGTGTGTTGGTGGACTGTGTGTTGGTGGACTGTGTTGATGGACTGTGTTGGTGGACTGTGTTGGTGGACTGTGTTGGTGGACTGTGTTGGTGGACTGTGTGTTGGTGGACTGTGTGTTGGTGGACTGTGTGTTGGTGGACTGTGTGTTGGTGGACTGTGTTGGTGGACTGTGTTGGTGGACTGTGTTGGTGGACTGTGTTGGTGGACTGTGTTGGTGGACTGTGTTGGTGGACTGTGTTGGTGGACTGTGTTGGTGGACTGTGTGTTGGTGGACTGTGTTGGTGGACTGTGTTGGTGGACTGTTGGTGGACTGTTGGTGGACTGTGTGTTGGTGGACTGTGTTGGTGGACTGTGTTGGTGGACTGTGTGTTGGTGGACTGTGTTGGTGGACTGTTGGTGGACTGTGTGTTGGTGGACTGTGTGCTGGTGGACTGTGTTGGTGGACTGTTGGTGGACTGTGTTGGTGGACTGTGTGTTGGTGGACTGTGTGTTGGTGGACTGTGTGTTGGTGGACTGTGTTGGTGGACTGTGTGTTGGTGGACTGTGTGTTGGTGGACTGTGTGTTGGTGGACTGTGTGTTGGTGGACTGTGTGTTGGTGGACTGTGTGTTGGTGGACTGTGTGTTGGTGGACTGTGTTGGACTGTGTTGGACTGTGTGTTCGTGGACTGTGTGTTGGTGGACTGTGTGTTGGTGGACTGTGTTGGTGGACTGTGTTGGTGGACTGTGTTGGTGGACTGTGTGTTGGTGGACTGTGTGTTGGTGGACTGTGTGTTGGTGGACTGTGTGTTGGTGGACTGTGTGTTGGTGGACTGTGTGTTGGTGGACTGTGTGTTGGTGGACTGTGTGTTGGTGGACTGTGTGTTGGTGGACTGTGTGTTGGTGGACTGTGTTGGTGGACTGTGTTGGTGGACTGTGTGTTGGTGGACTGTGTGTTGGTGGACTGTGTTGGTGGACTGTGTGTTGGTGGACTGTGTGTTGGTGGACTGTGTGTTGGTGGACTGTGTTGGTGGACTGTGTTGGTGGACTGTGTTGGTGGACTGTGTGTTGGTGGACTGTGTGTTGGTGGACTGTGTGTTGGTGGACTGTGTGTTGGTGGACTGTGTGTTGGTGGACTGTGTGTTGATAGACTGTGTGTTGATAGACTGTGTTGATAGACTGAGTTGGTGGACTGTGTTGGTGGACTGTGTGTTGGTGGACTGTGTGTTGGTGGACTGTGTGTTGGTGGACTGTGTGTTGGTGGACTGTGTGTTGGTGGACTGTGTTGGTGGACTGTGTTGGTGGACTGTGTTGGTGGACTGTGTTGATAGACTGAGTTGGTGGACTGTGTTGGTGGACTGTGTGTTGGTGGACTGTGTGTTGGACTGTGTGTTGGTGGACTGTGTGTTGGTGGACTGTGTGTTGGTGGACTGTGTTGGTGGACTGTGTTGGTGGACTGTGTTGGTGGACTGTGTGTTGGTGGACTGTGTGTTGGTGGACTGTGTGTTGGTGGACTGTGTTGGTGGACTGTGTTGGTGGACTGTGTGTTGATAGACTGTGTGTTGATAGACTGTGTTGATAGACTGTGTTGATAGACTGTGTTGGTGGACTGTGTTGGTGGACTGTGTGTTGGTGGACTGTGTGTTGGTGGACTGTGTGTTGGTGGACTGTGTTGGTGGACTGTGTTGGTGGACTGTGTGTTGATAGACTGTGTGTTGATAGACTGTGTGTTGATAGACTGTGTTGATAGACTGAGTTGGTGGACTGTGTTGGTGGACTGTGTTGGTGGACTGTGTTGGTGGACTGTGTTGATAGACTGTGTTGGTGGACTGTGTTGGTGGACTGTGTTGGTGGACTGTGTGTTGGTGGACTGTGTGTTGGTGGACTGTGTTGGTGGACTGTGTGTTGGTGGACTGTGTGTTGGTGGACTGTGTTGGTGGACTGTGTGTTGGTGGACTGTGTTGGTGGACTGTGTTGGTGGACTGTGTGTTGGTGGACTGTGTGTTGATAGACTGAGTTGGTGGACTGTGTTGGTGGACTGTGTGTTGGTGGACTGTGTTGGTGGACTGTGTGTTGATAGACTGTGTTGATAGACTGTGTGTTGATAGACTGTGTGTTGATAGACTGAGTTGATAGGTTCTTTCACGGCCTAAACTTGTCTGTGAGAAAACTACAGAAGCGGCCAAACTTTTGCCGAGGGAAAGACCTAAAGACGGAGCCAAGCCTTGGCACGGTCAACGACACTGTCAACGACATGGTCAGGTAGGATGAAATATACCATTTTTATCCTATTTTATGTCAATATTCCCTTGTAAAACACTTGAAGAAGTTACACAGACGTAGCTAGGAAGTGCCGCCGGGTCGGGTCGGGTCGGGTCGGGTCGGGTCGGGTCAGGTCAGGTCGCGTGAGTTCAGAGACAATACAGCCCACGCAGCTTGTTCAGTACGATGTAGCAGTCAGAGAGAATACTGACAGACCAGGAGAAGAGTGGAGGCTGGAGATAGGGGTCAGATTTCCTCTACAAGGCGATGCATTCACGTCCTTATTTGCATCTTATATTTATTCCCCTGTCATTATCTCATCATTTCAGTCAGATACACTCACTGGAAGTGGCTATAGTGTAACTAACGAGGGTCACTTCCCTCGTTATCAACCTGGTGGTGGCCAGGCGCTGGCCAGGAATTCTAGTGACTATATTGTGAGGCGCAGAGAGACCACATGAAGGTGAAATGTCACGCAGGGACACGGCCAAGGACGTAGTCAAGGACACAGCCAAGAACCTGGGAGAAAAATTAAACCTAACATTGCTAGAGAAGCATATAAACCAAGGACACTTCGCCAGTCTCAGATTACACACTAACACTGACTAATCTCAACAAAGAAGCGTTTAGAACGTACACAACGTACGCCATGCACACGTCGGGGCCAGGAGCTGAGGCTCGGGGCCAGGAGCTGAGTCTCGACCCCTGAGCAACACCCAGGATAGAACATACCTTAATAATACTCACGAGATGAGTGAAATACAACACTGACAGTGTTCAGCGACCCAGTAATCCATCTACACACTGACGACCCAAATAAGTTTTACCATGAAGGAAACTCGTAACGTAGCCGACCTCTTTCCATGAAATACCTTACCTTTGCTATACCTTTGATGAGTTCCGAGAGTTTTCCTGCTCCTGGAGCCCGACCGTGGGCCAGGCTCCATCCCACTTCACGTTCTGACCCCCTCCCCCCAAACACAATTCGAAAATTATCAACTCAGTGAGTACAGACAGACACAGACACAGATGGCATGGTGGCTAGCGCTCTTGCTTTACGCACGGAGGGCCCGGGTTCAATTCCCGGCGGGGCCGAAACATTTCGAAGTGTTTCGTTACACATACACACACACATACATACAACAGGCCTAGTGTCTAATCGACATGTGCCTAGGACAAAATGGTAACTAACTAACAGACAGACAGACACACACACAGACACACACACACACTGACCTTACCCATCACCTTCACCTCAGTCGCTACTCTTCCAGCACGCACCAAACTCATTACACCAAATTTGCATACGACCGTTCGGAAATATATAGCCCACTTCACCCCCTCCCCTCCCCTCCCCTCGGGTATTACCCCCCTCCTCGTGTCTCCCCCTCTTCCCCTCGTGTCTTCCCATCTAGTGCTGAATGACACGGAGATACAGTAGGTGACACGGAAGTACAGCAGGTGACACGGAAGTACAGTAGGTGACACGGAAGTACAGCAGGTGACACGGAAGTACGGTAGGTGACACGGAAGTACAGTGACACGGAAGTACAGTAGGTGATACGGAAGTACAGTAGGTGACACGGAAGTACAGTAGGTGACACGGAAGTACAGCAGGTGACACGGAAGTACAGCAGGTGACACGGAAGTACGGTAGGTGACACGGAAGTACAGTAGGTGATACGGAAGTACAGTAGGTGACACGGAAGTACAGTAGGTGACACGGAAGTACAGTAGGTGACACGGAAGTACAGTAGGTGACAGCAGTGTTTCTGATATCTTCTGGTAAGATGTTGAATAGTCTGGGGCCACGGATGTTGATACAGCGTTCTCATACTGTGCTCACTGCATCCGTGCTCTTTCCTGGTTTTAATCTGCACTTCCTCCCATATCTCTCACTCCAATATGTTATGGCAGTTCTTTCCTGGTATAGTATATTCTCACGTATCTAGTCTCTCCTCCACTCCAGTGGAGTAAAGACCTCAGTTATTTGTCCTCAGTCATGTGCTTTAGTTGAAGGATGATTTGTTGACAGCAAACACAATTCAATTTGTTTGGCTGCTGCTCGTGCCTGATTTGTAGTCATATTTAAACTCAGATTAGTGGTCAGTTTCATGTATAAGTATTGTGTATGTAATATTTATTTGTGAATTTAATATTATGGTTATTATCTAGCGTGATAGTTCTACAACTTGATACTAGCTAAAGGTGAAAGCAATAAGTGTCTTTCCTAGAAATCACCAAGCTAGAAGATATCTAGGATGAGTTAGTGTTTGCTAGGCAGTGTTGCAGCCTCACTAAGCGATATCTAGACAACTACGAGAGTAATGACAAGATTCAGTTTCTCGTTCGTGACTACGAGCAATGAGAGAGCAGCAGCTTCTCCGCAGCTGGTACAATGCCAACTGTGGTCACGCGGGCGTCATCAGCTGGCACCGAGAGTGTCATTAACAGCATAGTGTTGGCCCTAGACCTGGCAGTGCTATTCTGGCACCCGCACCCCCACCCCTACCTGCAGTCTTACTGCCCATCTACCTCCTATACACCTACTCCTACCCCTCCCCTGTACCTACATCAACCTCTCCTCCCCCCCCCCAATCCACCTAAGACGAACCCTACAATACAAGAAGTGTCAGGTTAATGACACTAATACACTCTAGACTAAGTTTGTTAAGGTATACACAAATACAGTTACATAGATTATCATACATAGTAGCATATGTATAGAGGACCTAGGATAACCCAAAAAAGTCAAAAGTGGCTTTTTTTTCCATTGGGGACCTTTTAATACCTTATTATTATAGTAGAAAGGAGATAATATCTTCTTATACTATAAAGATATATACTAGGAATAAGGTAAAATGAGTTATTTATATTTACATGTGTTAGCTAAAAATATCAAAATCATTCTCCTCCCTTTCTGTCGCTACATTCATTAGGTACCTCTTGGTTCTCTTCTTGAACTGGCTCATGCTATGACTGGCTTTGACATGTGCAGGCAGTCTGTTCCATTCCTTTATTGCTGTACAATAAAAGGTGTTTGAAGCCTGGCCACTGACTGTGGCTACGACAAAGTTGTACTCTCTCCCCCTAGTACTAGACGACCTCAGTAGTAACCAAAACCTGCACTCACGAGATGAATCTTAACATAACGTTCCCGCCACAAACTGTGACAGCAGAGAACAAGTGACAATAATATGATATATGAACCATAAGCCGTAATGAACGAATGTCAGTGAGTAAATAGAATAATGAGCGGAGACTTGAACCGAGGTCCTGGTAGTAGCGGGCGCAACACTGTACCACACTTCAACCTTCCCGACCAATCTCTATTCATATAAATGCGAGTGTAAATGTTATTATCCACACCCTGGAAAATGCATGAATATAATAAAAACTGGAGAATTTTATTTTCTGGAAGAGTTCAGATTTTATCATCCAGAAATTTGCAACAATTCACTGCAGAAAAGAGTCTTAGAATGCTCACTGTTGCAAGTAAACAATCTTTCCAGAGATGATCCATTGTAACGTTGGTATCTGCAAGCTTGATGCTCAGTTGCAGAACGTGTTGCAGAATCTCACCTTCTTGAGAGAACTATTCTCTCCCTCTCTCAAACTTCTTCATCTATTCACCTATTCTTCATCTATTCATTTTTATGGGGTGGAGGAAGAAGCCGTGTGTTGGCCTGTGTCCCATAACATCCCATCCTTCAAGTTGAAGAGCGTGCGTGGGGATAACAACGCTCTAAGATACACCTCACCACCACCATCCCAGGAACCATCAAGAGGTAGCCACCATAAAATATTTCCACCAGGGATATTCTCAACCAGCCAAAATTACCTGCTAGAAAATATTCACACAACATATGGACAGTAAATTATTTTTCGCCCAAACGGTTTCCAAGTGGAGAGTACGTGAGGGTCATTTTTTGTATACCCGCTAGTTAATGTACTAGTAACGACCTTTTAAAAGACTTGCAGGCCATTATTATAACATAAAGCTCTGCTTCCTCCTGCAAGTAATAATAATAAATAATAGGAAGTACAGTTAGGTAGCGTGGGTGTACTAAGAGTGAGTGTAAGACACTGAATCAGTCTGTGTATATTGCATCGTTCTTCAACTTTTTCACCTTCACACTGTCAATAACTAACTGTTTAATACTGACCTCAGCAGTTTTCCCTACATACGCTGTCTTGAAGGCTTGAAGGTTGCTTGCTGCTCCCATGTAGGACATGAGGTGAAGTCTCATGGCTGAGTTGGTAGCGCACTTAGCTCATATACTGAGTGCTCGTGGTTCTATCCCCGACACGGGTGGAAACATTAGGCATGTTTCCTTACACCCGCTGCCCCTGTACACCTGTCTGGGCGAAATGTAGTCAAAAAAGGATCGCATTATATTGCATTTGTGTCTATTTTTCCATTGTGGCTGTATTTTATATCATTTACGTCCACGAGCTGAGGCAGGATAACAGCTTCTAGCTTGTAAAACTGATGCGAGAAACAGAAAACAGATACGTATAGCACCACCCAGAGTAAAGTTTCCCCACTGACAGCCACTCACATCCCTATCAAACAGGATGGTTGCTCGGAAGAAACACACAATGGAACTTTTTTGGCACTCAAATTCTCTGACTGCAAATCTAAATTGACGAAAGAGGTGCAGTTACACGAGTGGTTTTTCCGACTAATTATTTTCCATTGAGTCATGATACACATAACCATGAACATCAGGAATTGTGGTAGCCAGTAGTGCAGCCAGGATTACAATCTGGGGGTTAAGCCAGGATTACAATCTGGGAGTTAAGCCAGGATTCCAATCTGGGAGTTAAGCCAGGATTCCAATCTGGGGGTTAAGCCAGGATTCCAATCTGGGGGTTAAGTCAGGATTCCAATGTGGGGGTTAAGCCAGTATTCCAATCTGGGGGTTAAGCCAGGATTCCAATCTGGGGGTTAAGCCAGAATTTCAATCTGGGGGTTAAGCCAGGATTTCAGTCTACGGGTGAAGGGGGTGTCTTAAAAATCATAAGATGGTGAAATAATAGAATAAGTCGTCTCTCAATACATAGGATTTTCAGTATAGATGTGAAAGTTTCCAAACCATCACGTTCTCGTGTCACTGGTCACTACAATAGTAAAAAAATAGCCATTAAATGATAAAAAAAACATTTGCATGTGGGAAGAGAACCATTAGTCCCCATTACCCACCCTCCTCCCCGAGGCTGTCACACACCTGGAAAAACTCAAGTTTTCACTCATAAAACACCCACCTGTTTAGCATTATTATATTATTATTGTTATTATTATTAATTATTATTATTATTGTCACGTGTTTTCTCATCTTCCGGTTAAAATGTGTCACAAACAGCGCTCGTCTTCCTTTTAATATAAAGCAAACCACTTTTTTTTTTTGTTTCTTGTATACAACAGGTGGAATTAACTCCTCCAATCTTAGTCGAAATACCTAAGTTCACGAATCCCTGAAGTGTTGTGATGGTTGAGAGTGCACATGAAGGAGTGACACCACCGCCTCTAATATGGAAGGGTCCAACCCCATCATGAGTGCAGATACTGAAATCTGCTTCGTCACATATGACTGCAGACAATCACCTTGACTTACGTCAGTAGGTATTGCCAACATAAATATTGAGTGAACACAGCGCAGAGCTCCATTACTGGCGACATTACCCGTATCTCTGCCTAAAATATCTATTGACTGGCAAGAACCATAACGTCTATGTAGGAATACTAAGAGACGTAGAGTGAGTGTGCTGGGTCACACCGTGATGATGAAAAAATTGCAAGCCCCAATCCCTATCATGAAGGGGTTTGAACGGGTTACCCGCTCCTCTCGGAGAGGGAGAACACGCTGATCCCTTCAGTGTAGCGCGCGTGCGGCCCAGAGCTAAACCAGAATACACTAAAATACAAGTCGTGGTGCATATTCCTTGAAATATACACCTCTCTCTTTATATTTTTTTGAAATAAACAACACTTCGTGTACACTCTCCTGATCATGGTTGCACCCTGTACACTCTCCTGATCATGGTTGCACCCTGTACACTCTCCTGATCATGGTTGCACCCTGTACACTCTCCTGATCATGGCTGCACCCTGTGTGCTGTGGGTCACACCGTGACGACGTGCTCTGGGTCACACCGTGACGACGTGCTCTGGGTCACACCGTGACGACGTGCTCTGGGTCACACCGTGACTACGTGCTCTGGGTCACACCGTGATGATGACGTGCTCTGGGTCACACCGTGATGATGACGTGCTCTGGGTCACACCGTGATGACGACGTGCTCTGGGTCACACCGTGATGATGACGACGTGCTCTGGGTCACACCGTGATGATGACGACGTGCTGTCTACTTACATGTTTACCCTCTTTTACCTTATTATTGCATCCCTTCACGGGGTTGGTTGCTGCAACACAATATATCACACACACATTAAATCTTGACCAAAGTGAACAGTATATTGTTCTCCATATTTACATTTGTACCAACTTCCAGGTTTTTATCGAATTACTTCCAGTTTTTTTTTTTTTTTAAGTTCCTGGTCTGTGTGTTGGGATTTGTTTTGACGCGGAGATAAAGACGTAAGGATGTACAAAGGTGTACACACGCAGTTTAAGGAATGTAAGGACGTGTAAGAAGATAATTAAGGAAGTGATTATAGCTTCCTTTCTTCCTCCTTCACTCCATTACACTATACCCATCCAACCCCATTACTCCCATCCCCCTCTACGTAACACCTACCCATCACCACTATACCCATCCCCCTTTACATAACACCCACCCATCCATCCCAACCCTTCTGCACTCGTCCCTATTGGGTTAATACCATCCCTGACGCCTCACACACCACGCCTATACTCTCATGATTCCCACTCCCAACTTTACACCTAATCTGCGTCTCTCTCTCTCTCTCTCTCCTCCTCTCTCTCTCTCTCTCTCTCTCTCTCTCTCTCTCTCTCACCTGAAAGAAGACAACTGTGAAGGACCAGGCAATATGGTTGAAGGAGGATGGAGGGAATCTCACTAAAAATGACCAGGAAGAATGTGAGGAGCTGAATGTTTTAGGAAGGTATCTTCAGTAGAAACTGGAACATTACCAGGGAGTCAAAGAAGGAGAGTGCCCCAACGAGCACTGGACACACTACACACAGCTGGAGGAGAGACGAAGAAACTACTTAGTGAACTAAACACCTCGAAGGCAATGGCACCAGACATCTCTGTGGGTTCTGAAAGAGAGAGAGAGCAGAACTGTGTGAGCCACGATCTTCATGTCAACTGAAAGATGGCAGCTACCAGACGTCTGGAAAAGCAGCGGATGTGGTCCCGAGAATTAAAAAAAAAAAAGACAGGTAGCATAAAACTACAGGCTTGTGTCACTGACATGTATATGCAGTATGTAAGGTTATGGCGAAAGACTAGTAGTGAACATGGAAAGGGGAAGGTTCATAAACAACGACCAGCACGACTTTAGATTGTAAATCCTGTCTCACATATCTGCTAGAGTTCTATGACAAGGTAACGAAAGTCAACCAGAGAGGTGTGGATGGACTGCATATTTACGGACTATAAGAATGTGTTTAATACAGTATCGCACAAGAGACCAGGACAAAAGGAAGAGAAGTAGGTAGGAATTACAGGAAAGACGCTATAGAGGATCAAGGAATACTTAACGAGGAAGAAGCAACGAGTTACTGTCAGAAAGATGTAGGAATGGGCAAGTGTGACGAGTGAGGCTCCATAAGGGTCAGTACTGGCACTAGAACTTTCTTGTGTACGATTTGACAAAAGAAATCTAGTCAAAGGTTTGCAGATGGCGTAAAACTAACGAGAATACAAGCAGGAGGAGACCAGGAAAGACTACAAGCGGAACTGACAAGCCACAGGATTAATCTGACAAGTTGCTACTAGAATACAAAGTAACGAAAACTGAGTACGGGCAAAGATGACCAGAAACAGAGTACGAACTTGGGGGAGCAAAGGCTGCAAACTCCCTTAAAGGAGAGCATAGTTTCAAGCATATCTCCTAAGGTGCACGTCAACAGAGTAACCGCAACAGCAGCACGAAAGACACGGCTTAAGTAAGTTGAATCTTCAAGTGTGCTGCGCCGATGTGGAATCCATATCCGATATAACCAGACTAGTTCCGGAGGTAAGGGGTAAGAGCTACGTGGAGAGGCTAAAGGAGCTAAACCTGATGACATTAGACAAATTGTAATAATGTTGGTAGAATTACCAACAACATGTTAGGAAAAAGAACACAAGTGCAACCACCACGACATTTTATTGTTGCAACGTTTCGCTCTCCAGGAGCTTTGCCAAGTCGGTTTGACAAAGCTCCTGAAGAGCGAAACATTGCCACAATAAAATACCGCATTAATTGCACAATTGTCGTTTTACCTAACAAGACATGAGACAACACAAGAACCAGGGGTGACATGATTATAACGTATAAAATACTGAGAGGGATTGACAGGGTAAGTGCTTTAGAAAAGTCAAGTTAAGTGCTTTTGAGGTGGGTGCAGGTACACGAGGGTACAGAAGGAGTTGAAAGCCTCAGTCACATGGATGCTAGGAAACACTTGTTTAGCCTTAAGAGTTGTTAGGAAGTGGAACAGCTTAGACAGCGAAGTGGTAGAGGCAGGATCCATACATATTAAGAAAAGATATGACAGGGCTCACGCAGCTAGGAGTGTGTGTGACCCCAACAGCGGTCACTTAAGAGGCAGTTCCAGGAGCTCAGTACTGACCCCCGCAGCCAAAAAAAAAAGGTACTAACAATATATGTTATCAAGTGTTGCACAAGTGTCTTCATTCTTACACTTGTCAGTATTGTATACCATCAACACAACACTCGAGTGGGACAGCAACACTCTGGTGTCTTGCTAGAGGTGAAGTCTTCACTGCTTCAACCTTGAGGGACTGACCACATCCTATCAAGGCTGACGGATTTATCACTTCCAAAACAACAGTAATTCTACTGCCTCCAGAGTTATATTCGCCGGAATTCGACCATCAACAAGTGGAAAGAGTGAGCTGTGAACACGACCAAACTGACTCTTCTACACACTTAATGAAATCAACAAAGAAAACAATGCACGGAACTACGAGGGAGACCAATGTTCATGACCTGACACAACGGTTGCTGGACCAATGCTCATGACCTGACACAACGGTTGCTGGACCAAACAACAAACAGGAAAAAGAAGATTTTCTGAGTGCTGAAACGGTATGGAGAAAACAAGAGATGAAAAGGAAGAAGCAACGTGAGAGGAAAAACTCAATAATTGAAGAGAAGAGAGCATATACAAGAAGCAAAGGAAGAAAAAAGTGGTCAAAGCTAATAAATGAATTGTACACAGCAACAGGAAGTGAGGAAGAGAAGAAAACACAGCTGAAATGTGTCTTCAGAGAAGTAATTTCTGAAGGAAAAATTCGTGCCCACTGAAAGTGAGGTGTGACGCGCTGGTAGTATGAGACAGCACACCCAGAACAACAAGTTTTAAACAAGTATCTCAGAACTGGCATCCAGTAAACACCCCCTACCAATCTTACACTTCACCCCTTCCCCTCTTACACTTCACCCCTCTCTCCATCAAAATCTCACTTCCCCACCAGCTTCTCAATCTCCCTCCCCAACAATTCTCTCTCTCCCCTTGCCCCTTACCTTTTCACACTCCCTTATATCCCACTATATCTTTCATTTCCAACATTACCCTTGTTCCCCTCCCCCCGCCTCTCTGCCACCCTCAGAGATGCTACTTCCCAAGTGATAGTAACTCCAGTCATGGAAACTCCAGTCATGGAAACTCCAGTCATGGAAACTCCAGTCATGGAAACTCCAGTCATGGAAACTCCAGTCATGGAAACTCCAGTCATGGAAACTCCAGTCATGGAAACTCCAGTCATGGAAACTCCAGTCATGGAAACTCCAGTCATGGAAACTCCAGTCATGGAAACTCCAGTCATGGAAACTCCAGTCATGGAAACTCCAGTCATGGAAACTCAGGCTGACATATTTAACAAAATATATGATCATCAACCTAAGTGATGGAATGACAGAGAACCATACTGTGTAACTATCATATAGAATAGTGTAGCAACACACTGCTGGTGTTCCCACTGTGTAACTATCATATAGAATAGTGTAGCAACACACTGCTGGTGTTCCCACTGTGTAACTATCATATAGAATAGTGTAGCAACACACTGCTGGTGTTCCCACTGTGTAACTATCATATAGAATAGTGTAGCAACACACTGCTGGTGTTCCCACTGTGTAACTATCATACAGAATAGTGTGGCAACACACTGCTGGTGTTCCCACTGTGTAACTATCATATAGAATAGTGTAGCAACACACTGCTGGTGTTCCCACTGTGTAACTATCATACAGAATAGTGTAGCAACACACTGCTGGTGTTCCCACTGTGTAACTATCATACAGAATAGTGTAGCAACACACTGCTGGTGTTCCCACTGTGTAACTATCATACAGAATAGTGTAGCAACACACTGCTGGTGTTCCCACTGTGTAACTATCATACAGAATAGTGTAGCAACACACTGCTGGTGTTCCCACTGTGTAACTATCATACAGAATAGTGTAGCAACACACTGCTGGTGTTCCCACTGTGTAACTATCATACAGAATAGTGTAGCAACACACTGCTGGTGTTCCCACTGTGTAACTATCATACAGAATACTGTAGCAACACACTGCTGATGTTCCCACTCTGTAACTATCATACAGAATAGTGTAGCAACACACTGCTGGTGTTCCCACTGTGTAACTATCATACAGAATAGTGTAGCAACACACTGCTGGTGTTCCCACTGTGTAACTATCATACAGAATAGTGTAGCAACACACTGCTGGTGTTCCCACTGTGTAACTATCATACAGAATACTGTAGCAACACACTGCTGGTGTTCCCACTGTGTAACTATCATACAGAATAGTGTAGCAACACACTGCTGGTGTTCCCACTGTGTAACTATCATACAGAATAGTGTAGCAACACACTGCTGGTGTTCCCACTGTGTAACTATCATACAGAATAGTGTAGCAACACACTACTGGTGTTCCCACTGTGTAACTATCATACAGAATACTGTAGCAACACACTGCTGGTGTTCCCACTGTGTAACTATCATACAGAATAGTGTAGCAACACACTGCTGGTGTTCCCACTGTGTAACTATCATACAGAATAGTATAGCAACACACTGCTGGTGTTCCCACTGTGTAACTATCATACAGAATAGTGTAGCAACACACTGCTGGTGTTCCCAATGTGTAACTATCATACAGAATAGTGGCAACACACTGCTGGTGTTCCCACTGTGTAACTATCATACAGAATAGTGTAGCAACACACTGCTGGTGTTCCCACTGTGTAACTATCATACAGAATAGTGTAGCAACACACTGCTGGTGTTTTCACTGTGTAACTATCATACAGAATAGTGTAGCAACACACTGCTGGTGTTCCCACTGTGTAACTATCATACAGAATAGTGTAGCAACACACTGCTGGTATTCCCACTTTGTAACTATCATACAGAATAGTGTAGCAACACACTGCTGGTGTTCCCACTGTGTAACTATCATACAGAATAGTGTAGCAACACACTGCTGGTATTCCCACTTTGTAACTATCATACAGAATAGTGTAGCAACACACTGCTGGTGTTGTCACTGTAACTATCATACAGAATAGTGTAGCAACACACTGCTGGTGTTCCCACTGTGTAACTATCATACAGAATAATGAAGCAACACACTGCTGGTGTTCCCACTGTGTAACTATCATACAGAATAATGAAGCAACACACTGCTGGTGTTCCCAATGTGTAACTATCATACATAATAATGAAGCAACACACTGCTGGTGTTCCCAATGTGTAACTATCATACAGAATAATGAAGCAACACACTGCTGGTGTTCCCACTGTGTAACTATCATACAGAATAATGAAGCAACACACTGCTTGTGTTCCCAATGTGTAACTATCATATAGAATAGTGTAGCAACACACTGCTGGTGTCCCAGTTTTTACTAAATAAAATACTTTCTTCTACCTCTCCTCTTTCTATTTCTCCTTCTATCGTTACCTCTCCTTTATTCACGTTCCATTCTCTATCCCAATAGCACTATCCTTACCTCTCTCTCTCTCTCTCTCCAATTTACTGTATTCGTTCTTTCAACTTCTATCTTTCCCTATTTTTTCCTCTTCCCTCCGTTCCTTTTAACTCCCCTCTGCTTCTCCCCCTTTATCGCTCATCCCTTCCTGCCCCACTATCGACCTCATGAACCCCCACTCCCTCCACCCACCCACCCATTCCAACCCACTTTCCTCACAACCTCTCTAACTCTTCCTTAATATTTCCCCTTTTTACTTCATCACACCCCTTACCCCCTTCCCTTTCTCCTTCCCCTCCTAACTCATCTAACACCTCTCTTTCTCCTAACTCATCTAACACCCCCCTCTCTTTCTCTCCTAACTCATCTAACACACCTCTCTCTCTCCTAACTGTTCTAACCTCTTCCCCTCCATCCCCCTCTCCCTCACCGACTCCTACTCCCCCCCCCACTTTCTCACTGCCCATCCAGTCACTCTCTCCGTCTTCCAGTAACCTCACTGCTGGCCAGGCAACTCTTGCCCAGGATACAACATAATGTATCATCTTACCCAGGATACAACATAATGTATCAACATCTTACCCAGGATACAACATAATGTATCAACATCTTACCCAGGATACAACATAATGTATCAACATCTTACCCAGGATACAACATAATGTATCATCTTACCCAGGATACAACATAATGTATCAACATCTTACCCAGGATACAACATAATGTATCAACATCTTACCCAGGATACAACATAATGTATCATCAACATCTTACCCAGGATACAACATAATGTATCATCTTACCCAGGATACAACATAATGTATCAACACCTTACCCAGGATACAACATAATGTATCAACATCTTACCCAGGATACAACATAATGTATCATCTTACGTAAGAATGCACTACAATCAACCTTCTTTTTCGTTGTTAAACGTTATTCGTGACCTAGATGGCGCCAGAGTCGTTCACTTGAGGGAATCTATATGGATTTCCTACTTATTTCTGCAGCATTGCAAGCTCCTGAAGATGTGTTGATGGCAACACGAAAGGCCTAGACTTATCATTCAACCCCACCTGTGGTTAATCTGATATATATATATAATGTCTAGGTAAAGTCAGCTAA
>WNWK01000395.1:170000-325000 GCA_009830355.1 Cherax destructor
CGATTTTCGCCTGCCCAGCCGGTTTCTTCAGTTCAATACAAGTGAAAAAGAAATTACTGTACGAGGTGATCAGTCCCTCAGTGTTGTGTAATATAGATGACCAAGTACTACACAAGCCCCAGTACTTCACCCCGCACTTCTCTAACGTGCAAGGAGATTCATCTCTCGCCTCGACTCAGCCTAAAGGGACATGCAATTCCAGCCCATCTTCAGCACAACTGGTGTGTAGCCTTACTGTTGCGTACAGTGTAGCCTTACTGTTGCGTACAGAGTAGCCTTACTGTTGCGTACAGAGTAGCCTTACTGTTGCGTACAGAGTAGCCTTACTGTTGCGTACAGAGTAGCCTTACTGTTGCGTACAGAGTAGCCTTACTGTTGCGTACAGAGTAGCCTTACTGTTGCGTACAGAGTAGCCTTACTGTTGCGTACAGAGACTATATTCTCAACTTGCCCCACCTGGAAAAATAAACAAATGCAGTATAATGTGATCCTTCATTGACAACGTTTCGCCCACACAGTTGACTTTATCAAGTCACAAACAGATTTGTTTGTGACTTGATAAAGTAATGGTAATTGATAAAGTAGTGGTATTTTATACCATTTATCTCCACCACAGTGTCCCACCTGGCTCAACTAAGAGAGCCAGGAGACAGCACAAGACATAGTAACTGTCCCCTTCTCACCATTCCATCAGCGATACATTAATTCCTGTAATGACTGGTGTGTCCACCAGGTGTCACGATATATCACCAGCAGAAACAAAAAATTTAATCGAGCAAATGAAAGTTCAGACACAGATATTATTGCTTGTAAAACAAGTAGAGCAACTCTGGTCCTAACTCCTTAAAACCCTCGTGTGTTTAATAACACTAAACACGTCTAATTGTTATACAATCAACAAAAGTGAGCTGCAAATTAATATTTGAAAATAGTAACACCTGAGAGAGAGAGAGAGAGAGAGAGAGAGAGAGAGAGAGAGAGAGTGTACTCACCTAATTGTGGTTGCAGGGGTCGAGACTCAGCTCCCAGCCCCGCCTCTTCACTGATCGCTACTGGGTCCTCTCTCTCCCTGCTGTGTGTGTGTTTGTTTTTAATCTCTGATGAACTTATAATATTTAAAATTTGAGATATATTTAAACATGTCGCTGTTCAGAGTTTCAGTGATTGGCTAAGGTGTCAGCAGTCACTTCACCTGACTGGCGCCTCGGTGTCAGCAGTCACTTCACCTGACTGGCGCCTCGGTGTCAGCAGTCACTTCACCTGACTGGCGCCTCGGTGTCAGCAGTCACTTCACCTGACTGGCGCCTCGGTGTCAGCAGTCACTTCACCTGACTGGCGCCTCGGTGTCAGCAGTCACTTCACCTGACTGGCGCCTCGGTTGATCTTCAGTCGACACAGATGAGAAATTTCTTTATAGTGTTTCAACATGAACGACATAAGTGAATACACAGTTGACATGACAAATCATGGGAGGGGAACAATCAGGGCGGCCAGCCATCATGTCTGAGTCAAATATATCATGGCGGTGGACAAACCCTCAAGAATATAAGATATTGTTCCAGACCATGGAGCTCAACTCTTCTCCAGACTGAGGGACTCACCACCTCAAATACTTTTTCTCCAAGGTTTATGGACTGATTACACCTTTATTTTATTACTACTGCTCCCTTTGTATCTGACTGAAGAAGCCTACAGTGTAGGTGAAACGTGTCATCAATAAAGATACCTAACTACTGCACATGTGTCTTAATCTTCAACCTGTCAGTATAATATACCATTTTCTATGCAAAATATGTGTATACTGGATGCAAGTCGAACTTTGGAAGATTTACCTGATCCTTGAAGGACCTTGCTATAGTTATAACCATAATTTTTTAAAGGGATGGACTGGTAAGCCGGCTGAAAGCCTCGATCAGACGACCAAAAGCTCCAGCTGCGGTTCACCATATGAATAAGACCCGCGTCAGGAAACACTTGTTCTGTTTTCTGACAAACCTAACCTAACCTTGCTAGTAGTGGCATCAGAGGAGTGTTGAAAGTTGATCAAACGTGACTATGGTAGAGGCGGCAGCCGTACATGTGACTATGGTAGAGGCGGCAGCCGTACATGTGACTATGGTAGAGGCGGCAGCCGTACATGTGACTGTGGTAGAGGCGGCAGCCGTACATGTGACTGTGGTAGAGGCGGCAGCCGTACATGTGACTGTGGTAGAGGCGGCAGCCGTACATGTGACTATGGTAGAGGCGGCAGCCGTACATGTGACTGTGGTAGAGGCGGCAGCCGTACATGTGACTGTGGTAGAGGCGGCAGCCGTACATGTGACTGTGGTAGAGGCGGCAGCCGTACATGTGACTGTGGTAGAGGCGGCAGCCGTACATGTGACTGTGGTAGAGGCGGCAGCCGTACATGTGACTGTGGTAGAGGCGGCAGCCGTACATGTGACTGTGGTAGAGGCGGCAGCCGTACATGTGACTGGGTGTTGTGGAGGTAAACTGCTGTCATGTGCACACAAACAGTATAAACCGCCGCCTCCCTAATGAAATGTTTGTGGTTGATGAACATACCTACGTATATCCCGCCGCCACAACCCTTACACACCACACACAACACACCCTCCATGACCTACCATGTTGGGGGTAGGTCAACACCCGCCATGTTAGGGCCCTCAACACTTCTGTTCCCTGGGAAACTTGAAACCCCTCCCTGTCGCCTGTACTAACCTCTACCGTGTCCTGAATTTTTCATGTCTCTTGGGAAGGAAGGGTGGGAGAGAGAGAGAGAGAGAGAGAGAGAGAGAGAGAGAGAGAGAGAGAGAGAAGCCGCAAGAACATATGGAGTCACAAAAAACCTAGGAAATAGTCCCCCAAAAAAGGGGTTAAAAAGTACATTTGGATTCGTATCAACAATTTATCTAATCTGTTGCAAGCAAATTAATGATAGTTGTTTCATAGTTCTGATATGAGGGAGAGAGGGAAGGGAAGGGCTGTAGGTAGTGTCTTCCCTCCCTGGTTGATGTGTGCTGTATGTCGGGTGAGCCACTAAATAATTCAAAACACACACACACACACACACACACACACACACACACACACACACACACACACACACACACACACACACACACACACACACACACACACACACACACACACACACACACACACACACACAGGTTGAAAACTAGAAGATGGCTTCCAGTATACAAAAGTACAAAGGAAAGTCTCTCGTTGGATTGTTGTGCACGTCAAGTATACCGCTGCTACTACAGTACTATCATGCTTCTGGCGTTCTGCATATTCTTTCATTGATTAAGCCCGTGTGTGTGTGTGTACTCACCTAATTGTGGTTGCAGGGGTCGAGACTCAGCTCCTGGCCCAGTGTGCGTGCGTGTGTGTGTGTGTGTGTGTGCGCGCGCGCGCGTATAAGCAGTAGCAGACAAAGTCGTACACTCAATCAGCAGATACTGTATACTGGAGTGAAAATATACAGTACTCTGCAGCAGAAGACTTATACAACTTGGAGGTCCACCTCTGGTGTAAATTGTGGGACCCATAGCCTCGGAGAAGTGGATAAAAAGGCTTCAAGGAAGAATATTTTGATTTCTTCCCGAAGCCGTTTGAATATTCCACTTCCCCTATAAACATAGTGCAAAAATCTATATAAAGCAGTGAACACAGGAACAAAGGAGAGGGAGAGGGGAGAGGGAGAGAGAGGAGAGGGGAGAGAGGGAGGGAGAGAGAGGGAGAAAGGAGGGAGGGAGAGAGGAAGAGAGAGAGGGAGAGAGGAAGAGAGAGGGAGGAAGAGAGAGAGAGGGAGGAAGAGAGAGAGAGGGAGGAAGAGAGAGAGAGAGAGAGAGAGAGAGAGAGAGAGAGAGAGAGAGAGAGAGAGAGAGAGAGAGAGAGAGAGAGGGAGGGAGGGAGGGAGGGAGAGAAGAGAGAGAGAGAGGGAGAGTGAAAAGGGGGGGGGGGGTTACAGACCGGACACATGATTCGTAAAGTGTATACATGACAATACATTTACAAAATACGGCTGCCATTGTTTACAATGAATACATTATGTTTAGAGGGTAATGTGACCCCCATCTACCACTCTCTAACACACACACTTTATATAATAAACGGTACGCTGGATCAAACATGGAGAATAATAGCAACAAACACTGGAGTGGTGACTAGAGTGATCTGAGTGGTGACCTGGATGGTGACCTGTCAAGCATTATTCCAGGAGAGTCAAGGTGAGGGTTGAGTGCACCTTGGTGAATATTTAGTCACTGTGCGGAGTTCCCTATCAACAACACGAGCACAGGTAGACTGACACCTCATTATCGCATGGCACACCTTGCCTAGGTAACCACGAACACACAAGTGTTGCAAGTGTTGCTGCTTGTACAGTGGCAACACATGTGGTTGGCAGGGTGTGGTCGGTAGTGTCAACGGCAGCGTGTGCGGTCGGCAGGGTGACAAGGGTACGGTGTCGTCGGCAGTGTGTCAACGAGGGTTTCAAGGGCAAGGTGTCGACAGTAAAGTGTCAAGGGTAGGGTGTCAATGAGTGCCTCAGAGGGCAGGAAAAGGAAGGGAAAGGAAGAGTCCCAGAGTTCCACTACCTCAGTACTCGTGTGCACTCAATGTCCAGGTCCGTCAGAGTGCGTAAGAGGGAGTAAGGCGCGTGCGCGCACCTGACAGGTGACACAGCTACACCTGACAGGTCAGGCATACAAAGGTATACATGGATATACAGGAATACAAAAATGAATACAAATATATATATGGTAAAACACACAAAATATCGGTAGGTATCGACGGGTATCGGCCTTTTTTTATGGTATAGGTTAAAAACAGCCGATACTTTAAAATATTAATATTACATGTGTTTAAAAATATCAAAACTAACACACTGCCTCATGATTGTGATATTCACACACACTATCGACAAGTGCCTTTGACAACCGAAAATTGGATATCGGCCAAAATTCTGTTATCGTCTCATCCTAACAGAAAGACAAGTGAATACGAATACATACCAGGGGGAAACATTAGCACCTGTCACAGGTGGAGCATCAGCACCTGTCACAGGTGGAGCATCAGCACCTGTCACAGGTGGAGCATGAGCACCTGTCACAACAAGGTACAAGCGAGTGAGGTTGTATAACATAGTCTATACAGTGTATGACGTATATCGTTGCTGTGTGTTCCACAGTGTACTCCTACCCTCTCTAGTAAGACTGCTAGCCTGACGACTGGCTTCCCATCAGTTTGAACTTCATATCAACAAGTTGTGTGTCTTTATGAGTCCCCGAGTCTTAGTTCACATTTCTTGATAAAGGAAGCAGTCACATTGTCACAGTGATGTGTCAGTCTGCTTAGTAAAAGATTCCAGAAATGCTAAATCTTCCTCTCATCTGGTTTGATTAACTTCTCTAGTGCAGTTAAGACCGTAAGAATGGAGGAACACTGCAGCAGGCCTACTGGGCCTTACAAGGCAGGTCCTTATCAAAACCACCCATTAGGTAGGGTATCAGTCACGGCTGCAGGATGCAGCATCCACCAGCTCTTGTCCGGATGGATAACACACTTCTGCAACACTTGAGTATCTTTATTGGCAATAAAGATACTCGCGTGTTGCATATATGTATTTTTTCGTCAAATTCTCGGTATTATATACCATCAATGATATGAAGCTCTTGTGATGAATGACCCACACGGGTCTAGCGTATCAAACACTTGTGGTCATAAGCCTAACAAACATCTTCATGTGATTTTCTTGAAGAAAAATCACATGGCACGTGTCGCAGCACTAGCAGCGTCGGGCACAGCACTAGCAGCGTCGGGCACAGCACTAGCAGCGTCGGGCACAGCACTAGCAGCGTCGGGCACAGCACAATATACAACACACTGGCCAACACCCTTCATTGTGCGCATCGCCAGGTGCGTCCGGAACGTTGCTATTTCAACCGGAGAGATTCATATCACTCAGGGTAGACGACAGCAGCAATGACACGTGGCGGGTGGCAGGGAGAATGACGAGCAGGTGAGGGAAGGCAGGGAATGAGTGAAGGCAGGGAGGGTGAGGGAAGACGTGGAGTGAGTGAAGGCAGGGAGGGTGAGGGAAGACGTGGAGTGAGGGAAGGCAGGGAGGGTGAGGGAAGACGTGGAGTGAGGGAAGGCAGGGAGGGTGAGGGAAGGCAGGGAGTGAGTGAAGGCAGGGAGGGTGAGGGAAGACGTGGAGTGAGGGAAGGCAGGGAGGGTGAGGGAAGGCAGGGAGTGAGTGAAGGCAGGGAGGGTGAGGGAAGACGTGGAGTGAGGGAAGGCAGGGAGGGTGAGGGAAGACGTGGAGTGAGGGAAGGCAGGGAGGATGAGGGAAGACGTGGAGTGAGGGAAAGTGGAAAGACTGGTGCACATCATCACATTAAGGTTCCAAAGTTAACGATCCATATAACATCTTCCCTTTCCTTCTTATTCCTTCTCACTCACCTTCCCTTTCAGCCACACTATCTCTAACTTTCTTGTTCCCTCCTTATCTCCCGTTATCTCTACTTCCTACATCCTCTCTCCTTACCCCTCCACGGTCCCTCCTTTGTAGATCCTCTCTCCCCTCCTCAATCACTCCCAGATCCTACCTCTCTCCTTACCCTTCCTTAGTACCTCCTTCCCAGATCCTCCTCTTCTCCTTCCTTCTCGTCAGTCCCTCCTTGCCACATGCTGCCTCTCTCCTGGCGAGGGTGTGTGTCAAGTGCTGGCTCAGACACCCAACAGGAAGCAGTAAAGAGACACTGAAATGATCACTAAGCTCCCACAAGAGACACCAGCTTTGTACACAACACCCACCTCTGATGACCTCAATGGTGAGGGTGGTGTTAGTAAGGGAGCTGGTGGTGGTGTGTTGATGGTGGTGTGTTGATGTTGGTGGTGGTGGTATGTTGATGTTGTTGTTGGTGGTGTATTGATATTGGTGGTGTGTTGATGTTGTTGTTGGTCGTGGTGGTGGTGGTGTGTTGATGATGGTGGTGGTGGAAAGTTGTCATATCTGCAGTGTTGATGGGGGTGGCAGTGACAGGTGTTGCTGCAGTAAACACCAATGTAAGAGCAGTGACATTCTCAACATGCAACACAAGTTGTGACTGGTGTTTGTAACGCACATCAAACACCCGCACGTCATAATAAACGAATGCGTACATTAGTAACACGCACATGATGCGTCTGTACGCCACCACGAAACATAATTACCACCAATGTACTCGCCTAATTGTAACTAAAAGGCTCGAGTCTCGGCTCCTGGTCCCGCCTAGTGTACTGGCTCCATGCCCAGAGATTACTGACATGGTGACACCACCACAACTATCACCACCACCACTGCTACCACAACTATCACCACTGCTACCACAACTATCACCACCACCACTGCTACCACAACTATCACCACCACCACCACTGCTACCACAACTATCACCACCACCACCACTGCTACCACAACTATCACCACCACCACCACTGCTACCACAACTATCACCACCACCACCACTGCTACCACAACTATCACCACCACCACTACTGCTACCACAACTATCACCACTACCACCACTGCTACCACAACTATCACCACTACCACCACTGCTACCACAACTATCACCACCACCACCACTGCTACCACAACTATCACCACCACCACTACTGCTACCATGCTACCACAACTATCACCACTACCACCACTGCTACCACAACTATCACCACCACCACCACTGCTACCACAACTATCACCACCACCACCACTGCTACCACAACTATCACCACCACCACCACTGCTACCACAACTATCACCACTACCACCACTGCTACCACAACTATCACCACCACCACCACTGCTACCACAACTATCACCACTACCACCACTGCTACCACAACTATCACCACCACCACTACTGCTACCACAACTATCACCACTACCACCACTGCTACCACAACTATCACCACCACCACTACTGCTACCACAACTATCACCACTACCACCATATAATGTTGTAAATATCAGCAAGACGGTGAAGACGGCGATGCTGCAGCTGCAACAAAGCAATTATGTCACCAGCACCAGCAGCAGCACCAGCAGCAGCAGCACCAGCAGCAGCAGCACCAGCAGCAGCAGCACCAGCAGCACCAGCACCAGCAGCAGCAGCACCAGCAGCAGCAGCACCAGCAGTAGAAGCAGCACCAGCAGCAGCAGCACCAGCAGCACCAGCACCAGCAGCAGCAGCAGCAGCACCAGCAGCAGCAGCAGCACCAGCAGCAGCAGCAGCAGCAGCACCAGCAGCAGCAGCAGCACCAGCAGCACCAGCAGCAGCAGCAGCAGCAGCAGCACCAGCAGCACCAGCAGCACCAGCACCAGCAGCAGCAGCAGCAGCAGCACCAGCAGCAGCAGCACCAGCAGCAGCAGCACCAGCAGCAGCAGCACCAGCAGCAGCAGCACCAGCAGCAGCAGCACCAGCAGCAGCAGCACCAGCAGCAGCAGCAGCAGCAGCAGCAGCAGTAGTATAAATATCCCAGGCAGTAACTAGCAGTAACAGCTGCAGCATCAGCAGTAACAGCTGCAGCATCAGCAGTAACAGCTGCATTACCACAACCGTGTACGCACAAACGCGCTCACGCAAACTCACGCACTTGCACTACACGCACGTACTTACGTGCGTACACTCAAATACATACGTACACGCACACGTATACATACACACACACACAAATACGAAGACACACGACGTGCATACAAACCTTCACACACCACTACGCCACAAACACATACTGAAGAGTCTTGGTCTCTTTACACTTACAGAGTTGTCAGTATAGCCGCTGCATCCATCTTTTTCGTTAAAGTTACATCTGTCATGGCTTCTTTCCCCAGATCTTCTAACAACTCTATCCAGTGTTTTTCACGTACATAACGTATTTTCTTTTTTTTTGGCCTGTGTTGTAGAAGAGGCAGAAGGAAGTATCATGAGGGCCAAGTGTGATGGCTGGGGTCCCCCAAGTGTGAGTACACAAACACCCAGAAACACACACACACAGCTTCAATGGTACGAACCAGAGTCCAGAACTCGGTGATGCCGATCAAAGTGGTTATGGAGGCGGGGCCAGGAGCTGAGTATCGACACCTACAAACACTATTTCGTGAGAACACAAAGAAGAATTAGGAACACTACCAGATCACAGTTTAATGTTACGGTGACCGTAGTACTCGTGACGCCACGGTGACTGTGGCACTCGTGACGTCACGGTGATTAAGGCACTCGTGACGTCACGGTGACTGTGGCACTCGTGACGTCACGGTGACTGTGGCACTCGTGACGTCACGGTGACTGTGGCAATCGTGACGTCACGGTGACTGTGGCAATCGTGACGTCACGGTGACTGTGGCAATCGTGACGTCACGGTGACTGTGGCACTCGTGACGTCACGGTGACTGTGGCACTCGTGACGTCACGGTGACTGTGGCACTCGTGACGTCACGGTGACTGTGGCACTCGTGACGTCACGGTGACTGTGGCACTCGTGACGTCACGGTGACTGTGGCACTCGTGACGTCACGGTGACTGTGGCACTCGTGACGTCATGGTGACTGTGGCACTCGTGACGTCATGGTGACTGTGGCACTCGTGACGTCATGGTGACTGTGGCACTCGTGACGTCATGGTGACTGTGGCACTCGTGACGTCATGGTGACTGTGGCACTCGTGACGTCATGGTGACTGTGGCACTCGTGACGTCATGGTGACTGTGGCACTCGTGACGTCATGGTGACTGTGGCACTCGTGACGTCATGGTGACTGTGGCACTCGTGACGTCGTCACGGTGGCTGGCATTCATGAGGATATTTAAGGAAGGGGGGCAGAAAATATAATAGGGGAGTCATATACAAAGTGGAGGAAGACAGGGAGGTACGTAAGCAGGGAGTTAGGTAGGTACGTATTGTAGGTAGGGAGGTACGTAGGTAGAAAGGGAGGTAGGTAGGTACGTAGACAGGGAGGGAGGTAGGTACGTAGGCAGGGAGGGAGGGACGTAGGCAGGGAGGGAGGGACGTAGGCAGGGAGGGAGGTACGTAGACAGGGAGGGAGGTACGTAGGTAGAAAGGGAGGGAGGTACCTACAGTAGGTAGTGGTGGAGGTAAAGGGAAGGGAGGGGGAAGAGTGAGGTGTTTGTTCGCAGTGTTAAACAGGTGGTAAAAACCTCAGTCCTGGCCAGAGCAGACAACACTGTTTACTCTCTTGCTTACTAGCTCCCTCCCCCTATTATCTCTCAGCAACACACTGCTGGTGTTCCTACTATGTAACTATCATATAGAATAGTGTAGCAACACACTGTTGATGTTCCCACTGTGTAACTATCATACAGAATAGTGTAGCAACACACTGCTGGTGTTCCCACTGTGTAACTATCATACAGAATAGTGTAGCAACACACTGCTGGTGTTCGCACTGTGTAACTATCATACAGAATACTGTAGCAACACACTGCTGGTGTTCCCACTGTGTAACTATCATACAGAATAGTGTAGCAACACACTGCTGGTGTTCGCACTCTGTAACTATCATACAGAATACTGTAGCAACACACTGCTGGTGTTCCCACTGTGTAACTATCATACATAATAGTGTAGCAACACACTGCTGGTGTTCCCACTGTGTAACTATCATACAGAATAGTGTAGCAACACACTGCTGGTGTTCCCACTGTGTAACTATCATACAGAATAGTGTAGCAACACACTGCTGGTGTTCCCACTGTGTAACTATCATACAGAATACTGTAGCAACACACTGCTGGTGTTCCCACTGTGTAACTATCATACAGAATAGTGTAGCAACACACTGCTGGTGTTCCCACTGTGTAACTATCATACAGAATACTGTAGCAACACACTGCTGGTGTTCCCACTGTGTAACTATCATACAGAATAGTGTAGCAACACACTGCTGGTGTTCCCACTGTGTAACTATCATACAGAATAGTGTAGCAACACACTGCTGATGTTCCCACTGTGTAACTATCATACAGAATAGTGTAGCAACACACTGCTGGTGTTCCCACTGTGTAACTATCATACAGAATACCGTAGCAACACATAGCTGATGTATCAAATTTGTGTTAATAAGAAATGCTCGTTCCTTCCCTCCCTTATTTCTTCTTTACCCTTCCCCTTTCTCTCCCTCCGTCTCCTCTGTCCCTTGTTGTGGATGGTGTTTGTGCAGCCTCACCCGCCACCCCATTCATGGTGTCATGCCTCAACCTTCAGGGTAAGCACCTTCCCTAAACACACACACACACACACACACACACGATAAAGCTCTTGGAGCAGGGAGTGTGTGGACCTAGTAGCTACCAACGAAGAGGCGGGACCAGGAGCTGTGAATCGACCCCTGCAAACACATAGGACATTTAGTCACAAAAGACAGCTTCCGATCAATTAAAGACTGCAGACGGATCATGGATCAGGAAGGTGTTATAAATGAAGTATTCTCCCTGGACCTCCCTGAGCTGCTTGACCTGCCACCTTTTGGTAGTATACTGAAACATCCACTGCTTGTTGCAGTCTTACAGTCTATCAGTCACCCTACAGTCTATCACCAAGTATACTATTACAATCTATCGGTCCTCCTGCCGGCTATCACCATCACTAAGTGTACTTACTATTTGTATCACCTCCACATCATCTGCAAACAGCAACACGCATGGCTTGATTCCCTCAGGCAGACCAGTTACGTAAACCAGACACGATAGTGATCCTAGAGCAGTAACACGCTTGTTACTCTCTCTCTCTCTCTCTCTCTCTCTCTCTCTCTCTCTCTCTCTCTTCTACACACACACACTGATGCATCTCTCGTACACACTCTTCAAGGGGAGGAGGGGTGGGGTAGATGCCTCGACACTAATGAAGGGTTCTAGATATAATGATTGGATCGACACTCATCGATTCCGATTCTCCAGGCGCCTCCCCAAGAACGTAATAATAGTTCTGGTACAATCAGTCTTCACATTCTATCCATAAGTCTTGGACACAGGGAGGAACAATGCTTGTGACTGCTTTTCCCTACTCCAGTTTGGGCATCAGTCTCTAGCGGAGAGGGGAAGGGAGAACGGTATTGTCAGCATTCCCGGATAAAGTCATTTTTCCACCCGTTTCTATGGTTTTAGTGCTGCGGGTCTCACAGAATTCCAGAATGTGAGGAAGGTCTTGCCGGCAATCTTGGATTCTGGATCCGCTTTTGTCCACACAAACGAGAAATTCTCACATTTTTTTAAACCTTTTCAAACGTTTTCGATTACACGATGTAAATAGTTCTCACTTCTCGCACTTCTCCGTCCCCAGGTGGGGGGCATATGTGGGGGTTGTTGGGGAGGTAAATGGGGGTGGGGGTAGAGAAGGGGAGAAGGTAGGAACCTGCATGAACCAGCGACTGCGAGGAGTGCCAGGCTCTCTGTCCTTGAAGTATCACCTCCCTGCAGTGCTGAACCAACGCAGTGCCACACACTGCTCCCAGTGCCACACACCACTCTCAGTGCCACATGACGTCATGAGCTGAGGATGAGCAAAGATGCAGACTCAGCAACCTGAGACAAGTCACAAGGCATATTACAATGACCAGTAAGAGGAAGCAGCGAGGCGCCAGAGTATCTAGAAAACAAGAGACCAGAGTATCTAGCAAACAAGAGACCAGAGTATCTAGCAAACAAGAGACCAGAGTATCTAGCAAACAAGAGACCAGAGTATCTAGCAAACAAGAGACCAGAGTATCTAGCAAACAAGAGACCAGAGTATCTAGCAAACAAGAGACCAGAGTATCTAGCAAACAAGAGACCAGAGTATCTAGCAAACAAGAGACCAGAGTATCTAGCAAACAAGAGACCAGAGTATCTAGCAAACAAGAGACCAGAGTATCTAGCAAACAAGAGGCCAGAGTATCTAGCAAACAAGAGGCCAGAGTATCTAGCAAACACGAGACCAGAGTATCTAGCAAACAAGAGGCCAGAGTATCTAGCAAACAAGAGACCAGAGTATCTAGCAAACAAGAGGCCAGAGTATCTAGCAAACAAGAGGCCAGAGTATCTAGCAAACAAGAGGCCAGAGTATCTAGCAAACAAGAGGCCAGAGTATCTAGCAAACAAGAGGCCAGAGTATCTAGCAAACAAGAGGCCAGAGTATCTAGCAAACAAGAGGCCAGAGTATCTAGCAAACAAGAGACCAGAGTATCTAGCAAACATGTAGCTTCCCAGCTGCCATCTAGCGGGCCTGGTCCAGACTAGCGCTGAGTGCACCTCATCAGTGATCTTAGACGCAGGACAGGTCAGAGGTCACCATCCTGCCCTCTCCTGTCGGCCTGTAGTAGCCTAGCGCACCATCCCTACAATATAAACAAGGCTCGCCTACATCCCTATGTTTATACCAGCACGCTTTCCAACACATTAGTGTAATGGCAGAGGCGCCAGTATATCCCACATTGTAAACTGTCCTAATATAATAGTGCAGCAGTAAACTGCACGTGTTCCCACAATACAAACTTATACAGAATATGGCAGCTGCACACTGAGGGTATATCTAATGTTAAAATACACAAGATACCTGGCTGAGGTGTGTGAGTAGTGTTGAGAACACTGCCTCACACAGTGGTGTGTGAAGTAGTGTTGAGAACACTGCCTCACACAGTGGTGTGTGAAGTAGTGTTGAGAACACTGCCTCACACAGCAACAACACACTGCTCAGACCACATCTCCATTAATTAAGTTATACTAACAACTAACTCTCAAACAAGCACAGCATAATTGTTCCCAATGAACACCCAGGAGAAATATAGATCCCGGGATTTATTAAGACCAGTGAGGAAGGAAGGTTGGGGTGGCAGTAGACCAGCGTGTCCAGCGGTGTGTGGCAGCCCAGATGAAACGTTTAGCACGTTTCCTAATTGGATGTCAACACAGCAGACCGCCCACTACACACTGCCGCGGGCGGCCCCGCCACCCCTCGATACACACCGCTAGTGTTTTTATTTTCACTTTTAACAAGATTACATAGACTCTCAGTGCGAGGCTACTTTATTTTGTGTGATAATTACATTGAGAGAACACTCACATACTAATTACACTGTGGGAACACCAGCAGCAGCGTGCACCTGCTCTGTCACATAGCGGGAACGAAAGCTAATCTTAACTACGTTGTGTATAGTCTTTCCTATTCTTCACTTATCCTCACTTTTCCCCCTCCTTACCCCATGTGAGTCCTTATATCTGAGTTCTTGAAGTTGTAGTTCATAATCCATCACCCAGGATGCGCTGCATACACCAGATAATGAAATGTGTCAGCCTAAGGTGGGAGACTTCAGCAGAACTACGAGAGAATATCGTCAAACATTGCACTAAGGCTTCAGCAGCTACTGCAGCCTCAACAATCTTCCCTCCCAGCACAGTTGCAGTTGTTGACGCTAGGCAACTGCCATTCTTCCAGGTGCACGATAAACTATAGTCGCTCCGATGGCAAAGTCAAATCTCAGGTACGACACCCAGTGGAACCAGGACGTGATGAACACACCAGAGATGTGTTATATTTCTTTTAAATATTTACACATCTTTACAGACACGGAGAAGGGGGATGGTGAAGAAGGGAAGGAGAGTTCGATGGTGAATGTGGATGAGTGGAGGGACGGAGAGGATGAGAGCCAAGAGTCAGGAGGAGAAGAAGAAACAGCACATGGGAGAGAAGTAAAAGATGACTTTCAGATCTATATCAAGGTTGAGAAAGCTATATTACTAGCTGGCTACCACCTGTTTCTGAGAGAGAGAGAAATGTGTACACATTTATATTAAGGCACACTATAAACATATACACTAATCCCAATTTTAATTTACACGGTCAGATATTTCCATTAAGAGTGTATATTAATCACACTGCTACAACACGCGAGCACACACATACACACACACTGTATATTCCCCAGTGTAATTACATCACTGGATCAGTAAAACATTGTATCGAGCGTTGTGGGGGAGCTGGAAGCCAGCTGGGAGCCAGCTAGAAGCCAGACGGGAGCCAGCTAGGAGCCAGACACTGGGATAACCTCTTATTTTAACCAATTACTTGAAAGCAATGACGATTTTTCCTTTCATTAGTAGAGTGGAGGCTAATGACACGAGATTAGCGAGGGTTAATGAGGGGGAGGGGGAGAGATGACTGGGAGGGAGGATGTGAAAACGGAGAGTAGAAAGGAGAGAAGAGGTGATAAAAAGATGAGCCCAGGAGAGTACCGGGTGAAGGAGATATAGTGGGTGGGGAAGAGAAGGTTGTAGATGTGATGGGTGGGGCAGATGAGGTACTGGAGATGACGTGGAGGTGTATATACACAGATATATGTGCAGTTAGGTGTATACACAGAGATACACACCTGTGTATACACACAGATATACGCCTCGATCACTGTGAAGCTGAAGCATGAGAAGTATATGTCTTACACTGGAACTAGAGGGGAGTTGTAGATTGGAGATACCGTCATAGGAGGCGGGGCCCACTGCTAGAACACAAGAGGCCACATTCCACAACTTCACTGCTCAACCACTAGTTACGAGTGAGGACTGGATCTGACAGCGACCTACCTAGCATGGGCCAGAGCTACAGTACTCCTTAATTCATATGATATATAAGTGGGCCTCGCCCTCCTACGACGCCACCTTCATCCTCACTTCTGGTACCAGTATAAAAGGAACAATTCTCATGCTTCATCTTGACGATGGTCGAGAACACTGAGCTGGACGCTTTTCAAGGCTAAGGGACTGACCGCCTCAAAGCCAATGGACCGATTACATCTTTACCTCTCCTCTGCTTTTGCTGTCTCCAACTTTTGTCACCTCTGCATTCGACTGAAGACGCCTACTGTGTAGGTGAAAATTTTCGTCAATGAAGAGAGCAAAGTGTTATACATGCGTCTTACTCATCAACTTGACATTATTATTCATTATTATAATAATTATCTTTGTGTTCACACAGTCGCTCACCGCGTAAATAAAAACAACGTTTTTTTAAAGCTCATACAACCTATCCTTTACTCTAATACAGTTTTATACAAACAAAACGCGCACACAAATGCACGGGGAAGCAAACACACACACAGGGCCAGGAGCTATGACTCGACCCCTGCAACCACAACTAGGTGAGTACAACTAGGCGAGTACACACACACAAACATAGATGGGATATACACACCTGTTTTAGGGGTTACAATATTCTTGACTAGTGAACAACAAGCTGCAGCCTCACACAGCACAACAATTTGCCAACATTTTTCTACTTGAAGTGAAGTAAAGGTACGACACGGGTAATTCTACACTTGCCTAACCTATAGTCATGACCTACTTCCACCTGTGGATTTGTCCAAGGTGACACCGTCTACGACTGCTTCATCTCACCTTTTTCACGCATATGTTGTATTCTTTTCAAGATTGATGGACTGATTACATCGCCTCTAGGCTGAAGGACTGATTGCCTCAAACTCCTTCTGATCTTCACTATTCTTTGTATTGGACTGATGAAGCCACTGAGTGTCGAAACGTTTCCTCAAAGATATCCTAGTGTTACACTTGTGTCTAATTAATCAAAGATTGGTTAGACAACTACACGAGTGGGTGTGAGTTGAACTTGCCTAGCATGGGCCAGTAGGCTTGCTGCTGTGTTCCTTCCTAATGTTCTTATTAACGCAATAGAATATGGAATGAACTAGAGAAGACCATTAGATGCTACAATCATTCATGGGTTTGAAAGTAAACGAATCACAGATATACCACGTCAACTATAAGAGAGTGTTTAGAGGCGGGCCCAAGAGTAGTGCTTACAACTGGCAACATCAGCCAGGTATATATACTCACATAAGTAATTACACACACTCATACTGATATATTTTAACAGGAATGATGAAGTATGAGTCACAACACGTACTAGAACACGTGACTGTGTTTACATACGTGTATGGCCAACATCAACACAGCTGTCGATGGAGGGAGTCAACCACCACATGTAGGGTAGCCAAGGCAACTACTACACCAGTCACAACAATGATACTCCCAACAACCACACCAACACACACGTCAACCACCACCACCTACTACACTGTTAGTATAATACACCACCTGCGACTTCCCCTCCCCCCTAACCATAGTTTCCTAGGTACTCTTACCGGCCACCACCTCCCCTCCCTCCAGCACTCTTCCTCCCTAGCACCATTTCCCGGAACTCTTTTTAAGAGAGAATTACGAGTAGAGAGAAGAATTTTAATTGTGTGTCTGTGTAGCAATTAGCGAGTGATCACAGAGTAATCAGCCAGCGTTCAGCTACGGTGGATAGCATTAACAAGGGTGAGTGAACTCAGGCAGTGAGCTGATCGTTAGTGTGTTCTTGTAACAGCAGAATAAACTCAAGAGGTTCTGTTTAAATACCGGTTTATTTTGCTTACAATTATACAGAAAAACCAAGAGTGCAAATTTACCTGTCTACTGTCCTCCCAATGAGAACTTTAACACTGACTTTCAAGTTTATCCTGTCTACTGTGAGATTACCAGCTACAAAATACTGTTTACTATCATGATCCACGAAATCGTAATGACACGAATACAAACAAATAACAGAGCGAGCGGAGGCTCGAACCCGTGGCGAGCTAAGTTGTCATGGGTTCAAGGCTTGCCTAAGTTTTGAGCCTTACTCATTCTGTGAATCACTGTTCACTATATAGGGATTTTCAGTTTTTTTTTTTTTAGGTTTACCAAGCATTCTTGGAAAAATCCAGATTTTTCAACCTAAATTATGATACATTCTGACCACCTCTGACCGGTGTCGATTTGTTTTTACCTCTCTCATAGCCAGACTAGTTTCTTGTTGTTAACGTGTCGCAGGTCTACACAGCTACCACAACTGGTCAGGTACTTCCCTTCAAGAGGTACTTCACTGCAAGAGGTACTTCCCTTCAAGAGGTACTTCACTGCAAGAGGTACTTCACTGCAAGAGGTACTTCACTGCAAGAGGTACTTCACTGCAAGAGGTACTTCCCTGCAAGAGGTACTTCCCTGCAAGAGGTACTTCCCTGCAAGAGGTACTTCCCTGCAAGAGGTACTTCCCTGCAAGAGGTACTTCCCTGCAAGAGGTACTTCCCTGCAAGAGGTACTTCCCTGCAAGAGGTACTTCCCTTCAGTATTTCTTCACAACAGAAATAAGTTAATATAAGTATCTATACAAGTAAGTGTTTCCTGTAACTGTCAACGACAGCAACTCTCTGCTTTAAGAACTCAAGGTAATGTAATTATTTACCATGTATTTCATATATGTTTATATTAATATTACATGACAGGTTTGATATCGATTTCTAACACTGAGTGAGTTGGAGTTACCGCCCAGTCCCAGACCAGGCCTCCTGGTTACTGGCCCGATCCATCAAGCTGTTAGTGCCCACCGTTTGCAGTTCAACGTATTCGTCACAACTCAGGTGATCAGGAATTGTAGATGACACATTTGCATCTTGCACAGATTCAGTAAGGAACATCTCGTGAAATGGAACAAAACAGCGCTGATCTACAAAGAATCCAACATTGATAGGTACCGCTGTATTGAAGCATCCCTAATTGCTACTACCAATATCATAGAACAAAGATCTGGCAAGCACACCCTTGCATATATGATATTACTCCACGCTGATTCCTTGCTGTCACTTGACAGCAATTAGATAACCTGACACCTTCACTTGACCTTCACCAGTGACCTGCTTTCTCTACTATACAATACTTTCATTACCTTGTGTCTTATAAAGTCACCAAGATCCCAGGACCGAAACGTTTCCAATTGCATGCACTTGTGTCCTTTCATCTACAAGCATATAAGTACTGCTCCCTAATGCATTGGAGAGACAAGAAAAAAATATTCAGGGGTACCTAATGAAATGAAAGAGATAATTTAAAATCATAGCGGATTAAGAGCATCAGAAGGGCTCGATACGGCGTAAGTTGTAAGTAGCCCTATAAACCAACAAGAGCACCAGATACGGCGTAAGTTGTAAGTAGCCCTATAAACCAACAAGAGCACCAGATACGGCGTAAGTTGTAAGTAGCCCTATAAACCAACAACAGGACCAGATACGGCGTAAGTTGTAAGTAGCCCTATAAACCAACATCAGGATCAGATACGGCGTAAGTTCAAGTAGCCCTATAAACCAACAGGACCAGATACTGCGTAAGAGAACCAGAAACTATGTAAATACGAGAACTCAAGATATGCAGAATATGTTAGTATGAAGACGCAGACATCACTGAGACAGATAAAGCAAACGACCTCTCAAGGATATAAGAAACGTGTTCTTGTTCACTTAAGCAACAAAAGATTGCGTGAAACACTAACGAAAAGCAAACAGTCGCTCAAGTACCCCCACCCAAAAAAAAAAAAAAAGTCGGTAATGGACCCAGTTTACCCATTCCCACTGGGATAGGAAGGATTGAGAAGTGAGAGTGGGTGGGGTAAGGAGGGGGAAGTGAGGAAAATGGGTGAAGGAAGGAGGAAGGAGAGAGGGTGGACGGGAGGGAGGGAGTGAGAGATGGAGGGTAGGTGGAATGGACAGAAGAGAGGTACATTAAAGTGGGACCAACCAAAAACTATTGCAGTAGCGGGCCTAGATAGATAGATAGATAGATAGATAGAGAGAGAGAGAGAGAGAGAGAGAGAGAGAGAGAGAGATTGCATACCAACACGCAGACAATATGTGATTTATGACATTCTGAGACGTTTCGTCTACCAGTCCCACACAGTTAACTACCTACCTACATGAAGGCCCGGTCCATGACCAGGCCTCCCGGTGGATTAGGAACTGACTGACCAGGCTGTTACTGCTGGCCGCACGCAATCCAACGTACGAACCGCAGCCCTACTGGTCTACCTGGAGGGTCAGGCACTGACTTTACGTATCTGTCCAGTTCCCTCTTGAAGACAGCCAGGGGTTTATTGGTAATACCTCTTATGTATGCTGGGATGGGAAGCTGCTGAACGATCTTGGGCCCCTGTACTCACGGCACCCCTGTACTCACGGCACCCCTGTACTCACGGCACCCCTGTACTCACGGCACCCCTGTACTCACGGCACCCCTGTACTCACGGCACCCCTGTACTCACGGCACCCCTGTACTCACGGCACCCCTGTACTCACGGCACCCCTGCTTTTCACTGCGAGTATGTTGAACCGTCTGCCAAGTCTTTTGCTTTCGTAGGGAGTGATTTCTGTGTGAAGATTTGAGACCAGTCCATCTAGGATTTTCCAGGTGTAAATTAAGTATCTAACTCGCCTGCATTCCAGGGAGTACAGGTCAAAGGACTTCAAACGTTCCCAGTAATTAAAGTGCTTGACTGAACTGATACGTACAGTGAAGGTTCTCTGTACATTATCTAGATCTGCAATTTCACCTGCCTTGAATGGGGCTGTTAGTGTAGAGCAGTAGTCCAGCCTAGAGAGAACAAGTGACTTAACGAGAATCATCGACCTGTGACAGCGTCACTGTCACATCTGTGAGATGTGACAGTGAGATGTCACATCTGTGAGATGTGACAGTGACATGTAAGATGACAGTGAGATGTAACAACACTGGTGTTGGAGGTCCTGGTGACAACACTGTTGATGGAGGTCCTGGTGACAACACTGTTGATGGAGGTCCTGGTGACAACACTGTTGATGGAGGTCCTGGTGACAACACTGGTGTTGGAGGTCCTGGTGACAACACTGGTGTTGGAGGTCCTGGTGACAACACTGGTGTTGGAGGTCCTGGTGACAACACTGGTGTTGGAGGTCCTGGTGACAACACTGGTGTTGGAGGTCCTGGTGACAACACTGGTGTTGGAGGTCCTGGTGACAACACTGGTGTTAGAGGTCCTGGTGACAACACTGGTGTTGGAGGTCCTGGTGACAACACTGGTGTTGGAGGTCCTGGTGACAACACTGGTGTTGGAGGTCCTGGTTCACGCTGCACAATTTATTCCTAACAATTACCACCATTCCGTTTGCTCTGTGATCTTCCGCAGACACAACATCCCTCCCTCCCTACCTCCTTCCCTCCCTCCCTACCTTCCTTCCTCCTTCCCTCCCTCCCTACCTTCCTTCCTCCTTCCCTCCCTCTCTCCTCCTCACAATAATTCTTCCCTCCCCTGCTTTTCTCTTCTCCCCTACCCATGATTCCCTAGTACTAACGATCCTTCCCTGCCTGCCTGCCTCCTGGCCTGGAAGCAACACACGGAAGTAACCACAACACCTGCTACACCACACATGCAGCAGATATTGTGAGATCGGGGAAGGGAAGGGAGTAGAGGTGAAGGGGAGGGAAAGGAAAGGGAGAGGACGGAAGAGACGTGAAGAGAGCAGAGGTAAAGAGGAGAGAGGTAAGGGAAGGAACCATGGGATGGGTGAGAGCTGGTGTGCAATGTAATTCATCTTGGAGCAACTTGTTAATGGAGGACCTCTCCGCTTGCTTGCTCTCCCTCCATTCCTCCCTCCCTCCCTTCCACCCTCCATACCTTCCTCCCACACAGTATGTCTCAGTTAATTACACACAATATACTCGTCCCTACTATCGCCTCCCTCAATCTTCACTACGTCCTCATACGTGTAGATCTGAACATTACAGAGACACCCCGCTGCCAGACGTAACCCCCCCACTACCGCCAGTATTTTTAAAGTTCCGTATTTGCTGATAATTGCAAGTTTTTTTAACGCCAAAGATGAAATAAAAAAAAAACTTTCTGCGTAGGATAAGGAACGTTCAGAAGTCTGACTTCAGTACACGTGATAACAGTGTAAGTGTTCAGGATAACACTGATGTGGGGTTATCAAACATTTAATAATAATGTTGACTAGTTGATCCCACTCCTGCAGAAATTCTTCACTCACCTGTAGTTTATCTGACGATTTTTTCGGCGAGTCAACGCCCCCGCGGCCCGGTCCCAGACCAGGCCTCTGGATGAGTGGCCTAATCAACCAGTGAGTTGGTGCCAGCCGCACGGTCCACCGTATGCACCACAGCCTGGCTGATCAGCAACTGTCTTGAGGAACTTCACAAGTTTGCTGGTGAAGACAGCTAGGTGTTCGTGGGTGGTCACCCTCATGTATGGAGTCTTGAAAAGATGTTTTGCCTTCAAGGCTTCAGTGTATTTATGGGTCACAAAATTATTTTCAGGGTACGTCCAAGGACAGGGAAGGGGGGGGGTAATAAGGTCAGTGTGAGCACCCAAAACTGCACCCAGAAATACTCCCTACGATAACAAAAGACTGGGCAGACGGTGCAACATACTCCCAATGAAAATTAGAGGCGCCAATAGTACACTAAGAGAAAACACAATAAGTGTCCGGGGCCCAAGACTGTTCAACACCCTCCCACCAGACATAGAGGGAATTACCAATAGACCCTTGGCTGCTGACCAGCTGCGCTGTGGTTCGTACGTTGGACTACGGTCAGAAAACAGTAACAGTCTGGTTGATCAGGCCCTGATCCACCGGGAGGACTGGTCAAGGACTGGTCCGCAGGGCATTGACCCCCGGAACACCCTCCAGGTAGACCAAGGGAAGGGGGGTAAGGTCAGTGTGAGCACCAGGGGATAACACTAAGGTCAAGTCCAGCACCTCCTGACATTCATCAGCCCACGCTAGACCAGTCAAGGTCATACAACCATGCAGTCAAGGTCATACAATCATGCAGTCAAGGTCATACAACCATGCAGTCAAGGTCATACAACCATGCAGTCAAGGTCATACAACCATGCAGTCAAGGTCATACAACCATGCAGTCAAGGTCATACAACCATGCAGTCAAGGTCATACAACCATGCAGTCAAGGTCATACAACCATGCAGTCAAGGTCATACAACCATGCAGTCAAGGTCATACAACCATGCAGTCAAGGTCATACAACCATGCAGTCAAGGTCATACAACCATGTGACTGGTAACCCTGACCATGTCAGGGCTTAGGGTGGACAATATTTCTAAACTGATAATCACGAAGTAATGTGAAGGACCTGGTAGTGATAATGTTAAGAGGATCTCGCCTTCAAAGGCCACAACAATGTATCTACCGCATCTGCTAGGAAAATGATAGGATGGATAATGAGAACCTTCAAAACTAGGAACGCCAAGCCCATGATGATTCTCTTCAAATCGCTTGCTCTCTAGGCTGGAATACTGCTGTACACTAACTGCCCCCTTCAAGGCTGGGAACATTGCTGACCTGGAGAGTGTACAAAGAACTTTCACGGCACACATAAGTACGATAAGGCACCTAAATTATTGGAAACGGTTGAAGGCCCTTGATCTGTATTCCCTGGAACGCAGGCGAGAGAGATACATGATAAGATACACTTGGAATATCCTAGAGGGATTAGTTCCAAACTTGCACACAAAAAACACTCCCTATGAAAGCAAAAGACTCGGCAGGAGATGCAACATTCCCCCGGTGAAAAGCAGGGGTGAGACGATTACACTGAGATGTCGTGTGGGTATTGGGAGAGGTAAATATGGTTGGAAGGAAACTCACGGATGGATGGTGAAGTAGATATATTACGTGAGAGAGGAATAGTAACCCAGCCACCTCCTGTCCAGTCGTAGGTCTAAAGCGAAGTGAGGCCGATGCCCGGGAGGACGCCTCTCACATGAGCGGGTATTGTGACGTCACACGCAAAGGGACCAGCTGTATAAGCTAAGACGAATACTAATACACTACACAAATGTATATATAATACTGACACGACAGAGACACAACACAATAAGTGTCAGGGGCCCAAGACTGTTCAACTGCCTCCCAACATACATAAGGGGGATTACCAATAGACCCCTGGCTGTCTTCAAGAAGACACTGGACAGGCACTTAAAGTCAGTATCTGACCAACCGAGCTGTGGTTCGTACGTCAGTTTGCGTGCGGCCAGCAGTAACAGCCTGGTTGATCAGACCCTGATCCACCACGAGGCGTGGTCTCAGACCGAGCCGCGGGGGCGTTGACCCCCGAAACCCTCTCCAGGTACACGGTATTTAAGCTTACCTTCAAGAATAAAAGTCTTCAAAACCTTGTTGACAACTTTGTTCAAGACAATGTTTCCATAATTTTCCAGAGAGGTGTTCCAGAGCTTCATGTGATGAGGTGTTCCAGAGCTTCATGTGATGAGGTGTTCCAGAGCTTCATGTGATGAGGTGTTCCAGAGCTTCATGTGATGAGGTGTTCCAGAGCTTCATGTGATGAGGTGTTCCAGAGCTTCATGTGATGAGGTGTTCCAGAGCTTCATGTGATGAGGTGTTCCAGATCTTCATGTGATGGTTTCAAAGCTTCACGTAATGGGAAGCAGCATTAACTTGTTTAAATTCACGAGTGACACTGTGTACAGGAAATTCTAAGAAATGGTTCGGAAAAAAATGCGTTTATGTGTTGGTGTTGATAACACCAACACACCACCAGACAACAAACATCCGCTCACTGATAACCTGCACAGTCACTAACTTACCCGTCAACAATCATTACCATCATGCAAACTAACTTCCCCGTGTACAATCATTACCATCATGCATCATTCCATTAAAAGTGAAGAGGATGAAGACAACTAACATTTACCCAACAAACATCAGTTTTACGAGACTTAAACAGAGATTGGTGAGTGCGTACAACAGGGGGTTACGCCCTTCAAGTGGCCCCGCCCTCACATCAGCTGTGCGTATCATAACACCAGAACACATGTTGTTTGTTTATGTCACGTGACCACCCACCCCCTCCCCGCCACCCACCCCTCCTACACTGCTGTACCTCCACCCCAAGTACCATACCTGGAGTCTACCTGGAGTAGCTTACGGAGATCAGGGTCCCCGCAGCCCGGTTCCAGACCAGACCTCCAGGTTATTGCTCGATCAAGCTGTTAGCAACAGCCGCCAGCAGTCCAACGCATGCACCACAACCCAGCTAATCAGGAGCTGTTGTTGAGGAATCTGTCGAGCTCCCTTTTGAAGACAGTCAGGAGTTTGTAGGTAATCTCCCTTATGCACGAAGGGAGGGTGTTGAAGAGCCATGGTCCTCGTACACTTATTGTGCTCCCTCTAATCGCTACCATTAGCATTACAGGGTGAGGTGTGTACGTCGTTGTGTACATACACTGAGGTGTGTAGGTCACAGGGAGGGCGACCAGCCGGCACCTGTGTCGTACCTGTGACCTGTTTCATGGTCCCTCTATCCTCGTAGACCGGTGTGATAGAAGGCTCTTTTCTGACTGGACAACCAGACTGTTACTGCCAGCGTCAGGAACACACAAATGTCAAAACATAGTTACAATGAAAAATGAATAATAATAATAATAATAATAATAATAATAATAATAAGGAATAAGAGGCCAGTCTATGGTACTTCTTTCTGAGCAGAGGAGGCAGTCACGAGTCGAGACTCAACCACCACTAACACAAATAGGTGTTTACCCATCTCTCTCTCTCTCTCTCTCTCTCTCTCTCTCTCTCTCTCTCTCGCACTTTCCATTTTACGACACAAGGAACTTGAAAAGTCACGTCAGATGGCATTGTGGCTTTGTCCTCCACTACACTCCACAAACACTCCACTACTTCACTGTCACACACACACACACACACACACACACACACACACACACACGGGGCCAGGAGCTGTGAATCGACCCATGAAACCACATAGGCGAGTACGTACACACACACACACCTACAGTGGTTCACTGACTGACTCAGGGCTTTGTCAGTACAATTTATTGATGTGTTATCTTTAAGAGGATGTGCTAACTATGCCACGCACCTACTGGGCGCTCGTGACCAACCATACTATTGCTTCTTGCACACCGTGCTAAGGTACCACATACACCACACTCGTACCCACATGTGTGTGTGTGTGTGTGAAGACACAGGTGCAGAGCAACCTATGTGGCAACGTTTCGCTCTGTGTAAGACTTAACAAATTTATTACAAAAGATATAAGACAGAGAGAGAAAGAAGAGAGAGAGAGAGAGAGAGAGAGAGAGAGAGAGAGAGAGAGAGAAATATGAGATAAATACATTTATATGGAATCCTGTATTGATGTTTCGCCCACACATTTAGCTTTATCAAGCGACTTAATAACTCACTACGTGGGCGAAATCATTAATAAGACTTTTCATTATAACTGCACCAACCTCCCTTCACCAGGTGAGTCACCTGCAGGACAGAGGTGAGGTGAAGGTCACACTAGTAGCAAGAACACTGGGTGGTGGTAATAACTGAACTATGAGGGAGGCCTACCAGTGTTGCTATGAGGGAGGCCTACCAGTGTTGCTATGAGGGAGGCCTACAAGATAGTTGCTATGAGGGAGGCCTACCAGTGTTGCTATGAGGGAGGCCTACCAGTGTTGCTATGAAAGAGGCCTACCAGTGTTGCTATGAGGGAGGCCTACAAGATAGTTGCTATGAGGGAGGCCTACAAGATAGTGTTGCTATGAGGGAGGCCTACAAGATAGTGTTGCTATGAGGGAGGCCTACCAGATAGTGTTGCTATGAGGGAGGCCTACCAGAGTGTTGCTATGAGGGAGGCCTACCAGATAGTGTTGCTATGAGGGAGGCCTACCAGATAGTGTTGCTATGAGGGAGACCTGTCGTGGGGGTTCGGTTGATGGATTTGGAGTAATAATCACAAACGTAGGTTGGCTGAGAGATATGGGAGAAAGTGTAAAATATACCCAGTGAGGAGCAGGGGTGCGGTGGGGACAATACGGGAGCACTGTATTAACATCCGGGGTCCCAGACTATTCAACATCTTACCAGAAGATATCCGAAACACGGCTGGAACCAGTGTAGAAGCCTTCAAGAGGAAACTGGACAAGTATCTTCATCGGGTGCCAGATCAACCAGGCTGTGATGGATATGTGGGGCAGCGGGCCTCCAGCAGCAACAGCCTGGTTGACCAGGCAAGCACCAGACGACCCTGGCCCATGGCCGGGCTCAGATGTCGTGTCAATACCATATATACACTTGTGTAACGTATGAGAATCTTTCTAGTTTTACATAGCCGGTCCCTTTGCGTGTGACGTCACGATACCCGCTGACGTCAGAGCTCTCGCTCCATGTGGCGGCTACGTCACAGGCCTTCGCTCTCACTTCTAGGCCGACCTACAGCTGGGCAGACGTGGCCTGGGACACCCTCTCAAAGACTCGTAAATATACCGTAACCACCCTACAAGGAGTCTCTTTGACAACCTATTTATCTCTCTCAATACCCACACAACACAGTAGATAAACTCTCGAAACTCTTCAAAGGTATATCAAAGGCCTGGTAACGTATAATACGAAAATAAGAGTAGCGCTCAGAGCCTGACCTGTCTCCTCGATGGGAACTGAGGCCAGTGCCGGAGGGCACGCACGCCAGTCAAAGGGTGACTTGTGACGTAATGCTATGGTCAGCAGTGAGTCACGTAACGGTCAGTGATCACCCAACAGGGAGGCGGTGACTAACGGTTACTGGTATGAGACACATACTACTACTGACAGGCCTATCAGATAGTGTTGCTATGAGGGAGGCCTACCAGTTAGTGTAACTATACAGACCTACCAGCTAGTGTAACTATAGAGGCCTACCAGGAGGTCTCCATTTGAATACGAGTATAACTACCATAAGTAACATTTAAGTGAGGATGTGGGCGCCAGGCTAGCTTACCATAGAGGTCACTTCCTCACCTGCTTTACACATACAAGACTTCTGTCCTCTGTATGGGTATATAAACTCTATCTTTAAACTACTCATATTATGGTATTTGTCAAGATTGTTGTAAATACTGTATATAACTACAAATAACACTGATGGTAGGAATACACCGGCACTCAACAGCAGCTATCTGGTGTATATTTTCTTCCTTAAAAATTCTTGACAGTTCCCTCGCTGGTATTCTTCCTTTACTGCCAGGTAACCCAGGACTCTCAACGGCACTTGTGTTCGTAATACTTGACAGCAACACTGCTGGAGATAAACTCACACGGACGAGGAGTCTTAGGTGTTCTACACACCGCCGTCTAAGTGGGTTTTGCTCCAGTCACAGATCTTGTTATATTCTGTGTTGATTCAAAGTTGTACGTAGCACTGTTTACCCAGAGATATTTTTCACTGTGATACTCTGATTCTGTCCCCATCTCACGGCTTGTTTTTGTTTGATCTTTCGTGTGTGTGTGTGTGTGTGTGTGTTTGGGTGTAAAGGTGTAACTCATTTAAAGTGACAAGGTCTTTAATCTTCTCATCTTCACTTACATGACACTACTGCTGAGATCTTCACCAGGTCTCTTCTCTCTCTCCCTACCTCACACTCACTCGAAGGAGCTGAGTCTTCACCACATTAGGTAGTACTGATCCATCATAGTTAACTACGATATGGCTCAAGCAGGAGTCTGACCTAGTAGCAAATTAGGGAAGACAGGATCCATCATAGCTTAACCGACTCCTTTTGCAAGCAGAAAGTGGACCTATACATTAAAGAGGCAGGCCATACTGTAAGACCCTGAACCCAAAATTGGTATACTTCCCTTAAAGATCACTGTTCCCATAGTCATCCTTCCCACTTCTTATAATTTCCCTTCTCCCTTTCCTTTCCAAATCCTTCCCGACTTCCTTCTTTAATTTGGCTCCTCCTCCCTTCCCTTCCAAGACAGTAATTCCTGTTTTCCTTACACAGCCTGTCATCCTAGTCACAGCCTGGTCCTTTCCTCCATCAGCCTGGTCTTCCGTACACAGCCTGGTCTTCCCGTACACAGCCTGGTCATCCCGTACACAGCCTGGTCTTCTCGTACACAGCCTGGTCTTCTCGTACACAGGCTGATCATCTTGTACACAGCCTGTTCATCCTGTACACAGCCTGGACATCTTATAAACAAGTTTTCTTGTACACATCCTGGACATCTTGTACACAGCATGGACATCTCGTGCATAGTTTGGACATCTTGTACATAGCTGACAACTGTCACTTCTAGCATGTACACAGCCTGGTCATTCCTGACACAGCCTGGTCATCTTTAACAGCCTGGTCATCTGTACACATCCTGGTCATCTCGTACACAGCCTGGCATCATCTGTCATAGCCTGGTCATCTCTGTACATACCTGGTCATCTTGTACACATCCTGGTCATCTCGTACACATCCTGGTCATCTCGCACACAGCCTGGTCATCTTGTACACAGCCTGGTCATCTCGTACACATCCTGGTCATCTCGCACACAGCCTGGTCATCTTGTACACAGCCTGGTCATCTCGTACACATCCTGGTCATCCCGTACACAGCCTGGTCATCTCGCACACAGCCTGGTCATCTCGTACACATCCTGGTCATCCCGTACACATCCTGGTCATCCCGTACACAGCCTGGTCATCCCGTACACATCCTGGTCATCTCGTACACATCCTGGTCATCCCGTACACAGCCTGGTCATCCCGTACACAGCCTGGTCATCCCGTACACAGCCTGGTCATCTCGTACACAGCCTGGTCATCTCGTACACATCCTGGTCATCTTGTACACAGCCTGGTCATCTGGCACACAGCCTGGTCATCTTGTACACAGCCTGGTCATCTTGTACACATCCTGGTCATCCCGTACACAGCCTGGTCATCCCGTACACACCTGGTCATCTCGTACACATCCTGGTCATCCGTACACATCCTGGTCATCTGTACACAGCCTGGTCATCTGGCACACAGCCTGGTCATCTTGTCACACAGCCTGGTCATCTCGACACAGCCTGGTCATCCCGTACACAGCCTGGTCATCCCGTACACAGCCTGGTCATCTCGCACACAGCCTGGTCATCCCGTACACAGCCTGGTCATCTCGCACACAGCCTGGTTATCTCGCACACAGCCTGGTCATCTCGCACACAGCCTGGTCATCTTGGTGAGTACATCTGACTCACCCCCCCCCCCCGTCCCAGCCTCCATGCTTCACGACACTGACGAGTCAGGTTGTTCCTTCTCTCACTTACATAATAGAAACACACATCTCGCCCCAGTAAATATCTCACCGTGGAGACACAACACCAGCACACAATTCTCGTATTGAATTCACCCCACTGCATAAATTGATACACAAATCAATACCCTGTAGAGAGGATCAGCAGCGAGGTTCCTCCAGAGGTCCATTAGCTTTGTAATTTTCCCCAGAGGTCATTTGCACAGTGATTGGGTTCAGTACTACTTAAGTGGACACCCCAACAGCAGCTCTCAGAACCTCCTCCCGCAGTCCCACCACAGCAGCCGCATCCCAAACTGAAAACTCTTTCGTTTCTCAAAGTTCGTCATAAATCAGTGATCATGTCTGGCCCTGTGCCACACTGACACGCCCGCGGTCAAGGTTTGCCATTACGAAAAAGCTAGTAGGAGCATACATACATGTGCCAAGAAGAGTAGAAATCGTTGAGGAGAGAGCAGGTTAATCCAGCGTACGTCCGTCCCCTTCACAGATACAGCAAGGACTGGTGACCTTACGTTTTGCTTGGCTGCCAGTAGATAGCGCCGTGTTCGCGCCCCGCCATACACACACCACCACCACCCGCCACCTTTAAAACACACTGCACAGGATATACACACCTTGTGAGAGACAGTATCATCATCTATCAAAAAACCTCACTATGAAACGTAGCCCCACACCTCTACCTTCCACAGCGGGCGTCTACACCATCCCCTGTGGATACTGTCCCAAGAAATATGTAGGGGAAACAGGCAGAAATCTTTCAGTCCGCCTGAATGAACATCGAAACACCAGCAACACAGACGACTTAATTTTAAGGTACGCATGTGTCCTCCACAGGGACTCCACAGGACATTTGATGAATTGGGATGAGGTACAGATCGTCCTCACCGAACAAGATCATAGACGCCGACGATGTCTGGAAGCCTCGCTATTCGCCGACACTATAGAACAATGGAAATTACAAAATTAAAAAAAAAAAATAAGCTAACATATATGATACTCAACCAGGCAAAGCAGCACCTACTTAACAACACAGGAGTCACAGGACCCCCATTGTCTACCTGTCCTCGTCCCAATACGACTTTCTTCAGGTCACCATGTGTCACACGCCTCACTCTCCGCCTATACTGTCTTTTCAACCTGTGTGTGTTAGAAGTCAAGGTCCCAGGACCGAAACGTTTTCTAATAAATATGTCCTAGTGTTTGCTTACGTGTCTTTCTAAAGCAAGGTATCTACGGATTACTAGGTGAATAAGGGTAGCAGGTACAAGGTAACTATGTACTGCTAGGTGAATAAGGGTAGCAGGTACAAGGTAACTATGTACTGCTAGGTGAATAAGGGTAGCAGGTACACAGGTACAAGGTAACTACGTACTGCTAGGTGAGGAAGGGCAGCAGGTGCAAGGAGTGTGCCCATACGTCCGCCCTGCCTTGGGACAGAACCCATTTCTTTTCGGTTGTCAGACAAGCGATCTACCGCTGAGTTACGAACAAATCTGGTATTGTTATGCACATGTGTTAACGTTATGAACATCTGTTAATGTTGTTAGTGGTGGTGAGAGTACAGATGCTGGTGAACAGTAGAGCAGCTGCTGCTGCTAACACAGCTACACTCTACGATAGTTCTTAAACACATTCTAATAACCTCGTACAATTATGCTACTACCATGAAATAACAACAACAACACAGGGGTCAGTCCTAGGGCCGCTGCTGTTTCTGGTATGTGTAAATGACATGACGGAAGGGACAGATTCAGAGGTGTCCCTGTTTGCAGACGATGTGAAGTTAATGCAGGGAATTCAAGCGGATGAGGATCAGGTAAGCCTACAAAGGGATCTGGACAGGCTGTCAGCTTGTTCCAACAAATGGCTCCTGGAATTTTTTAACCCCACCAAGTGCAAAGTCATAAAGCTTAGGAAAGGACAAAAAAGACTGCAGACGAAGTACATGCTCGGTGGGGGAAGGGGTCAAAGACTGCAAACCTCACACAAGGAAAAGGATCTTGGGGTTAGCATCATACCGAGCACATCCCCTGAGGCGCACATCACCCAAATAACTGCTGTAGCATATGGACGCCTGGCAAAGAATATCGTTTCGACACTTGAGTAAGGAGTCATTCACGACACTACACTGTGTACGTCAGGCCCATATTGGAGTATGCAGCACCAGTATGGAACCCACCTGGTCAAACACGTCAAGAAATTAGAGAAAGTGCAAAGGGTTGCAACAAGACTAGTCCCGGAGCTAAGGGATATGTCCTATAAGGAGAGGTTAAGGAAAATGAACCTGACGACACAGGAGGAATAGGGGAGGACATGATAACGATATATAAAATACAGAGAGGAATTGACAAGGTGGATAGTGACAGAATGTTCCAGAGATGGGACACAAGAACAAGGAGACACAATTGGAAGTCGAAAACTTAATGACTCATAGGGATGTTAGGAAGTATATCTTCAGCACTAGAGTTGTCAGAAAGTGGAAAAACCTGGAGAGTGATGTAGTGGAGGCAAGATCCATATATACCATGGTACGGGCGAGTTCAATCCCCGCCCGTACCGTAGTTTGTCTGCAATCGTGTCATTACGATTTGAGTCAAGATCCATACATAGCTTTAAGAAAAGGTACGATAAAGCTCTTGGAGGAGGGAGAGTGGAGCTAGTAGTGACCAACGAAGAGGCGGGACCAGGAGCTGTGAACAAACCCCTGCAACCACACATAGGTGAGCACACAGTCATTCCCTCGTTATCCTAGTGATATCTCCATAGTTCTTCTCTCATTTTCCTTTACACAGTGGCAGGGGCGTGTGGGCGTGGCAGGGTGTGTAGGCGTGGCAGGGGCGTGTGGGCGTGGCAGGGGTGTGTAGGCGTGGCAGGGGCGTGTGGGCGTGGCAGGGGTGTGTAGGCGTGGCAGGGGTGTGTGGGCGTGGCAGGGGTGTGTAGGCGTGGCAGGGGCGTGTGGGAGTGGCATGGGTGTGTAGGCGTGGCAGGGGCGTGTGGGCGTGGCAGGGGCATGTAGGCGTGGCAGGGGCGTGTGGGCGTTGCAGGGGTGTGTAGGCGTGGCAGAGGTGTGTGGGAGTGGCAGGGGCGTGTAGGCATGGCAGGGGTGTGTGGGAGTGGTAGGGGCGTGTGGGCGTGGTTGTGGCGGGTGGGCGTGGTTGTGGCGGGTGGGCGTGGCAGTAACGGGTGGGCGTGGCAGTGACGGCTTGAGTCGAGGATACATGTTGGCAGACAACAAACACACACATACACACTCGTGCATATTTCAACGCTTCCCGCTACACCACTGCCACCGTCGTCCTGCCAGACGTATGGCTTACCTCACTGCGCTGCAACATCCATCTATTGCAACTTCATGCAACCAAAATCCCCACCCAGAACAGACGATACAAAACATTACAATAAACGATCAACAATCTGGGAGCGTTCAATGATCAACGCTGGAAAATCAACGAAGGTTAACGAAGAGGCGTTGAAAATACCTTTAGGATTAAGCCAGGTGGGTTAATAACCCAGCTTAACCCAAACCAAGAATTGTGGTTTATTTACCCTTGTGGTCCTTAGGTGGTCCGAGGCGCCTGATACTAGCAGGTGTCTGCTAGTAGCACATGTTAGGTACCTGCTAGGTGAACAGCAGAAGTATATGTTACAATACTTGGCTGTAAATCACCCCCAGCCCAGGATTGACCCTGGGTCCTTCCAGTTGTGAGACGGACGCCCCTGACAACATCAGTTTCCCCAGTGCTGAGTTACGGTGCAAGCCTCTGTATACTACCACTGAGTGTGGAGTGAGAGTGGCACCGGTGGCAGCGTCATGAGCCAGCGAGTGGCACACAGTAGTGGACCCGTCTGGTCCACTTTACCCAAGGAGCTGAGCATTAGTAAGTCTGCACGTGGTCCATATGGATCGATGGACCACGCGTCCGGAAGCATGCGCACACACCCCTCCTCCCTCAGGCACCCCTGCCAGACGTGAGGGTAAACCAGGTTGCCCAACACTTTTTTTACTTCAAGTTAAGGTCCTAGATGCCCTTGTTACTATTATCAGTAATGTAAATTATTTACCTTTAGACAGGTTTAAGTGTAAGCAGGTGTATAATGAAACACGAGTGAGGTGTGATGACACCCGTATGATGCAATAAGCTCTGGAACCCACTGATCAATAACACACAGTATACTCCATAAGGGATCCAGGGTCATGGTGCCTCCTCGTTTAAGCGACTCAATCCCTGTCCAGTTCCTCTTTTGTCTCGTCCAATACTCTCTAGATAATACTGCCGAGATATTTCGCGTCGTGTGTTGATAAGAGTGTTGACAGTAGAAAAACGAACAGCTACTTTTGGTTGCTAAAACTTGGGTGTGACTTGACAATCGCAGAGATGGCTGGCCTTCCCTCCCAGGTGTTAAGGGTACAGCTGCTGTGCCTGGTGCTGTGGCAGGCTATGCGGGTGTCCAGGGCAGAGTTCACTCACGACCGCAAGAGGCTGGGACCGCTGGAATCTGTGCGTGCTGAACACGGGTGTCTGGAAAAATTTGATGTTAGCGACAGCACAATTATAAGGACTCAGGACTCGCGAGTGCTGGGTGCCAAGTTCTTGAACGAGTCCGATGTGGGCAACAGAGAGGACTGTCTGACCCTCTGCTGCACCACACACCTCTGTAACGTGGCTGTCTTCGAGGAGAAGGTAAGACTGTTGACTCAATTCATGTATGTAGCCTCAGCACATATCCCTATCAACCACACACACACACTAAACCTTCCCCTCACCTAGTGTTGTCCAGGATACAACTATCTCAGCACTTGTGTGGTCAAGGATACAACTATCTCAGCACTTGTGAGGTCCAGCATACAGTTATCTCAGCACTTGTGTGGTCCAGTATACAGTTATCTCAGAACTTGTGTAGTCCAGGATACAACTATCTCAGCACTTGTGTGGTCCAGGATACAACTATCTCAGCACTTGTGTGGTCCAGGATACAACTATCTCAGCACTTGTGTGGTCCAGGATACAACTATCTCAGCACTTGTGTGGTCCAGGATACAACTATCTCAGCACTTGTGTGGTCCAGGATACAACTATCTCAGCACTTGTGTGGTCCAGGATACAACTATCTCAGCACTTGTGTGGTCCAGGATACAACTATCTCAGCACTTGTGTGGTCCAGGATACAACTATCTCAGCACTTGTGTGGTCCAGGATACAACTATCTCAGCACTTGTGTGGTCCAGGATACAACTATCTCAGCACTTGTGTGGTCCAGGATACAACTATCTCAGCACTTGTGTGGTCCAGGATACAACTATCTCAGCACTTGTGTGGTCCAGGATACAACTATCTCAGCACTTGTGTGGTCCAGGATACAACTATCTCAGCACTTGTGTGGTCCAGGATACAACTATCTCAGCACTTGTGTGGTCCAGGATACAACTATCTCAGCACTTGTGTGGTCCAGGATACAACTATCTCAGCACCTGTGTGGTCCAGGATACAACTATCTCAGCACCTGTGTGGTCCAGGATACAACTATCTCAGCACTTGTGTGGTCCAGGATACAACTATCTCAGCACCTGTGTGGTCCAGGATACAACTATCTCAGCACCTGTGTGGTCCAGGATACAACTATCTCAGCACCTGTGTGGTCCAGGATACAACTATCTCAGCACCTGTGTGGTCCAGGATACAACTATCTCAGCACTTGTACAGTTTCAATGAGCTGGTCGCCACACTAGGTGCGCCATTTGATCTTCCCAGACGAACACATCAACAAAATGATCAGTTCTTCATATAATACTCAGTATGAGCGAAGAACCAGTTATGTCTTGAGACATAACTACTACCTGATCACTGGTGGGTCAGCTATGACACACACTTCTCACAGAGAGGATGGTATTCGACCCCACAGCAAGCCAGTGTTGTAACCACTATGGCATAGCGGTCTAATAAGATTCATGCATCTAGGCATATTTGTGTACACTCTTCATAATTCATTTCTCACAACTCTAGCACCAGTCTTTACGCACATTCTTGCGTTTTAGTTTGTTTCACACTAGGTTTCACACGGGCGCTGCATACACAAGAACGAGTCACATGTACGAGAAGTGTACACTGAACAAATCTTTGTTTCGGTTTCCTAGAGCCGCTTTAATGTTTGTAAACTTAGCCTATGTTGGTGATTTGTGTAAAGTTTATTAACGGGTCTCTGTTTCGTGAGCTCACTTCCCTTTTCCACTTCCTTCCCAGACGGAATTCTACCTTCGACCTCCTTACATTGTCTCCCAGCTACATAACTTTGCTTTCCCTAAGGTTGAACTCCGGTAATCATTTATTCGACCATTCCTTAAATATACCCAGGTCTTCTTGCAACCTTCTCTCATCCTGAAAGATATGTAAGAGTTAGTGTTGTCAGATAGTAAATATACCCTATGAACATTATGGGTCCAACAGTTATCCCGGTGGAGTTCCACTACTCTCACTCTCCCATCCTGGTGTTTCATTTCCTATAATTGTTTTCTACTGTCAAATATTTACCTTATCCGTGATAAAAAATAATTGTCTTCACTCGCACCCAGATTTGCTTCTCCGGTTTATTCTTTTATTTAACACAGTATTAAAATCTTTCTAACAATCTATTTACACACAGTCCACCCATCTCTTCCTGTCAGGGTTCGAGTCACGGCTCCTGGCTCCGACTCTTAATTACGAACTCCCAACCTTTCGATCCTATCATAACTACTCTTCAAAATTAATATATAATTGTCTTCCATTACCGCCTTACTATTTGGTTCACTTACTGACACCACAGACTGAAGAAGTACTTTCTTATGTAAGTTCATCTACATTTTGAGTTGCGATGCCAAGCAGCCTGGCTCTACCCACTTCTAACTACCCTTCTTGTTATTTTGTACTTTATAATCGTATCTTCTCGGGTCCTCCTCTCTTCCAGGAATAAGTTTGATTTCCTTTAGTCCCTCCTCGTAGTTTAACCCTTTTATTTCCTGTACTCGTCTCGTTGTTAACATGTATTTTCATTTTTTTTACGTACTTCATTCAGTGTGGACTAAGCTGCTGGTGTCTATTGAGAGACTGATCTAACATAAGTGTACTGAGAGCCGTGAAGGTTTCCCTCGCTTCACCACCATACAACATCGACTACTTGTGTTCTATGGCCACTCTGCCAGTTTTTCTTCATGCCATTATTTCCCTGATTTTCTAGAATCTAATGGCAGTGAATGTTTTGTTATCAGACATTATACGACTACTAGTCTATCACTATTACCACTCTCAAACTTTTGTAAAACCATCGTCAAACCAAATACCGTCAAAATACAATTTAACTACAATTTAAATACAATTTAATTACCGGCAAGTTATCGTCAAACCAACCTCAAACAAGATGTACAGTATAATACACACACTAGGTCACTTGTATGGGTGAAACACCATCTTTTTTTGTAGAATATCGCATACTGAGACGAGTCAGTAAACGAGGTCTGAGGAACATTGCTACGGCTTCCCTCTCACCTGAGCTGCCTCTTTTGTCTGTCAGGCCAATGCACTGTGCACTCTTCACAGCCCTAAGGCTGTGTAGTACATTATTCATATATCTCAGACTGGCTTAAATTAGATTTTGCCGTCGAAATGGCTAGTTTATTGTGCACCCAAATTCAACTAGTGGAGGATAGCACAAGAACAAATGGATAAACAAGACATTGAAATTAGGCCTCACAAGGGTCAACGGGTGTACATCTGGGTATTTATTTGATGTACATCTTATCTGTTACAAACGAATTTACGACATTTGCTCAAAAATGTCTGGTATGTTATTTTGAACAGTCAAATGCCTTCACATATTACAAAAGTTATAGCAGTATCTATATATTCCCCAATAAGTGGACAATAAAGCACACAGTGTGCAAGAAAGTGGCATAAGGCTAACCACATACATTGCATTTAGTTTGATCATAATATGTATATGATAAAATACCTGAAGTATCTGTAAGTAGGCCAAAGTCTGGCTGCTTCCACATCAGTGTCTTGGTATCATGAGTTACTTCATAAATGAGCCTACGTTCACTGTTATAGTAGTGAGTTAGTGAACTACCCAGGCTACTACCTGCATCTAACATTCATTTTCATTATTTGTGTCTTGATACTGCTAAAAATGCTGGACTCAGACAGACCCAGGTTACATTAACTTCTTTCCAACCTTTCAACCTTATGTAAGAATAATTTCTATTATTTTTTTATTATTAATACGTGTCTTCTCTAATAAGCATGGTGTTAGTCACTATGTTAGTAAAGTGCCTTCAGTGGTGACACAGAATCAGTAATAATCAAGGAATCAAGCTCAGTGTCATAAGCTAACTTTAGTGCCATTAACATAGCAAACAATTTAGTTTTCAGTGTAGAAGCCCAATTGTTAATTCTTATGCCTAAGTCAACATGGTTGCTAGAACACTCGTTAAGGTACGTGGCAGGAATTTACTAGCAGCCCTGCCAGTAGATTCCTGCTTAGATTAATCAGTATATATTATTTTTTATATATTATTACTAACAGTTAAGCCAGAAATTTCTTCTTGAACAATTATTCCAATTGCATTACTAGTACATATTTTTTAACGCCCTGTTGCATCAGGGCAATATATAACGTTATGTGAGGTAGACACTGTGCTACCCTCGTGAGTGTTGTCAGGTGTACAACACTGTGTGCTACCCTTGTGAGTGTTGTCAGGTGTACAACACTGTGTGCTACCCTCGTGAGTGTTGTCAGGTGTACAACACTGTGTGCTACCCTTGTGAGTGTTGTCAGGTGTACAACACTGTGTGCTACCCTTGTGAGTGTTGTCAGGTGTACAACACTGTGTGCTACCCTTGTGAGTGTTGTCAGGTGTACAACACTGTGTGCTACCCTTGTGAGTGTTGTCAGGTGTACAACACTGTGTGCTACCCTTGTGAGTGTTGTCAGGTGTACAACACTGTGTGCTACCCTTGTGAGTGTTGTCAGGTGTACAACACTGTGTGCTACCCTTGTGAGTGTTGTCAGGTGTACAACACTGTGTGCTACCCTTGTGAGTGTTGTCAGGTGTACAACACTGTGTGCTACCCTTGTGAGTGTTGTCAGGTGTACAACACTGTGTGCTACCCTTGTGAGTGTTGTCAGGTGTACAACACTGTGCTACCCTTGTGAGTGTAGTCAGGTGTACAACACTGTGCTACCCTTGTGAGTGTTGTCAGGTGTACAACACTGTGTGCTACCCTTGTGAGTGTAGTCAGGTGTACAACACTGTGGTGCTACCCTCGTGAGTGTGGTCAGGTGTACAACACTGTGTGCTACCCTCGTGAGTGTAGTCAGGTGTACAACACTGTGTGCTACCCTCGTGGTTACAATCAACCTAACTTGTAATACTACAGTGTGTCTGACACACCAGACTCATCACTTACCCTCCTACAGCTTTAACATAAAACGTCAGTAAACCAACGTTCTAAGTCACTATGGTGAATCCCGCGCTACCAGATGGTTCCCGCCCCTCTATCTTATTTTCGTTTCTTTATTTTAATATTTAACATTAATAAAATTTAAAAAATAACTTGTTTTAATATATTTGATTATTTTTCATTTTTATTTTCTTACAAGGAATCTCATCTTATTCTCGAATTAGAAAAAAAAATCGTAGAGGTTAACATCAGAGTACCTTTGGAAGTACTCTGGTACAACTGTAGCACTGATGACGCTGGTTACAAGAATACTACAAATGTTTACCTTTGGAAGTACTCTGGTACAACTGTACCACTGATGACGCTGGTTATACAAATATTGCAAGTGTTTAAATTCAGAGTTCCAGACAAAACTTTTAACCTCTAACACCTCGTAGGTCAATGTATTAACCCAGTGGGTTGTGTCTCCTGCAACGAGTGCACCTCCTTATATCTGCCAGTTCCCTCTAACAGTGTACGGCAGGTTGCTAGCAAGATGCTTGAACGTTATGACTTGCCAATATCAGTGAAGTCCTGTTCAGTTGAAGAGTCATGGACCAGAGTGAGATTTGAACATCCACAGTTCACTGACTTGCTTCACTCAAGCGGCTTAATTTGGCTTATCTGAAGATAGTGTACATCGTCTATTGAGGAAAAATACGTTAAACACTATTTTGTAAGATAAACAGTAATGTAGACGTCACCACCTTATGTGAAGCACTATACTCAACTCTACCAGTCTCTCACTCTCTCTCTCTCTCTCACTCCTGGCTCACTCTAGCCACTCTCCACTCACATTTTCAAGTCCATTGACCAAGATTATTGTGCACTGGTTTATTCTCTGACTCTCTTCACTGTCAGGGTCCTGAATTCTCCTGATATTTGTGAAGCTCCATTTCTCAACTCTAGCTTACCTAAATTAACACCTCCCATACCTCAGGCGCTGCATGACTCTTATGGTCCAGCATTTCCGTATGAATTTATTAATAATTATTGCCTAATCGCCTAGAACTCTCCTTCTGGTCCGATTATCTCACGACACAATAGCAAATAAGACTGTTAATATACAGTCTTGTGAATGTTATCACCGCTGAATTATATTATAGCGTCTAGCAAGATCCATTGTTTTGATTTAGAGTTAGGTCGTGATTTTGTAAGAGTCCAGTGTTAATAATTGTAATAACCGCAGTTACATACTTCTAGACTATCTTGGACTCGAGAAGATCGTTGTAAATTGTGATGGTTGTAGCAATAATGAGGCCGTCTTCCTGACATCTTAATAATATACCTCTGAAAAGTTCTCTGGCAAGATGTGTAATTCAGGGGAGACTTCTCCGTGGCTTCCCACATGTTTCACATTCTTTGCTCACTCTAAGCCACTTCACTCAACTGTTTTTCACTTTATACTGTACATCTTATTTGTGTCATCTGTTTGACGTGTTTCACCAAGGCGACTTTCACACCTGTTTTTATATTTCACAGTTATCATCACGCTCAAATATTTCGCTGTTAAATACAAGGGGACCAGTGACACTTTTTCCAGCTGCAGCTGGTGATGTGTTCGTCACAGTGTCTGCTGACGCGGGTGTCGGTCATGTGACGATCCACTTCTTAATGGTTCAACAGTCGCTTCTCTGCCGTTGCTGGGTACCCACTACCATAATATATATATATATTCTCTGTACATGCACTGTTCCTTCCAGTGCACACACACCACTTAGTCATTACAATATTACAAAGTGCTCTCCACCACAGGGATCTGGGTCGTGTTACATGTTCGACTGTGGTCCACCGGGCGACTTCAAGTGCAAGTTCACAGGTCACACCTACTACACGTCAGCAGTGCTCAAAGTCAACAGACACCAACTGGAACTTGGTCTCTGGTCGGAGCAGAGCCAGCATGAAGCCGAACTGGCTAATTTAAGGTCAGTTCACTGTCATCCTACTCTTGCTTTCATTATATAACACAAATGTTTAAGAGAATGTCTGGTTAATAATTAAGAATACTTTAGAGGAGGAAAAAATAAGAGAGGAGAAGAAATAAGGAGGAAGAAGAGAATAAAGAATGGAGATGATAGGAGGAAAAAGGAAACGAGAGGGGAAAGAATAATAAGAAGAATAAAGGAAGAATACACTAATAAAAGGAGAAAAGAAGGAAGTCGGTGGTAACCCCCTAAGACATACACCTCTCAGTGTATATGTCCTGGGTGTTAATATGAGCCTACTTTACTTAAATACACTTTCGTGTTAGTTAGGGTTAATCTAGCCATTTGGGATTCCTTCTACGTCTATATGTTACGACTTGCCCACTAATAGCTATATTAAACTTACTGACAGACACTTCTTCATGACGCACCACCTTTCTTGGGTTATCCTGGGTAACTAACCCTCGGAGGTTAAAAATCTTATCTAAGCGCTTTAAGTTCCAGCTGACCTAGAAGAGGAGGATTTGCTTGGGTTATTAATGTGGAGGGTTTGTAAGCCAGGGTAACCCAGTAAAGTGACTGTCACAGGAGGTGGGTTTTCGTCCCACTACATAACAAAGGATCACTGCCTAGTAAATTACTAACACAGCTGTTATCTCTACTAAACTCACCCTCTATCACTATGAATTAATTTTTTTCCTTTAAATTTTCCTCACGCCAAAATTTGCACATGCCACTAATATAACTTAACATTACATAGCATCGGTACGCACCATTATGTGGCAACCCTGATCTAGATGACACTTTGAAGTTATTTACAAGGTTAGAAAAGAGTTGTATTTACCTAAGACAGACATCACCCACGACTGCTTCCATATAATATTCTATCACTCGTATGGTAATGAAATTTGGGAATTTGAGTGGGTGAACTTCAGAATGATAAGGATATCGTTCAATACTCCACTATGAAGGTCAATGGTATGTTGATACTGGCATGTGGGGGGAGACATTTACATACAGGTCACATTTATTAAATGTCTTATACAGCTAAAGACCATTTGTCCTGTACAGCTCAGAACATTTATTGTCTTGTACAGCTCAGAACATTTACTGTCTTGTACAGTTCAGAACATTTACTGTCTTGTACAGCTCAGAACATTTACTGTCTTGTACAGCTCAGAACATTTACTGTCTTGTACAGCTCAGAACATTTACTGTCTTGTACAGCTCAGAACATTTACTGTCTTGTACAGCTCAGAACATTTACTGTCTTGTACAGCTCAGAACATTAATTGTCTTGTACAGCTCAGAACATTTATTGTCTTGTACAGCTCAGAACATTTATTGTCTTGTACAGCTCAGAACATTTATTGTCTTGTACAGTTCAGAACATTTATTGTCTTGTACAGCTCAGAACATTTAATAAATGGTCTGAGCTGTACAGGACATTAATAAATATTCTGAGCAGTTCAAAGCATTTAAGGAAATGTCCTGAACTGTACCTAAGCGCCTTTGTTTACACATTGCACTATGGGTTCAGCAGCATGGAAGTTCACAGGTTTACTTCCAGCAAGGTTGTAGCTACTCGCACATAGGGACCGCTATGTACAAAAATCCCACACCTACAGTAGACAGGAATATATAAACATCTTGGGCTAAGTTAGATTACACCTTCCTAATATATCACCATAATGTCTATAATACTCATATGCTTAATACAAACACTGTACAACTAAAACTGCACACTAAAAATGTTGGTGTACTGAACTTTTATATTACTTAGTCACGTAGACACCAAGCCATGAAACTTTACAAGAGTTTCTCCTTAACAAATCTCTCTTTCTTTCTGGGTTTAATTAAAGAAAGCGACCACAAGTAAGGGCCAACTTAAACATTCAAAATTTTCGGGAACTCTTAGATAAGATTCGGTTAGGATTTTTAACCCAGGAGGGATAGCCTATTTTTTCTAGACTCCTAAATTACATTATGTAAATTTATCCTAGGTGCCTTTGCAATTTGGCGCACACCATTAATCTAGGAGAATGCGTGGCAATCAATTTGCATAAGACAAACCATATCACGGGTGGGGCTTGAACCTGCGGTCAGAGTCGTAAAACTCCAGACCGATGCGTTATCCACCCGTGGTATAGTTTGTTTACAATCGTGGCACTACAATTTCGTGAGTCACTGTATAAGAAAGTTTACGTTCAACTGGAGTTGTTTATCTCTGTAAGTGTAGAGTTTATTTTAATCCTGTTATTACTGATAAAGTGCCCTTGAATGATCAGATATACTATCCACCAACCAAATGGTATTTCAACACAGAGGTCCAGCAACTCTCACGTCTTGATATGAGGCCAAGACCTTTATTAGTTGTATTACAAACTATTTGTACACTGTATTCTTAGCTCTAACTGCTGTCGTTCAAGCTATATCTGTCTTGAAGACCCTGTTAATTTACCAGCATCGAGGGCATCCTCTTTGTCGTCCAAATAACAGAACGGGCTGGGATCGAACCAACGGCAGGGGTGTCATAAAACTTGTAGGGCAGTGTGTTATCCACTAGACTCACCTGCCAGGAGTTCCAGCTCTACCTGTTCTGTGATTAGTTTGTAATTGTATTGTTACGATTTCACGAGTCACGCTGTCGTCACAGCTATATCTGTCTTGATGACCTTGTTAATTCAGCACCATCAAGGTCACCCCCTCACTAAAGGTAGGTCTTTAACTGCTGTCGTCATAGCTATATCTTGAAGACGTGGGCGCTACTCAGGCCGACTTCAAATTTATATTGTTTGTTTTTTCACCTTTTTATACAATCTTTGAATATTATTGTAATATGCACGAATATACAGAATAATGGACAGGAAATCGAACCGTAGTCCACGTTATTGTATATTTAGAGAGCCAAACACTGGCAGTACGGGGAACCTATAAGCGATTACTCATACATTGAACAGTGCGAAAACAGGGTAAATATTTTAGATCTAATAGAGCAAGAACTCTCTTCAGGATATATGTATGTCTAAATTAAGACATACAAACACACACATAGGAGTGAAAGTAGTCACTCGTGGCAAAATGTTTCCTCTAATAAATGTCCTGAACTATACATAAGTCTTTTTCGACATCTTGTCGGTATCACCATACCATTTTTCACATACCATAGTAGACCCCAATGGAAATAAAATTCTTGGATAGTGGTGGAATTACCCCCCTTCCCCCAAAGTCGTGATAACAGGTCACTCTTATCTCTGACGACCTACTGAGTAACCTGTTGTTGTTTTCCTGATGTGTAATACTGTCGTGTCGACAGGTCGTCTGGTGAGCTGGACGACTCTTACGGTGCTCCGCGCACGCGACACGCCCCTCCGCCCACAGCCCCCACCCCGCCGCCCAGGGTCACCCTACCATCTACCACCACCGCAGCTGCGGCCGATGTTGCAGCCGCCACCGCCACAACCATCCCTACCACCACCACAACTACCACCACTACCAAACCTACACTCCCGCGTGAGTACCTCACAACATACACGCAGAATACTAAGACTTAAGAAAACATTTTTCATCAAGAAGAGCTTTATCAAGATAACTTGATAAAGCTCTTCTTGAACGAAACACCGCTATGTCCCGTCTCTGAGTACTTCATCTGTTTCACAACTTTGAAGTTACGCGTTAGGTGTTATCATACCTAAGCCTTGGTTAAGAGTTATCATACCTAAGCCTTGGTTAAGAGTTATCATACCTAAGCCTTGGTTAAGAGTTATCATACCTAAGCCTTGGTTAAGAGTTATCATACCTAAGCCTTGGTTAAGAGTTATCATACCTAAGCCTTGGTTAAGAGTTATCATACTTAAGCTCATTTGAAGTCCACCTTCTTCCTCTAATCCCCCAGGATGCCACCACCTACAACACCTGATTAACATCTAGGTGAACATGTAACAGCACACTTAGGTGAACAGGTGTAACGGAACACCTAGGTGAACAGCTGTAACGCGACCCCATGGGAAAGGTCACACTAATTTAATTGGGTTATTCTCAATGAACTCCATGTGAGGGTACACAGATATTGTGTCCATAATATCTGTGTACCCTCAAGACCATTTAAAAAAAAATCCATATGTACGCAAAGCCTAAGCAGTTACTTGACACTTACCCCACACATCTGAACCCGCCCAGGATTGAACCCGGGCCTTCAGTCGGGTAGAAAGCGGTACCATTGAGCTATGAGCCACTCTTGAGCCATGAACAATCTGACAGATGACTAAGCAGTTCACTTTGTACATGCAGTATAAAAGTTACAATATTGTGGCTGGAACAATTCACAAAAATCTCACTGAGATAAAAAAAAAAAACAGTAGTTCTGTGCTACTGCGTTCATTTCACTCATTAAGGTGTCCCGTAGCTCGGTTGGTAACGCACACACTGAGTGTCCGTGGTTCGATCCCCGTACAGGTGGAAACATTGGACGTGTTTCCTTAAGACACCTGTTGTCCCTGTTCATCTAGCAGTAAGTAGGTACTTGGGTGTTAGTCGATTGTTGTGGGTGGCATCCTGGGGGTGGTAGTATACCTCAGATAGGGCTGGGTATACGGGTATATGTGTAGGAGTCCTGATCCCAGGAGGTGAGTTTAAGGGCCACTACAGCTTGTACTGTACGAGCCCTTATCTCAGGTGAGTTTAAGGGCCACTACAGCTTGTACTGTACGAGCCCTTATCTCAGGTGAGTTTAAGGGCCACTACAGCTTGTACTGTACGAGCCCTTATCTCAGGTGAATTTAAGGGCCACTACAGCTTGTACTCTACGAGCCCTGATCCCAGAAGTAAAGTAAAGTTAGTTTATTATTTGCATCTCTTGTTTTCTCATTTAAAGTATATTTTTGTCGTAAGAAAAATACGTGTAAAGCTTTCCACGTGAGAGCTGGCGACTCCTAACAACAAAATTAGTCGCAAGTCGAGTAAATGTTTCCCATAAAAGTAAGTCATACATTATATAATGCCTCCGTTTTCTATGACCACATGCAACACGCTTTCTAGGGGAAACAATGATATTCTGTTGGTTTTCAGACTAAGTAAGTTTATTCAGGTATATACAGCCTCATTATACACAGGATACATCCGTTTTTCACTTTGCCTTGATAAGTTAAAATCAAATAAGAGAGTGTTTAAGCTTATAACTGAAAATTGAATGAACGTCAGTAAAGCGACATTTACACTAAAATTCAGACGTGACTATCTAACAGTTTAAAATAGTCCCACACTCGCCGAGTCGCGCTTTCTTTAACTCATTAAATCTTTTATCTTATGCAATACTTCATCTATTTGTTCTCTTCTAAAATTGGTTAAATTTTCTCAACGAACGACACCTAAGTACAGTAAATGAAACTGAAGGTAAGAAATTGACTTGGGTGGCAGGAAGAGAGGTTGTTGATACCCACAGAGGTTGTTGATACCCACAGAGGTTGTTAATACCCACAGGTCACAGTCAAGTGACCTCCCACTCTCAGAAACTGGTTCTCATTTAGTAAGTTTATTTAGGCACAGGTACATAGAAGAACAATTACCATACATAATGTAAATTATATAGAATAACCCCCCAAAAAGTCAAAGTGAATTATAGCGGTCTCTATAAGCTGTATCATGTACTGTACTTGTAGAAATAAAGAATATTTCCATTTTTGTCCAACAACAGCAACAAAACAATAGCAAACAAAAGAACACAACAACTGTATTAGGATAAGTCAGTCTCTCCTGGAGAGAGGGGGTCAACGCCCCCCGCAGGTGAAAACATATGAAAGAAATGTTAACAGGTTTCATAATATAGCAAATGTGTTTTAAGGACCCTTAATAATGTTGGTCTACATCTTAACGACCAACAATGTAAAGAGCTGGAGGCAGTCTGAGTGAAGAATATATGTGAAATATACCGAGATGTATTTGAATAAGACACAATACGCCATATAAATCTCATATTGCGTCTTAGTCTCAGATGAGAGACACAAGCCATTCTTTCTGTAAATTTATTCTGACACAACAATAAGATGATCTGAACATCAACACAACGCTGATGATATTACATGGTATTATATATTATTATTATTACACAATGATAATATATAATGATATACCATAATGCAAATTTCCTCATCTATCTATACAATGAAGTTACGTTTAAAAAATAACTTTTATCACCTTTTTTAGTAGGTTTAAAGTATATACCAGTAACAATAGTAGGTTTAAAGTATATACCAGTAACAATAGTAGGTTTAAAGTATATACCAGTAACAATAGTAGCTTTAAAGTATATACCAGTAACAATAGTAGCTTTAAAGTATATACCAGTAACAATAGTAGCTTTAAAGTATATACCAGTAACAATAGTAGCTTTAAAGTATATACCAGTAACAATAGTAGCTTTAAAGTATATACCAGTAACAATAGTCGCTTTAAAGTATATACCAGTAACAATAGTCGCTTTAAAGTATATATGCTAGTGGAGGTGTTACGTTGGTGGAGAGTAACCATCCAGGGAGGCACTATCTCCCTGGATGTGATCAAGAATAACACAAGTGTTAATAACACAGAACAACAAAGTGTTAACAACACAGTGAGACTAGTATTTAAGGTCTACTTTCCCCCTTACTTCCTCACCCCCTACCCTAGTTCCCCCCCCTGACTCTCCCCCACCCCATCAATTCCTTCCCCTTCACTCCCCCCTCTCCCCAACACGTACGTAGCAGTGTTGAACACAATGGTATGAACACAGTTGTGACCTTGGCGAGTAGTTTCTCCTCTGCTGGCTATACAGTACTAACCTTACTGATATATATATATATATATATATATATATATATATATATATATATATATATATATATATATATAAGAGAGAGAGAGAGAGAGAGAGAGAGAGAGAGAGAGAGAGAGAGGAAGGACTTACAGCCAGTTGTGTAGAAAAGTTTGAAACACTAATTCTCACAAAACAATAAGACTGGCAGTAGAGTCTCGCTGACTCTCGGACACGACTGATACACGACCTGAATACTGTCAACGACTTTCGCTGCTTCGCTGGCGAAACATTTCTTCAATAAACATGTGTTTCACGTGTTTCTTACTCATCAGCTCGGCTGTATTACAAATCATAAAAAATGTGTAATTACACAATACGAGAGTGTCGCTGCAACACACCTACTGGACTATGCTAGTAAACCAGCTGTATGACTTGTGGGTTTACCGCTTTGCTTTGATGATAATAATAATATAATAATAATAACAGACCATCCATTTAATCAACTATTCTATCATCGTACTAACAACATACTGGAGTGAGAGATATGGGAGGAACATACTGGAGTGAGAGATATGGGAGGAACATACTGGAGTGAGAGATATGGGAGGAACATACTGGAGTGAGAGATATGGGAGGAAGTGTAAAATAAACCCAGTTAGGAGCAGGGGTGCGGTGGGGACAATAAGGGAACACTGTATCAACATCCGGAGTCCCAGACTATTCAACATTTTACCAGAAGACATCAGAAACACGGCTTGAACAAGTATGGAAGCCTTCAAGAGGAAACTGGACAAGTATCTTCACCAGGTGCCAGATTAACCAGGCTGTGATGGATATGTGGGGCAGCAGGCCTCCAGCAGCAACAGCCTGATTGACCAGGCAAGCACCAGACGAGCCTGGCCCATGGCCGAGCTCTGGGAGTAGATAAAATCTAGAAACTCTTCAAAGGTATATAAAGGTATCAAACTTATAATAAAAGCAACAAGATAACAGGTATGGACACACAATTCCAACAAGACTGCAAACACAACTGAGGCTGCAGCTTCAGAACTAGACTCGAGTCTCAAACTGAAGATGGAACAAACCAGGGAACGGGTGGGGGGTTGAACCCATGGAGAGTTGTCTTAAAACTCCAGGCAAGTGCGTAAGCCACTGGGCCAGGTGGCTACAACGATATTCATCCAACAAGGTGTTTCTACACACCAGAGAGAGGTTAACATGGGCCACACCTTCCGTGGTCTGTTGGCAATCGTGTTTTTTACGATTTCTTGAGTCAAAATTTACTGTCAAGTCTATGATGGCAGTACACTGTGTAGCATATTGTTGTGGAAAAGGACAAGTATGTACAGTTCAGGACATATATTAAAGGAAACGTTTCGCCACGAGTGACTTCTTCAGGAGAAAACTTAATGATGAAGCCTCTTTTGGTACGAGTGTCGCGGACTAAGTAAGGGGTCAAGAAAGTGCAGTTGAAATATGTTTTGTTTAAAAATCTAAACAGGTGGTGCAGGGTAAGTCTCCTGGGATACACGACGAGAATATTATCGATATAAGTGACCCAAGTGGCAGTGTTGGGCATAAGGTGAAAACTTTGTCGTTCATCAACTTTCCCATAACAATGTCTGCCAGGACAGCGCTCAGTGGACCTTCCATTGCTGAGTCATAACAATACAAAACAAAAATACACAATACCGTGACTGCAACAATACACAAATAACCCGCACATAGGAGGAACTTACGACGACGTTTCGCTCCGACTTGGACCATTTACGTCATCGTAAGTCTCTCCTACGTGCGGGTTATTTGTGTATAAATCATAATGTCTGAAAACTTGTAGTATTCACATTATGTCCATGTATTGTATTGATCAATCCACTGGATGGTGAAACATCTACAAAGTAACGATGCCCAGATGTTGTCCATGTGTCTAATTCTTCAAAATGTTTCAACATCTGCTTAACATTATCTATGAGCTGAAACATTCCACACACCTCCAGAAATTTAGATTCTTTCCAATCACTGCATTTATAAAATACACAATCATAAATGCCACAGGATGCATGGCATTTCGGGTAAAACTACAGCCAGCATCAGTATTATCAACAATAGGAAAAAAAATATATGGAGCCGTTTGATATCACCTCTTTACAAATTGTCCCAGTAACGCTACCACTGTTATATTCACATGTCAACTTACTGACGACACCAACTTGGTCTTGACTTCACAGTTCTCATCATTCTTTAACTGCAATTCATTCAGATATCAAAATCAAGAGTGTATGTAGATTCCCCGATCCTTAAACTACAATCAACTCATAATGTTTCCTGCTGAAGGAGAGGCAAGCACCCACGTACTGTAGAACCCTGTACAACCTGTTGCTCGTCTGTAGGGCCCACCGTGCCTGCCACTTCATAAGTATATCTCTATGTATATGAGCAATGAAGTCACTGAGGCAGACACTGGTCACGTCTGCGGCATCTGACAATAGAGAAAATAAAAAGAACAAGAGCTATTAAGAAAAAGAAGAAAAACCTAGATGTGTGTATGTATATACAGTCATACCTCGGTTAACGATGGCGTCGGATAGCGATAAATTCGGTTAGCGATACATTTTTACATTCATTACCAGGAACCCTGACGTGTCCAGGGCATGCATGTGTGTGGCGTGTCACCTATCTTAGTTGGGCGTGGTGGGACGGACGGGCGGTGGTGTGTGTCACCTACCTTGATTGGGCGTGGAGGGACATGTGGCGGGTGTCATCTACCTTGGCTGGGCGTGGTGAGACTGGTGGTAACTTATGTCACGGGTGTCACCTACCTTGGCTGGGCGTGGAGGGACAGGTGGTGGCGTGGAGGTAGTGGATGCAGACTTGGAGGAACACTGTGGGACAAGGGATACACATTAGGATCTTGAAAAAAAAGCACAAACACACACACACACAATGTCGTAAACGACATATAAAATACAGAGAGGAATTGACAAGGTGGACAGAGACAGGATGTTCCAGAGATGGGACACAGCAGCAGGGGGTCACAATTGGAAGTTGAAGACTCAGATGACTCACAGGGATGTTAGTAAGCATTTCTTCAGTCAGAGAGTTGTCAGTAAGTGGAATAGACTGGAGAGTGATGTAGTGGAGGCAGGATCCATACATAGCTTCAAGAAGAGGGATGATACAGGTCATGGAGCAGGGAGAGAGACTATCTAGTAGCGACCAGTGAAGAGGTGGGGCCAGGAGCTATGAATCGACCTCAACAATCACAATTAGGTGAGTACACACACACACACACACACCGCCCAGTGCCACTGCTAGGCATAGTATGTAATGTTATGGAGATTATCAGAAGAGTGGAGCACCTGGAAAGGTTCATAAACAATAACCAGCATGGTTTTAGAGATGGTAAATCCCGTCTCATAAATTTGCTAGGGTTCTATAACAAGGTAGAGAGATTTAGGCAGAAGTGAAAGAGATGACTCAACTAAATATTTGTGGATTGTGAAAAAGCGTTCCATATAGAGACTTGAACAAAGCTAGAGGAGCAGCAGCAGGAATAACAGAGTAGGCACTACGGACAGCTCGTTATTGTCCGGGAGGAGGTGTCGGAATGAACCAGTGTCATGAATGGGATTCCACAAGGGTCAGTACTGGGACCAGCACTGTTTGTTTTGTACGTAAATAACATGACAGAAAAAAACCTCGAGTTTAAGGTATCCCTGTTCGTAATGACGTGAAACCTATGAGAATACAAACAGGACACCAAGAAAAATTACAAACAGATCTGGACAAGTTGCAGGATTAGTCTCACAAGTGACTCCTAGAATTTAATCCCAGCAAATAAAAATTTATGAAAATCGGAGAAGGGCAAAGGCGACTACAGAGTATAGGCTCAAGGAACAAAGGCTTCAAACCTTGAAAGAGGACCTCGGGGTGGGCACAGTTCTGAGCATATTGCCTGAGGTACACACCAATTTAATAACAGCCGCGGCAAACACGAGACTGGCAAATTTAAAGATAGTTTTCAGGAACCTCAACGAGGAAACATTCACAACTTTATATACGACATTCATCCGACCCAACCTGGAGTATGTAGCACCAGTATGGAACCTATATCTGATAAAACAGTTCAAATAGGCTAGAAAAAAGCTTGCAACGATAACAGTCCGAGCTATGAGGAGAGGCTAAAGGACAGAACAAGGAGTAACATGATTACGACGTACAAAATACTGAAAGTGACTGACAGGGTAGACAAAGCAAGTCTGTTTGAGAGGCGGATCTCAGGTACACGAGGGTACAGCGGGAAGTTAAAAACACAGATGAGTCAGAGGGATTATTAGATAAGTCAGGATGTAGCCTGGAACTGGAACAATCTAGACAGCGAAGTAGGTAGGATCCATAAATGGTTTTAATAGGTATTACAGGACCCATGAAGTCAAGAGAGGAAGAATCCCATTAGTGGCCAGCGGAGAAGTGGAGCCAGGAGCTGAGATCAGACTCTTGCTCAACCACAAACAGGTGAGTACAAATAAGAGTACACACAACACTCCCACACCTTGATGTAATTATGAATGTTTACAAATTTACTTATGTTGCCACTTGGTGTGATTTTGTTAACTGTGGCAGCTGGAGGGAGTGGAGGCAGCTGGAGGGAGTGGAGGCAGCTGGAGGGAGTGGAGGCAGCTGGAGGGAGTGGAGGCAGCTGGAGGGAGTGAAGGCAGCTGGAGGGAGTGGAGCAACAGAATAGGCATCCGCAGCAGCAAATGCCTATCTTGTTTTAGAAAATACGACAGTTTCTGTTGTGGCTGCTGCTCTTGTTGTGGCTGCTGCTCTTGTTGTGGCTGCTGCTCTTGTTGTGGCTGCTGCTCTTGTTGTTGCTGCTGCTCTTGTTGTGGCTGCTCTTGTTGTTGCTGCTACTCTTGCCGCTACTGATCGTACTCCTGATGCTCTTGTCGTTGGATCTTAGCAGAACCTGTAATCATTTTTGCTTACGAGTCGTTTACCCCCCCATCCCCCAACCACTACCATCACCACCATTACCCCCACAACAACCCCCACCACCACAACCCCCCCCACCACCACAACAACCCCACCACCACAACAACAACCCCCACCACCACCTGATGGGGAAAGTTTCAACTTGCTGCTACATAATAAATGGAAATTCACTTTCACTTCAAAAAACATACGTCGTGTGGTGTCTGGGGATTAAGAAGCTTCTACAATCACTGAGGTAGAGTGCGTGAAGACTCAAACTGCTACAATCACTGAGGTAGAGTGCGTGAACACTCTGAAACTGCTACAATCACTGAGGTAGAGTGCGTGAACACTCTGAAACTGCTACAATCACTGAGGTAGAGTGCGTGAACACTCTGAAACTGCTACAATCACTGAGGTAGAGTGGTGAAGACTCAAACTGCTACAATCACTGAGGTAGAGTGCGTGAAGACTCAAACTGCTACAATCACTGAGGTAGAGTGCGTGAACACTCTGAAACTGCTACAATCACTGAGGTAGAGTGCGTGAAGACTCAAACTGCTACAATCACTGAGGTAGAGTGTGTGAAGACTCAAACTGCTACAATCACTGAGGTAGAGTGCGTGAAGACAAACTGCTACAATCACTGAGGTAGAGTACGTGAAGACTCAAACTGCTACAATCACTGAGGTAGAGTGCGTGAAGACTCAAACTGTTACAATCACTGAGGTAGAGTGCGTGAACACTCTGAAACTGCTACAATCACTGAGGTAGAGTGCGTGAACACTCTGAAACTGCTACAATCACTGAGGTAGAGTGCGTGAACACTCTGAAACTGCTACAATCACTGAGGTAGAGTGCGTGAACACTCTGAAACTGCTACAATCACTGAGGTAGAGTGCGTGAACACTCTGAAACTGCTACAATCACTGAGGTAGAGTGCGTGAAACTCTGAAACTGCTACAATCACTGAGGTAGAGTGTGTGAAGACTCAAACTGTTACAATCACTGAGGTAGAGTGCGTGAACACTCTGAAACTGTTACAATCACTGAGGTAGAGTGCGTGAACACTCTGAAACTGCTACAATCACTGAGGTAGAGTGCGTGAAGACTCAAACTGTTACAATCACTGAGGTAGAGTGCGTGAACACTCTGAAACTGTTACAATCACTGAGGTAGAGTGCGTGAACACTCTGAAACTGCTACAATCACTGAGGTAGAGTGCGTGAACACTCTGAAACTGCTACAATCACTGAGGTAGAGTGCGAACAAATGCTACAATCACTGCGTAGAGGAAACTAAACTGCTACAATCACTGAGGTAGAGTGCGTGAACACTCTGAAACTGCTACAATCACTGAGGTAGAGTGCGTGAACACTCTGAAACTGCTACAATCACTGAGGTAGAGTGCGTGAAGACTCAAACTGCTACAATCACTGAGGGGACGGGTGGCAGCTGTTGGGACCCCCAAACATGCGCTGATGGAGACATATTACGGCACGAGATAGAATCTCCATGAAAAAGTTTGTTGGAGCAACCATCTTACCGTGTTGGAGGTGTCGAATGTTACCGAGTGTGCTAGAGGCCAGTGTTGGTGCTGAATGCTATTGGGAGTGCTGGAGGTCAGTGTTGGAGGTGTTGAATGCTACTGTGTTGGAGGTTTTTCACAAAAGTAACCTTGGTAGTACGAGACATTTTTAACTGGTATTATGTGACCTGCAGAAGACAATAGTAAGGAGTGACGGTGATGTTAGTAGCTGGTGGTGGTGGTAGCTGGAGGTGGTGGTGGTAGCTGGTGGTGGTGGTGGTAGCTGGTGGTGGTGGTGGTAGCTGGTGGTGGTGGTGGTAGCTGGTGGTGGTGGTGGTAGCTGGTGGTGGTGGTGGTAGCTGGTGGTGATAGTGAGGGTGGGGTTATATTGGTTCCAATAGTCCAGGTCTGGTGCTACATCCGCTGTCTTGTTCAGCAGTGATGGGTCACCATAGTAACACCCGCGTGTTCACAGTAGCGAGGTGAACACGTTGAACACAATCAGGACCTGAGAGAGTGTTCAGTGTAGTGGAGTGAACAAGTTCAACGCAAGAAAACTAATTTTTAACTGCCACAGACCACTAACTTCCGGCGTTCAATTGCGACCTTCCTTGTTTCATAATTGTTCATATAATCTGTACTAGCCAGCCTGAACACAACCATGTACTGTGTGTGTGTGTGTGTGTGTGTGTGTGTGTGTGTGTTTGTGTGTGTTTTTGTGTGTGTTGTGTGCGCGCGCGCTCGCTTGTGTAGCTATAAATTAAAATTTACAGCCCGAGAGAGAGAGAGATTAGTGATTAAGAGTTTGAAGCTCATCCGAAGAGGCATTCTGCAGGTCCCTAAAAGCAACAATACTCCCTTTTTTTTTTTGGGGGGGGGGCCTATATATATCATCAAAGTTTCAAATACAGATCTTTTAACAAATTTTAAATTGACATAATATATATATTTTTCATCTACGATCAACACAATCTCAGCAACTTAAGCTTGCTAAACTGATTACCTCAAACTCCTCCTCGTCTTCCAAACATTCATCTCGGGACTGAGGAAGCCACTAGTTGGCGAAATGCTTCCACAATAAAAATACCCAACTGTAGCACATGGGTCTCACTCATAAATAAAAGTCACCAGCCACAACAACCATCAAAACGAAAAATTTCAATTTACGTTTTCACTTGTGGAATGAGTGTAAGAGTGGTGGCAGCTTATTGCTCCTCTGAGAGAATTACCCAGGGTTGGGTAATAACATACATTCTGTATGATGGTGTGTGACCGGAGGGAATGAATGGCAGGGAGAGAGCCTTTTGCTATACAGAAGTTACACTATAGTAACATAACAGTATAGTAACAGAAGTAACACTGCAGTATCAAAAGTAACATTAAATAACAAGTAACAGTATAATAACAGAAGTAACAGTATTGTAACAAAGGTAACAGTATAGTAAAAAGAACAGTATACTGACAGAAGTAACAGAAATAACAGTATAATAACAAATAACAATATACTAACAGCTAATATTTTTCTTTATACAGACCTGATTTAGAGACAAGATCCTTCGTTATTTACGTTTTCTATACGCCCTCTCTCTCTCTCTCTCTCTCTCTCTCTCTCTCTCTTTCCTTATTTCTCCACGATTCTGTTTTTGTCTCTCTGCCACTGTCTACGTCTGTTTAATTCTCTCTGAAAGGATGATAGACAGCAGCCACCCAGGGAGGTGCTGCTGTCCTGCCAAGTGAGTGTAAAACAGAAACCTGTAACTATTTTACATGATGGTAGGATTGCTAGTGTCTTTTCCTTCTGTCCCATAAACACGTAAGATGACGGGTACATCTTGCTCTTACTGCTACTTACACCTAGTTCGTACTATACATGTGAATGTATGTGTATGTGTATGCATACTCATCTACATTTCCCTTTCATTACATGAGAGTTCTTGCTCTTACATTATTTCCTTTCATCTCCATGTTGAAGTAGAAAATAATCCTTCCTCCGTAAGCTGTGAGTGTCATTAAAGGCGACTAAAATGCCGGGAGCAAGGGGCTAGTAACCCCTTCTCGAATATAAATTAATAAACAAAAAAAAAAGGAAATTTTAAAGTTGAGATGTCTGAATGTGTATTGATGTAATACAGATGAGAAATAATTTATTAAAATTTTATGAAAAGAAGCTGGATCTCCTAGCTCTAAGAGAAACATAGCTGAAGGTGGGAGAATTTCGGTGGGGAGTAAATATGGTTAAAGCAGGTGAATATGAAAGAACAAGAGCTAAATAAGGGATAGCTATAATATTAAATGATCAACTATCGAAGGATAAGAGAGGCGTTGATGTACTAATTTTAAAAATGATGTTAATTAGAATAAGGGTGGGATGTGAGAGGTGGGTTACAGTAAGTGTTTATGCACCTGAGGAAGAGAGGTGTGTGGAGAAAAGTTGGGGAGGTGTCAAGCGAGTGTTTAAGGGGTTTTGAAGAAAGTGAGAAAATAATTGTCGTTTGGGACCTAAATACTAAAGTGGGATAAACTGTTGCAGAGGGCGTAGTAGGTAAGTTTGGAGTGCCAGGGGTAAATGATTACACAAGCCTCTTATTGAACTATGTATAGAAAAAGGTTTGGTAATAGAGTAGGTAATGCATTTTTACAGAAGGGTAAGGGTGGTTCCAGGAAGGGCTGGAGGAATGGAGTAAGGGAGGGTTTGAGTACTAGGGATGTAGACGTCCAACAGGGTTGTGTGAGCGTGTTAGATAGGAGTGGAGGCAAGTGCCTTTAATGATTTGATGTGCTGTTGGAGTGTGAGCAAAGTAATATTCAGGAAGGGATTCAGGGAAAATGGTTAGCCGGATTTGAGTCCTGGAAGTGGGAAGTATAGTGCCTGCACTCTGAAGGAGGGGGGGGGGATGTTGTGGTTCACAGAATCATCTGTACTGTCATGTAAGCATGCTTCTGGGAGAACAGATTGAATGAATAACGGTGAAAGTGTTTCTTCTTTAACGGGTCACCCTCCCTTTGTGAGAGAGAGTCGGAGTGTTAAAATAAACAATACCACAAGCAAAAAAGGATACAAGAAATCATACACGAGTTGAAACCAGCATTGCACATTGTCCAGGGGCAATATAACAACAATAAGAGACTTCTATCAGATATTTACTCAGTTTTCACTCTCCCTCGGGGCACTGCACCAAGCTTACCTAACCTTGGCACCATCACACACACACACACACACACACACACACACACACACACACACACTAGGCAAAAATCATCCTGACCAGTTTTGGAAAGTGATGGCACTTACAGTGCTACGATAATCTACCTGTGATGCTTCCACATTAAGACCTGCAAGAAGAGTCCTATTTCAAGGACCTCCAAGAAGAGTCCTATTTCAAGGACCTCCAAGAAGTCCTATTTCAAGGACCTCCAAGAAGAGTCCTATTTCAAGGACCTCCAAGAAGAGTCCTATTTCAAGGACCTCCAAGAAGAGTCCTATTTCAAGGACCTCCAAGAAGAGTCCTATTTCAAGGACCTCCAAGAAGAGTCCTATTTCAAGGACCTCCAAGAAGAGTCCTATTTCAAGGACCTCCAAGAAGAGTCCTATTTCAAGGACCTCCAAGAAGAGTCCTATTTCAAGGACCTCCAAGAAGAGTCCTATTTCAAGGACCTCCAAGAAGAGTCCTATTTCAAGGACCTCCAAGAAGAGTCCTATTTCAAGGACCTCCAAGAAGAGTCCTATTTCAAGGACCTCCAAGAAGAGTCCTATTTCAAGGACCTCCAAGAAGAGTCCTATTTCAAGGACCTCCAAGAGGAGTCCTATTTCAAGGACCTCCAAGAGTCCTATTTCAAGGACCTCCAAGAGGAGTCCTATTTCAAGGACCTCCAAGAGGAGTCCTATTTCAAGGACCTCCAAGAGGAGTCCTATTTCAAGGACCTCCAAGAGGAGTCCTATTTCAAGGACCTCCAAGAGGAGTCCTATTTCAAGGACCTCCAAGAGTCCTATTTCAAGGACCTCCAAGAGGAGTCCTATTTCAAGGACCTCCAAGGAAAGAAGTGCTGGTTGGGCTGCAACAGCACCTTTACCACTACTAGGTGCAGCACTTCCATCAACACTAGCAGCAGTGTAACTACCACTAGCTGCACCACCACTAGTTGCACCACCACTAGCTGCACCACCACTAGCTGCACAACCACTAGTTGCACCACCACTAGTTGCACCACCACTAGTTGCACCACCACTAGTTGCACCACCGCCATCATCAGTAATAATTGAAGCATCAGCAGCAAGGTTCACTGCACTTAAGTCTCCACACAATCACTGTATTCCTCCCACACACCAACCAAGAGAATTCTGACCTGATTCTGTTCGTCTCTATTCCATCAGCGTGGCCGCGCTGGCGGGAGATTTATCTGTGAAAACTTGCATTTGTGGTCACGGTGGGGCCCATGTATAAATATACCTAGTTGGATGAATATTATTGTAGCCAGCTGGCCCAGTGGCTAACACACTGGCCTGGAGTTTTACTACTCACTTACTGTGAGTTCGAGTCCCACCCGTACCGTGATTTATACCTGGTAAACCTCTGTCAGCGATTTACTGAAAGCTTCTGCTCCTTCCGTGATCCTTGAGAGAGATAGATCCTGTCTAGTCTCTTTACATGGTGTTCAACTCACTCATGTTCCTCTCTACACCAGGAGGCCTGGTCGTGGACCGGGCCGCGGGGGCGTTGACCCCCGGAATACCCTCCAGGTAGACTCCAGGTACAGCATCACTGCTAATTGTTCCAGTGGTGTATGTTGTGCTACACAGCCTCCCAGCTCTGGTCTTTGCCTCTGTTCAGTTATAAACACACCTCTAAATACCTCACAAAGTTCCTCGCATACTTCCTTGTCATTTCCTGCCACCACTCCCACATTACTTAAGTCTGGTCCTTACTCATGTACCACTATTTCTCCATCTTACATCCTAGTTTTCTGCTGCTCTCATGTTTCTAATTCATTCTTTCCTAGTTCTTCTTTGCAGTTCTCAGTTTTCTGTTGTCCCATTGTACTGCTTCCATGTTTTCTTATTCTTCAGTTCTACCGTCTACCCATGTCTATCGAACTACGAGCTACGTAACTATTCCTTTCAATTTCAGGCTCTGGAATGTTTGGAAGAGAAACTCATTTCTCTTGTTCTGTTAAATTCACTGTATTACTGAATACTAGATAGTAATTCTTTCATACCCTCACTGTTTCCCTTTCTATACGCACGCATTCCACCTGCATTATCATTCTCCTTGTCTCCTATCCTCAATCAGACTCAATAACTAAACGACAGGAAGGAGTCCTAACCCGCTGGTTTCCTAGCCTCTAATTCTCTTAGCATTCAGAATTAATCCATAAACTAGGAATGGGAGAAGTAGACGCTTCGGTCCGAGACGCCAAAACTTTATCTAGATTTCATCTAAAGTTTATGTTAGTTGTGAATTGTTGCAGCCGATTTATTGTGACTTATTCTCTGAAGATCTTTCACTCCATTCTTTGTCATGTTAATCTTTCTGGTTCTCTTGTTCTCTCTTTTCTTAGCATCTGCCTGACATCTTCCCTAGTTCTTCAGTGAACACCATCTTTAATCTTCCCTTCAGGTCATCCTGCGCTTCCTTATTATCAAGTCTTACTTTAGTTCTACACTTCTTCAGTATTATCGTTATTTCTGGACTCTTATTCCCTTTTCCTTCACTTCTGGAGTCATATTATCTATGTTGTATTCTTGTTGTATGGCCGCACAACAGCTCTATAATACAGCTTTAAGAAGTGGTATGATAAAAGCTCATGGAGCAGGGAGAGTGGGCCTAGTAGCGAGCAGTGAAGAGGCGGGGCCAGGAACTGTGACTCGACCCCTGCAACCACAATTAGGTGAGTACAGGTCTACAGAGCAACGTTTCCCTCTGAGTATAACTTTATCAAGTCATAACTTGACGAAGCTTTACCCAGAGCAAAACTTGGTCAGTATTAAAGATTACTGTGCAACAAGCGTAACTTTTTATACCATTCTTGTGGTCAAGAGCTGCCATCCAACACGGTTCTGGCTTCTTCTCTGAACGTTCCTCATTCTTCTCTTCATCTCTTCTCCGCCTTCTTCATCTTTGTTTACAATGTTTTGTTATTCTCGGCCATTTGTTCTCCCCTACACTTATCCTTTGTTATTAATCTCCACGGTTAGTAACTCCAAGTTTATCTTCGTATCTATCTTTTGTCCTTGTGATCCTTGAACTGTGTGAGAGAGAGAGAGAGAGAGAGAGAGAGAGAGAGAGAGAGAGAGAGAGAGAGAGAGTATTCACGACAACGACGTTTCGCTCAGACTTGAACCATCAAACAAGTGCCAGCAGAGCATTACAGGTCCAAACGTCACGTAAGGTTCAAGTAATTACGAAGAAGTAATTCTGAAAGAAATTGTTCATTATTTTTATAGATCTGGCGATGCTTCATAACGATGTGAAACTAATTTAACTTTAATATATATTAATTTTTAAATAGAACTTTGTCACTGTTTTAATTATACAGCTAATTACATGGTTAATTAATATGGTTAATTATATAATTTCCTGTAACTGAAACAAATTTTTAGTGTTTATGTTTGTAAAGATCTCTTGTCTATATTATCATTATTTATTATTATTATTATCATCATCAACGTCACTGTCAGGTATCAACGTCACTGTCAGGTATCAACGTCACTGTCAGGTATCAACGTCACTGTCAGGTATCAACGTCACTGTCAGGTATCAACGTCACTGTCAGGTATCAACGTCACTGTCAGGTATCAACGTCACTGTCAGGTATCAACGTCACTGTCAGGTATCAACGTCACTGTCAGGTATCAACGTCACTGTCAGGTATCAACGTCACTGTCAGGTATCAACGTACCTGAAGATAGTTTAAAAAAAGTCAGTTGTTATTAAGTCAGTAAAAAGCGCTACAAAGTCAGTTGTTATTAACGACTTTCAATATAAATATATATATATATATATATATATATATATATATATATAAAAAGCTGGGAACGCGAGTGCGTGAAGACAGTTAGAAGCGTGTGCGTTGAAGTGCGTCGAGGTGCGTTCAGCGTGCGTCATTACCTGCGTGTGACCTACCCGAAATAATTGTTGAAACGTGTGATGCGCCTAAATAGCCAGGCACCCAGATGCTCACCCAGGCACCCAGATGCTCACCCAGGCACCCGGATGCTCACCCAGGCACCCAGATGTTCACCCAGGCACCCGGATGCTCACATAGGAACCCAGATGCTCACCCAGGCACCCAGATGTTCACCCAGGCACCCGGATGCTCACCCAGGCACCCAAATACTCACATAGGAACCCAGATGCTCACCCAGGCACCCGGATGCTCACCTAGGAACCCAGATACTCACCCAGGCACCCGGATGCTCACCCAGGCACCCGGATGCTCACCCAGGCACCCGGATGCTCACCCAGGCACCCAGATGCTCACATAGGAACCCAGATGTTCACCCAGGCACCCAGATGCTCACATAGGAACCCAGATACTCACCCAGGCACCCAGATGCTCACCCAGGCACCCAGATGCTCACCAAGGAACCCAGATGCTCACCCAGGCACCCAGATGCTCACCCAGGCACCCGGATGCTCACCAAGGAACCCAGATGCTCACCCAGGCACCCAGATGCTCACCCAGGCACCCGGATGCTCACCTAGGAACCCAGATGCTCACCCAGGCACCCAGATGCTCACCCAGGCACCCAGATGCTCACCCAGGCACCCAGATACTCACCCAGTCACCCCACCTGATCACCCACCCATCAAACAAATCAATCACACACCCTGGAACCTACCCGACTCATTCCTAGCAGTACCCACGCACCCTTAAGCGACACCCATGTTCACATACAGCTCATGTGTGAGGCGATGGGCGGGGGCGTGGGCCCCCAGGTTGGTGAGGGTCAGAAAGTGACAAAGTTCAGATCATTTTGAAAGACAAAGTTCAGATCATTTCTGAGGTCTCCTTAATATATTTATGAGTAAAGTCATAACTCCTGGATCTTCTGAACCAGAAGGCAGACAGAAGAATAATGGCTCATGGCAAACAGAGCACATCAATAATATTGAAACCCCATCTTTCAGGATGCAAACATCATCGCTGTCCAAAACCCAATCTGGAGAAAGGTACAAAGGGAAGGGGAAAGTCAGGTACCCTTGCAATCTCACTCTGATCTCCACAGTCTGCAGGGAGGAGCGCAGACGAACCTGATTGACGACAGCAGCAGACACCAAGATAACTACAGCTTCCTGGAAACTGTTGCAGGAGGGAGGTGAAAAAGACATGAAAAGTAAACCTGGAAGTCAGGGACAACTCCACTGTCCAGAGTTTAGTGTCCTGCAAACAAAACTGAAAGGCTATAGGTGCGAAAGAGGACACTAATATCTTCAATATGAAGCCTAATTTCTTGACAGTTCCATTGCATGATAGAAAACACGGAGCCAAAGCAGTTCTTGGAAGCCTCTTCCTCGGCACGCTACTAACAGTGACACTGCAGATGCAACGTGCAAAGTGTAACCAGAGTCATCATTAAAAAGCTCAAACAGGCTTGAGGGGGCCATGTTCTACGGGTAGCAGTCTCTTTTACTCAAGAGGATGAGGCTACTTTAAAGGTCTGAATGATCAGGCCCCTTTGAGCGGGTTTTAGATGGCATATGCTGGGAGTGTGTGTGTGTCTGTCTCGAGGTAAAGCATCCAGGGCACTGTCCCTGCCACAGACAGAGGACCAGGTCTCCGTGGATTACTGGTCTCCGTGGATTACTTTTATCTTCTCATCTTGCAATCTTTCTTAAGGCCTGAGGGTCATGCAGACTCCATGGAAGGGAGGCACCCGACAACTTGCCCTGGCTAGAGGGAGGAGACACGCCATCTTGAGTAGGTTTTGATAGATATGACAGGAAGAGAGGTAGGACAGCGTTATACGTTCGAGATAACATGAATTACTGCATAAAAACAGGTATAAAAATCGATGGATCAGACAATCTGTTTAGGTGAAATTTCTAGGACAGAAACAGAGAGAGACTTCTATGGAACGAAATTGTTATGGCTTCTATTAATAGCAGGAGATTTTAACTTGAGTCAAATACACTCTACTACTTTGACCAGGAATTTAAAGTCCAGAGACTTCATAACAGTAGTTCAGAATTGTATTTTAAAGCAATTTGTAACAGAACCTACCAAAGGTAATAATCTACAAATAAAAGACCCCAATTTTCGTTCTGCCGATTATAATGGACTTAGGGATATCTGTCTAATGTTGCTGAAAATTATACAATAACGATAGGATCTGCGAATATAACTTATCTTAATATACAAGGTGCCCACTGTATATATATATATATATATATATATATATATATATATATATATATATATATATATATTCTCCAGAGAAAAATTAGGTCAAATAGGAACTATTCCAAATGGAGGAATAGGAGACTAAAGCATCTATGAGACAAAAGAGGAATTTATAGATGCATCAAATGGGAAAAGGTTAACCTTACTGATTATATTACGTTCATTTTAAGAGAGGTAAAAAGGGGGATAAGAAAGGCTAAACGCGACTATGAAATTAAAGTAGCTAGAGAATCAGACAAATAAAAAAGGGTTCTTTCAAGTGTATAGGACAATGATCAGGGAAAAAAATGGACCACTGAGAACTAGGTGCGGACAGTTTACTATAATAAGCAAGGAATGTGCTGACCAATAGAAAGCAAGAGTTTGCATTAATGGGGTCAAGTCTGAATGGGGACGGGTCACTAGTTTCGTCCCGCAAGGATCATTTTTGGGCCAACTGTTGTTCATAATTTACATTAATGACCTTGAAGGAATAACGAGTGACATGAATAAATTCTCTGATGATACAACAGGCCGAATAATAGATTTTGAGGACACCCATGAACTTCAGGAGGATTTGGACAAAGTAATGTCATGGTCTGCAAAGTGGCAGATGTAGTTCATAGCGAGAGGGTTTCGGGGGTCAACGCCCCCGCAAAATTAACCCTCATAGTTAAAAAATCAGTGATGTAGAGCTTGCTCACACAGAATGTGAAAAAAAAAACCTTGGGAGTCATGGCAAGCAGAAATGTGAAGACAAAACAATAGTGTCTAAGTGAGTGCAATAAGGCTAACAGATTATTTGAATTTATATCAAGAAGTATAAGTAATAGGAATCAAGAAGTTATTCTGCATCTCTATACATCACTGGTAAGGCCTCACTTATATTACGCACCTCTGTTTTGGTCGCCATATTACAGAATGGATGATGAATTAGACACCACATCAAGGTGAACCAACACTGGGAGACTATCATGAAGGACTATGCTTGCCGAAGCAGCAGACTGAACCTCTCAAAGAGTACATGACCGCATTATCTGAGTACATGACCGCATTATCTGAGTACATGACCGCATTATCTGAGTACATGACCGCATTATCACTGCTTCCATTAATGACTAAGATAATTACACACAAAATCCATCAAAGTCTGGCACCTGCGACCGGAGTTCGTGAAACTGAAGACGGGCGAATCCGGAAACACTGCATAAAGAAAACGGGACATTGGGTGACTGCGGTTACTCAAGCATTCATCCTCAATACTTTGCGGGTCACCTCACCCAGCTGGAAATTAATGTCTATTATAATATATATATATATATATATATATATATATATATATATTCATTCTGTTAAGCACTTCAATTACTGGGAACGTTTAAGTCTCTTGACCTGTACTTCTGCAACAAAGACCAAAAAAGGATATACTAATTTACACTTGGAAAATCTTAAGAGGGATTGGTCCCCAAATCTACACACAAAAATCACTCCCGACAAAAGCAAGAGGCTCGGCAGACGGTGCAAAATACAATGAAAAGTAAGAGTACAATGTACAACAAGTGTTAGGGGCCCAAGACTTTTAAACAGCCTTCCATCATACATAAAGAGGATAACAGACCCTGGCTGTCTTCATGAGGGAACTTGACAAGGTCCTCACGTTAATTACTGATCAGCCGGACTGTGGCTCGTACCTTAGCCTACGTGCGATCAGCAGTAACAGCCTGGCTAATCAGATCTTGATACACCAGAAGGCCTGGTCTGGGACCGGGCCGCGGGGAAATGGGCGTTGATTCCGGAAAGCTTCTTCAGGTACATGGCCACAGGAGGTTGGTGGGGCGCGGGTAGGGAGGTGCCCTGGGCCCCACAGCCTTGACAACACCAGTAAAGGATGATGCACTCAACCTCCACCTCAACACTCAACTTGTCCTTTCTCATCTATGAGATAATCCCACTGTGTACCGAGTACGTTTTTCTCCACTCTCCAGGAGTATTGAGCTGCAGCTCCTGGGCCACCACTCAGGATGTTACCCTTATCTATATATAGTTCCACATTCTTCACATCATGTCCTTGTGCTGATAAAGCCACTGGATGGCAAAACGTCTACAAACAAAGACACCCAGATGCCTCACGTGTCTAATTCTTCATCTTGGGAAGACTTTGTTGGGGTCCGCAAAGCGTAGCTCGTCTGCAATGTTATGACGCGAGGGCAAGAATATTAGTGATTCTAATACTATTATATTCTTTAGTAATCAAAAAATATTCCAACGTGGCGCAGTGGTCACTAGGAATGTTCAGTGACAGTTAGTTGAAACAGTAACACGTTGTAACATCCTTTAATATGGTCACATGTCAAGTTGAAACCTCTGACTATTCTTCAAGTAGTCATAGTAGTAACTGTGACGTTAACGAAGACTCTTGACCACGTTGGTCACTTAACGCTTATATCCAAAAAAAAAAAAAAAAATGTACAATTCAATAAAAACAAGAATAAAATCAGCAAACAACAAAAGCAGCGAACACAAACACTCAGCACAAATAAATACTGTCATAGCAAGTTAAAATAAGCAGACCTGTTCTGAAGGGCAGGGTGAAGCGGCAAGACATGGCCAACACCTGGCTCACTTTATTATGAACAAGTTGAACCAGTGAATATTTTTTTTGTTCAATTCAACAAAGAGATCAGACACTTTGAGACAGTGGAAGATGAGGAAATCAGTCCCTCAGCTTTGATAACTGTACAGTCCCTTTCCCTCAGTTTAGACAAGGTGACGCACAAAATATTACGTGGAGTCAAAAAGATCTCTGTTTTTCCAGTCTGCACTATTTATCCTGTCATTTTAGTGTTTGAGAATTTGTAAGTAATCAACAATAAAACAGCACTGGAAGCTATGACAGCTTCATGGGTTACCTCCCAGCAGAGCTGGTAGCTATGACAGCTTCATGGGTTACCTCCCAGCAGAGCTGGTAGCTATGACAGCTTCATGGGTTACCTCCCAGCAGAGCTGGTAGCTATGACAGCTTCATGGGTTACCTCCCAGCAGAGCTGGTAGCTATGACAGCTTCATGGGTTACCTCCCAGCAGAGCTGGTAGCTATGACAGCTTCATGGGTTACCTCCCAGCAGAGCTGGTAGCTATGACAGCTTCATGGTTACCTCCAGCAGAGCTGGTAGCATGACAGCTTCATGGGTTACCTCCCAGCAGAGCTGGTAGCTATGACAGCTTCATGGGTTACCTCCCAGCAGAGCTGGTAGCTATGACAGCTTCATGGGTTACCTCCCAGCAGAGCTGGTAGCTATGACAGCTTCATGGGTTACCTCCCAGCAGAGCTGGTAGCTATGACAGCTTCATGGGTTACCTCCAGCAGAGCTGGTAGCTATGACAGCTTCATGGGTTACCTCCCAGCAGAGCTGGTAGCTATGACAGCTTCATGGGTTACCTCCCAGCAGAGCTGGTAGCTATGACAGCTTCATGGGTTACCTCCCAGCAGAGCTGGTAGCTATGACAGCTTCATGGGTTACCTCCCAGCAGAGCTGGTAGCTATGACAGCTTCATGGGTTACCTCCCAGCAGAGCTGGTAGCTATGACAGCTTCATGGGTTACCTCCCAGCAGAGCTGGTAGCTATGACAGCTTCATGGGTTACCTCCCAGCAGAGCTGGTAGCTATGACAGTCATGGGTTACCTCCAGCAGAGCGGAGTATGACAGCCATGGGTCCTAGAGTAGAGCAGACGCTATGGGTTACCTCAGCAGAGTTTGCATATTAGGAATACCATCCAGGACAGAATAGACAATTTAAGAGAAGATGAAAGAGAGAAGAGAGAGAGAGAGAGAGAGAGAGAGAGAGAGAGAGAGAGAGAGAGAGAGAGAGAGAGAGAGGCTAGTTACTGCTAGGTGCGTCTAGACACTAGAGATGAGGGTACCCTCCACGCCCTCCAGCTAAGCTACTGACGTACAAAAAACTAGACGAGGCGAATTACTATGCTAGAACTGTTGTGAAAAACTTGTATGTAGCCTTAATAGTTAAAAATGAAGAAGTACCTACTGCTGCTCTGTATGCTGTTATTGCTGCTGCTGCTGTTCTTGCTCTTGCTTCTGTTACTACTACTACTGCTGCTGCTGCTATCTGCCATAATCTATTTCTACTGCTATTTCTGTTATTGATGCTGCGAATTCTGTTGTTCAGTACTGTTAACTGTAACTGGCAATAACTGCCCTCCTGTTAACCCTCTCTGGCGCTAATTGCCCTACTGTTAACCCATTGTGGCATTAACTGTCCAACTGTTAACCCGTTGTCGTGGATGCTTCACCAAACACCTCAAGGCTATGACAAATTATTTTGAAAACCGACTAGTTGAAGAATAAGACACTTGCGCAATACTGGGGGTCTCTTTACTGAGCCAGTCAGTGGCTTCTTCAGTCCAATACAGAGAAGAACGGTTTAAGAGGAGGCGTTTGAAGTAATCAGTCCCCCAGCCTGGAGTCGATGTGTTCAGTCTTGAAGACTGATGGACTGAACACATCACATCCAGGCTGAGGGACTGATTACCTCAAACTACTCCTCTTCCATCGTTCTTTGTATTTGACTGAAGAAGCCACTGTCTGGCGAAAAGTTTCCTCAATAAAGATTCCCAATTTTTGCACAGGTATCTTATTTCTCATTTCAAGACTAGAGTGAGTGACCTCTGTCACAGGTCCGTAAGAGAGACTATTTCCTACCCCCACCATAGCCAGTACATTAAGTCTTTATAGGTTAAGGCTTATAATGTTTGTCCAGTCGCCCCTGTAAAGAACTACTCAGGGTTAGTTTGAATAACTTTAAACCAAACCAAACATGTTTCGTGTTTGTTTCTTCCACTTTATTTTTTGTGTCGTCAAATAACCTTGCATTAGATATAACTCATCTGAGTGAGTGTTGCTTGAATAGGTTGAAGGATTAACTGAGGATTCAGTGGCGTCCATTTGCTACGTGAAACTCCAAGTGCAGTCATCCGGACACTTAATTTGTGTACTGAGGTCACTGGTAAGGGCCACTTCTTGTTGGTGGTTTATAGGGCTGCTGACAGTTTACGTTGTATCGAACCCTAGTGACCACTTCATGGCCCTCCTTTCATCTATAATGGGTTTCTTTTTAACATTTTATCGTATTTAAACATCGTAACATCAAGAATGCCTTACTTATATTGATTTCACATAGAAGTTAGTGACCAGAGACGCAACACACTAAGTCAAATTATCCCAGTTTCTACCACCCTTATCACATCAGTGATTTGGGTGGTATCTAAAGTCCTGTCAATTATAAAAAGGATTTAACCCAGCACTGACCCCTGAGGAATACCACGTGTTACCAACACTAATAACAATAATAATTATTATTATTATTATTACTGTACTTACATGGAAGTATTAATCCGGAGAAGTCACAGTGACCGGAGAATGGAAGGCAGTCAAGTTCAGCTTAAAGAACAGATTAGTGACAGCAATAGTGACAGTAACAGTGATAGTGACAGTAACAGTGATAGTGACAGCAATAGTAATTGTGACAGTAATAGTGATACAGTAATAGTGACAGTAACAGCAATAGTGACAGGTTAAGTGGCATCAAGGCAGTTTTCCTGACAGTGTCAACACCATACAAGTGTGCCAGGCAGGAGGGGAAGGAGGCAGGGTCACTTACAACAACTTAGTGGTCTTGTAAGCACGACCTCTTGCCCTGCCCGGAAGTAATGCCGTCACTTGTCTATCGTGACGACAGATCACATGCCAGTGTCATGACCTCTGCCTGACACTAACGCACACTACCGAGGTGAGGTGCAGGTAACTAGTGTGCTGGCACACCTCGCCAGATGGCGTCACACGTTTCTCTTTCGCGCTGCACCTGCAAAAATACCCAAGCACTTGGCTATTTCGTGCCCTCTTGGCCCCGGAGACCTCGCTAAAGCGTACCTTTAATAACCCAAGAAATGCTGAGGGGAAAAATGAAGAGATAATGTCTTGAGAAAGTGGGAACTTGTAGCGTGGGGCAGGTGTTGAAGGCCAAGTAGGGAAGACTGGCAGGTCTCACACACAGGATCCATACATAGCTTTAAGAAGAGATACGACAAAGCTCAGAGCAGAGAGTGGACCTAGTAGCGACCAGCGAAGAGGCGGGGCCAGGAGCTGTGAATCGACACATGCAACCACAAATAGGTGAGTACACACATACACATGGGGGAGAAAGGAGGCAGTAGTAAAAGGAGGAGTCTGAAAGACGGAAAGGAAATGGAGATAAAGTTAGAAAAAATGACAGAAGAGGGAAGGAGCCAGAAGTAATTAAAAATTGAAAGAAGACAAAAGGAACTGACAAAGATAGGATGAGCAAACAGGTGAGAGAGAGAGAGAGAGAGAGAGAGAGAGAGAGAGAGAGAGAGAGAGAGAGAGAGAGAGAGAGAGAGAAGATCGAGACGGAACGAACAGGAAGGGGAGAAGAAACAAGGGTAAAAAATGAGAAAAAGAACAAGGATAAGGGATAAAGGAAGAGTTGGAGGAATAAAAGAGAGGCAGGCGGAAAGATGCTTGACATTGAAGATAATATTGATTATGATAAACAATAATACACAAGACTGAACACTGCAAAACTAAACAATCTTTTATAAACAATGACTCACTAACAAAAGGTACACACACACACTGACTCACAAAAGGTACACACACTCATATACACACACTGACTCATCAACAAAAGTTAAACACACACACACACACACACACGGTATGTTCAATGTAAAGTGAACATACAACTTGGAACCTAGTTCTAGTTCTTGTCCATCTAGTTTTTATAGTTTTCAGTCTCCTCGTCCTTCTATTTTATAACCGGCTTCCTTCTAGCTTTTCCGGTTGTTCTATCTTATCTTAGATAGTGTGTGGGGGGAGGGGGGCTTGACACCATCCTCTGTCAACAGATGCAGCAGTCAACTTGACACTGTCAAGCTTGCCAGGGTAGACCACGCAACCTTCACTATTGTTGTAGTCAAATGTGAAAAAAAAAGTCTTAAGGGAAATGCAACATTTCCTCATTTTCTTACGTTAGTTTTTGCACGTTATGCTCAACGTCAAATACTTAACGATTAGTGTTTTTTTGTCCTCAAATATAACACCCGGCAGCGACACGTCTGGCAACGAAGTGGCCCATGATACACGTCAGAATGTTCAATTCTGAACATTTGTTCTTAATGTGAGAATGTTGAGAACGCAGTATTGTTCTTGATGTGAGAATGTTGTGAACGCAGTATTGTTCTTGATGTGAGAATGTTGTGAACGCAGTATTGTTCTTGATGTGAGAATGTTGTGAACGCAGTATTGTTCTTGATGTGAGAATGTTGTGAACGCAGTATTGTTCTTGATGTGAGAATGTTGTGAACGCAGTATTGTTCTTGATGTGAGAATGTTGTGAACGCAGTATTGTTCTTGATGTGAGAATGTTGTGAACGCAGTATTGTTCTTGATGTGAGAATGATCTGCGAGAGATAGAGCGCTAAGCTGGTAGAGATCACAGAGTGACTGAGACACTGGCAGTAATCAGCTCTGACATCTATGTGTGGGTTATTTACGTATTGTTGCAGTCACGGTATAGTGCCTTTCTATTCGTTATTTTTGGCACGGTGGAGAGTGTAGTTCCACCTCCCTCCACAGGATGGGGTATGAGGTGCACAATAAACTGGCCGCTTCGGCGGCAAAATCTAATCTAAATGTCCATGAAAATCTCTTGCAACATCCCCTGGACATGTTGGACAGGTGAGAACGTAAGGAAATCAACAAGGATAGTGTTATGCCGGTGGTTGACATTTACCGCTTACACTGAATGAACTCTTGTAAGCAAACAAGAACATGATCGATACTTCTGTGGCACACACACACTTATACACATATACACGGGTAAAAACGGGGGAGTTAATTAAAGGAAGAGACAAGAATAGATACGAGAGAGAGAAAGAGAGAAACTGCGAGTTACATTCGCTCCTGAGCTGATGTAAACTGAAAGTTACTACTAGAGCCGAAGTAACTACAAATAGAGTAGAGGGTCAGTAGTAAAGAAGTGAACAATGCCCGGTAGTGAAAGTTGGCTCTGTAATGACTGTGATGAATCCTGTAGTGGCTCTGGTAAGCAAGGCGATCAAGACAGTACCGTTAAGTTGTAACTTTTATTACCTCCACCAGTGACTCCAGAACTTATAAACAGGCACAAGTTTCTTCTAGTTCCACAATACAGCTCACAACAGAAGGACCTCTTGTTCGATTATTTGGCATGCCGAGACATATGGGAACTCTCCTTACATATACTGCCCATGTTTGCCTAGCAGTAAATAGGTACCTGGGAGTTAGTGTGACTTTGTAAATGGTCAAAGTCGGACCGAAACGTCGTGGTACTCTCTCTTATGCGCGAGTTATTTGTGTATTGTTCCAGTCACGGTATTGTTCCAGTCACGGTATTGTTCCAGTCACGGTATTGTTCCAGTCACGGTATTGTGTCTTGTTGTTCTTCGTTAGTAGATTGTTGTGAGGATGAGCTTTGGAACGAGTTAACAGCTTTACGCTGTAAATTCTGCTGTTTAAAAACACAGCTCAAGTCTCGACCCAGCACTTACCTCTGTTGTCAACTGACGTCAACCATCGCAGCTTGGAGAAAGAAGAGCGTATCAATCATGACTCACGAAATCAAAACAATACGATTACAAACCACGGTACGGGTAGGGTTTGAACCCATGACTGAAGTTGTACGATTCACTTGCCATGGGTTCTAACTCCACTCGTATCGTGGTTTACGTACCTATCTGTTTACAGCGAAGGGAATAGAGGAATATATCAGAGAGGCATTGCAGAATATGGAAATTAGAAAAAATAGGAAGGAATATTATCTGGATTATGATAAACCCATAAATATTCTAATATACAGATGAATTGATTCGGAAAGACAGGTGAGTAAACACTAGGACATATTTATTAGACAACGTTTCGGTCCTGGGACCTTGATCACTTCTAACAGGGGTTTAAAAAAAAAGTTTATATAGGCGGAGAGTGAGATGAGTGACACATGGTGACCTGAAGAATGTCATATAGGAATGGAGACAGGTAGACAATGTGATCACGTGACTCCTGTGTTGTGAGGCCTTATACCTACAACCGTCCCTCCGCTGTTCACTAACCTTCCATTCTTAAATCTACCCCATGCTGTCTCTAGTTCACCTCTCTCGGTAGTTAATACTTTTCACTAACCATCCATTACTCCATTCTCCTTCTCCGTCTGTCTTCTACGTCTACTGTGGCTATCACTAAATACTGACATGGTACAACAGTGCCTCCTCTTAAAACAAACATCCAGAAGTCGACCCATCAACTTTTTATCCAGTAATACAATCTTAGTAAACTGTTGTCAATACGTCCTTCATTATACCTCTTATACATACTTTTTGTTATAAAAGTATTTCCTGTTGGCAAACCTTTTTCAATACATAATTAATCAGAGGACCTCCAATACCATTAACCTTTAACCCCTGCCACCCCTAACTTACTTGCTATGCCATCTACAACAGTCTCCCCCATTTTAAGCATTTAGGTCCCCCAAAAGAGTTACTTTCTCATTTGCTTAACACCTTCCTAAATCTATCTCTCTCTCTCAGGCGCATAAACATAGCCCACTTTTCACATCCACTTTTATTCCAGTCTACATAATTCTTGAATTTCAACACTAATACCCCTTTCTTTCTTTGCTTAGCTGTTCATTTAATATTACCACTACGTCATTCACTTGCACAAGATTAAGTCATTTATATACAACTCATCATCAAATTCTCCCACCTCTTTTCACTCCTACATTTCTCAATGTAGACCTTTGTTAAGATGTTAAATATTCATATTCCTACTCTCTCGGGTACCGTTCTGCACGGATATAGTGTGCTGTCACACCATGGTCACACTTGTAAGATTGTTATTGCACCACCATGGTCACACTTCTTGGACTTCAAATCTTTACATACTGCATTTCAATTCTGCTTGTCTTCCAGGGAGTCCAGTACTTGTGTGGCGTTGTGTTAGTTAGAGTAGGAAGTCGTTCTGAAGACAGCTTGGCGTTCATGGTATGGAGTAGGTGTTGCTGTGGGAACTACCTTAGTGGGAACACTGGAACACAACCATGGTGTGGAGTAGGTGTTGCTGTGGGAACTACCTTAGTGGGAACACTGGAACATAACCATGGTGTGGAGTAGGTGTTGCTGTGGGAACTACCTTAGTGGGAACACTGGAACATAACCATGGTGTGGAGTAGGTGTTGCTGTGGGAACTACCTTAGTGGGAACACTGGAACACAACCATGGTGTGGAGTAGGTGTTGCTGTGGGAACTACCTTAGTGGGAACACTGGAACACAACCATGGTGTGGAGTAGGTGTTGCTTGGGAACTACCTTAGTGGGAACATGGAACATAACCATGGTGTGGAGTAGGTGTTGCTATGGGAACTACCTTAGTGGGAACACTGGAACATAACCATGGTGTGGAGTAGGTGTTGCTGTGGGAACTACCTTAGTGGGAACACTGGAACATAACCATGGTGTGGAGTAGGTGTTGCTGTGGGAACTACCTTAGTGGGAACACTGGAACACAACAGACTGACGAGACCACGCCAGCCAAGTTAAGAGAAGAGGAAAGAAGAAATGACAGAAAACAGGGAACAGGACTGAACTGGAGGAAAGAAAGCGGAAAAGAGTAGGAAGAGAAAACAAGTGGGTTGGAGGAAAGATGGACGGAAATTAAGAGGGGTGGGAAGTAGGATGAATGCAGGAGTTGGGGAGGTGGGTGGCGATGTAGGGGAGGTGGGTGGGGATGGTCGGGACTAGTTGGGGTGAATGCCAGGGTTGGAGAGGTTGATGGGGATGGTGGGGGTGAGCCAGGGTGAATGCCAAGGATTTGGAGGCAGGTGGAGAGGTCGGCTGGATGGGGAAAGGGGTATGAAACGAGTGGTAGGAGAGACAGAAGGATTTCAGATGCAAGTTTTAATGTATACAAACAAATCTGTATTTTGTGCAAATAAATCTGTTTTGTGTACACAAATCTATGTTTTATGTACACAACATACATATTTATGCTTCGCAATGGTCTTGACTCTTGAGTGCACACTAGGTGTTATGTGCAATAAGCACACTAGGCAGATTTAACATAACACAATGTGTATCCTGAAGTTGAGAATAATTTTGTAAGATTTACCTGCCATCTTACGTGTATATGAGACAAAGATCAGCAATCTAACCAGTGAAAAAACACAGGACTGCGTTTCACACCCGTATGAGTGAATGATAGTACCTGCTGGGATGACAGGAGGATAGTACCTGCTGGGATGACAGGAGGGTAGTACCTGCTGGGAAAACAGGAGGGTAGTACCTGCTGGGATGACAGGAGGGTAGTACCTGCTGGGATGACAGGAGGGTAGTACCTGCTGGGATGACAGGATGGTAGTACCTGCTGGGATGACAGGAGGGTAGTACCTGCTGGGATGACAGGAGGGTAGTACCTGCTGGGATGACGGAGGGAGTACCTGCTGGGATGACAGGAGGGTAGTACCTGCTGGGATGACAGGAGGGTAGTACCTGCTGGGATGACAGGAGGGTAGTACCTGCTGGGATGACAGGAGGGTAGAACCTGCTGGGATGACAGGAGGGTAGTACCTGCTGGGATGACAGGAGGGTAGTACTTGCCTAGACGACAGAATACTACTGTCCTGCCCGAATGGTTGTTGCCTGCCAACCTACTACTAGTTGTAATACTATCAGAGCAACCACTCACAGTGAGGTGCTGGTACATAAACTACCATACATCTTGTGGTAGAAGTTACACCTGTCGCTACAAGTCTGACAGCACGGTGACTGCCTGCACTAAGGAACGTACGTATGAGCACGCCTATCACAGGTGGAGTCAGAATGTGTCAAGACGTAACAATGGTACCCTTGAGTGAGTCCTGGGCGTGGATGCTGGGTATGTGTGCCCATTCTTGCATGCCCACTGACAGTCGTACATATTTGAACGTTTCCGTTTTACGTTCCTTGCCAGACGTACGTCGACCGCTGTTCTAATTTAAGATAATTCGACCTAATTTAATACTAGTCTATGCTAATCCAACTTAACCTACTATTAATCTAACCTGATTCAACTTAATCTCCTACCAACTTTAGCTAATCTAACTTTTCTTACAACTATCCTAACCTAATCCAACTTAACCTTAAAGAAAATAGTATTTCTATGTTTAAAATATTAACGTTGAGTATCTAGCGAGAGTCGTTAGGTACCTAGTGAGAGTCGTTGGATATCTAGTGAGAGACGCTGGGTAGTGAGAAAGGGTGGGGACCTAGTGAGAGATGTTGGGTACCTAGTGAGAGATTGTAGGTAGTGAAATGAGAATAGGTAGGCTGTGGTGTGAGGTGCGGGTACATAGTGCCCCAGGCACCTGTGTAGGAGAAACCTGAAGTAACTAGGACGCTCCACCATGACCTGCCCTCCCTCACAACCTCTCCCTGCCCTCCCTCACAAACTCTCCCTGCCCTCCCTCACAACCTCTCCCTGCCCTCCCTCACTACCTCTCCCTGCCCTCCCTCACTACCTCCTAATATCTGTTCAATATTCCCTTTTAAAATCTTTCTAATACATACTCTCCCAAACTCACATACCAAACTCTACAACAGAACTGAGTCATCAGCAAAGAGTAACTGTAACAATTCCCACTTTACATCAGATCCATTATCTTATAACCTCCATGTCTTGCATCATCTATTAGTATGTTGGCTAACCACAAGACGTCTCATATCTTTTTACCCTAATCTAAACCTTATTCTTGGCATACAGTCTCCACTGCTTTTAATATCCTACTATCTATTATCGTTCTTGGATTGTTTTCAGTCGACGAGTCTACGACCCCAGTGGAGATAAGTCACTTTGACCTTTTTTGGGGTTATCCTAGGTAATTTACACATGTTAACATGTATGATAACTGTACTTATGTGGACCTATACCTAAATAAACTTACATCGTGAGAGATGGTAACCCCCAAGTAATAGTACGTCAGTTCTGCTGAAAAGAAGTCTCTGAAGCTGCCGTAGCTACTGAACTCGTCAGTAAGCTTGGCGATGACCTCAGAGCTCTACTGACGTCTCCCAGCTCAGGCTGGCAGATTTTCATACTTCATGTATTAAATCCTCCCTGTAGTGCAATATGACAGGAAAACAAAGCTAGCTATTGTTTACACAATGTACTCGCTATACAAGAGTAGGGTAGCAACACTGTGGGTGTACCCACTGTGTAACTATCATAAGAGTACGGCAGCAGCACATTGCCGATGTACCCATTTCTTATTAAAAAAACCTGTGCTCTGGCACTCGTGTGTGTGTGTGTGTGTGTGTGTGTACCCTCGCCCAGCCTCACCCGCCATTATTCTCACTATTACCACACTGTACTTCCGCGTGCAACCTCTTCTTCCCTTTCTTCTCTGCACTCCCTTACTTGTTCCTTGCCTCCCTCCCTCTCCGTTATTGCTCTCTCTCTCTCTCCCCCCACTATGGCTCCCCATAGTAACCTACACTATCACATAACAAACACGTAAGCGTACGCAAGCTCACACGTAATACAGGTCACAACCAAATTAAGTAATCGTCCTCTTATAAGAACCACCGTATGAAGTCTAGTATATAAGGCACTATCTCGTGAGAGGCCAGGGAGGCCTTACCTCCCACACACACACACACGGGGCCAGGAGCTATGACTCGACCCCTGCAACCACAACTAGGTGAGTATACACATTCACACCCCTCCACCTCACTACCTCCTTCAACAAAGCCTCGTTTAAGCAGCCATGTATGTCTGTTGCCTGAGTACTAGGTGACCAACCTTGTACTCTGAGCACATGTAGAATCATTGTACTCAATGTCATAACTTTCTCATAATATGCAACCGAATAGGAATAACAGAGAGGTTAGGTTTGGTAAGGGCAGCTCAGGGCGAGGTGACTATATGCTAATCAAATCTAACTTAAATCCTTCAAGTAAAATATTGCTTTACGTAATATATCCTGTTAGGATCTTGCATGTGTCATATCTCGTAAGATATATTTGACCTGTGGACGCGAGAGCATGTTAGGAAGTGGAATTACTTACATCAGGTAGTGGTAGTAGAGGCAAAAATGCAGCACAGATAATAACACTGCTTAATCTCTTGTCCATTTTAAGGCCCTGACGTACATCCACTAGTGGCCCCCGCCCACATGTGATCACGTCTATTGCTGCTGCATCACTGCTTCTTCCACTGGTTTCACTGTTAGACTGGCCACTGGCGTTCTTGGGGGGGGATGAACTAGAGGATGTCCTTACAACTCGATTGCTTAATCTCTGGCCCACTTTAAAGGTCTGACCTCCTTTCACTAGTGGGCCCCGCCAACATGTGACTATATTTACTACTACTGCATCGTTCCACTCTCCCTACTGGCTCTACTATATGTAAAGGCTCCATCCTCATGTCTCTAACGTGGTGGGCGAAACGTCTCAGTAAAGATACGCAGGTGTTGCACATGAACACCTGGTCTGGGACTGGGTCATTGAGGTGTTGATCCGAGGAAACATCCTTCAGGTATCCTTCAAGTGTCTTATTCATCAACATTATCATGCTTTAATAGTTTCAGCAGGATCCTACACAACAACAGGTACTTGAAAGGTTTTCAACACTCGAGGTTGAACTAATATCTGCTGTGGCCCATGAACTAACTTGTTCCTCACACACAATACACTTTGTGACTGCAAATTCATGCCAGAACAGGTTTTTTTTTTCTTTATAATTTGTGCAAGACCAAGCACTCCACGCTTCGTTGGGGGGGAGAGGAGGGAGGAAGGGAAGGCTGGAGGGAGGAAGAAAAGGTAGGAGGAAGTGAAGGCTGGAGAATATGAAAGGGGAGGGAGAGTGGGAGAGCGAAAGGAAAAGGAGGAGAGGAGAGTGAGTGGGAAGGAAGAAGGGATGACAGGAGGAAGTGGAAAGGGAGAGAGAGAGAGGTAGATGAAGAAGCCGTGAAGCAAACATTTCACGCCTTAGTAAACATCCCCAAGTCCTTATAGTCGCTACCTTTAGTCCACCGCAAAGAATAATGGTGCGATCTTGCGTCTGTAGCGCAAAGAATGAAGGCGCGATCTTGCGTCTGGTAAGCACCAAGCAGACACCCGACCTAACTATACTTTCCTTCAGCATGTGTATCTTTCAGTGTATATACACAGAGGTGAGTAACTAAGACGAGAGTTTGTTTTAATTCCTATTTAAGGTATTAGAGTATTCTTGTTTGGTGGCGAACAAGTTACATGCAGCCTGAATGACCCTCGTTTAATAGACAGGTTTTTAAACCACAAACCAATCAATAACAAAACACATTCTTTCTGGCCAGCAGGACACCTGCTACCATCTCCACACACGAGCGTCTAGTTTTCAACTATATTTAATCGACGATGAAGCCAGACGTTTATATAAATTATCTTGCTGGGAAAATTGGGAAATTACATAATTGTGTTGGCTGATTATTTTAATTTTTCATACAAAATTTAAACTCAAAATGGCTAGGTAAAGTGAGGGCAAGATCCAGGAAACAAGTGAAAACTGCTCAAAGGATTTAGGTGTAGAAGAGAGTCAAAGTTTATGAAAATTATAAATTGTCTCGTGAAACTGGAAAAAAAATAAATGGTAGGTAGAAGTGGAATATTCAAACAGCCTCAGTCGTATTTAAAAAAAAAAACTAACACTATGTACAGGAGCTTTAAGATAGCCTACTGTACTTTACCGAGGCTATGGGTGCCCCCCAGTTTACACTAGAGGTCGACCCTATTATAAATTTTTAAAACATTAAAAAATACGTTCCATAACTATAATTCTTAAAGTAATATAATTTTAGAGGACTTCTACATTTATGAAAAATAGTTTAAATTAGAAGTAAATTTGTGAGTGCAGTTCTGGTACTAAAACCCAGTGCGTAAGAGCAGCTCCAGAGAACGCAGTTCCTCTCTTATATAGGAATAAAAAAAAATACAGGTTGCAAAACTAAATTTTTTTTGGAACAATATTTCTCTCCGTGTAGAACTTTCAAGTCATGACTTTATGAAACTCTACATAGAGCGAAATGTTGTCCCAGGAAAAGTTTGTTTTGGAAAATGTGTTTTGAACACATGTCAGCAGTGCGACGTGTTGATCCCTGATCAGGATCAAGAACTGAAGACAATTTTATTTTGCTTCAAGATATGAATAGAAGTGATGACAGGAGGGAAAAAAGTCACGCGACAGACTGCTATAAATTCACGAAAGAAACTGTGGAAACGTGTTTATCCTCAGCAACTGTGACAAGACGACACATTCTTGAGCTGAGGGGGTAAAAAAAAAAAACCCACCCGGAGTGTAAAACTCTTCCAGGAAGTCCACCTTTACAAGAGTAGCTGAGGAGTGTAACGAACTCCCAGGCGGAGGTTGTGCGAGTGCAACAAACATATGAAAGTTTTAAAAACTATTCGTGGTAAAAACAAACAGAAGATGGGACACCACAGGAACGCAATCGTTATGACCACAAATTACACACACACACTTCCCTTCGTATGCTAGTGCATAGGTAGGGATGAAAGGGACGTAATAAAATGAGAGGAAGCAGAAGAGTAACATGTGGAGAGTGAACACTCAAGTGAGCCAGAGGGAGGATTAAAAAAACACTAAGTGTAAAGTAGACTGGGTGAGGTGAAGCTGTGCAAGTGAACTCAATGAACGTGAAGCAAGAGACCCCACTTGGCATTAATTGAGCTAGTCAATATAGTAAATGTTAAGTAGAAGACAACTAAAGTTTCCTCTAGCCTAGTACATGACAAACTAGAGCTTCAAGCCTAGTAGCCGACACTAGAAGTCTAGGGGGATTATTAATACTAGTAACCTACAACTAGGGCATCAAACGTAGTTCACGACTCACTAAGACTTCATCAAAAGTCCTACATTGGGCGAAACATCGACTCATAAATAAAAATAAAAGCTGGTTCCGCTACGTGTTTTGAATTCCGTCGTCAGTCAAGGTCAACCAATGAGACCAGACCTGTATCCACACTTGCACACGCAACACAACCTCTTGCATAACATAAGACAACAACACATGCCAGAGACAACAATGGAGACTAAACACACAGCACACCTCCCAGCACGGTATGTCCCAGTTCCCACCCACACAAGCCAAGCACGTGCTTAAATTAGAGAAAGTGCAAAGCTTTGCAACAAGACTGGTCCCGGAGCTAAGGGGAATGTCCTACGAGGAGAGGTAAAGGAAAATCGACCTGAGGATACTGGAGGACAGGAGAGATAGGTGGGGGGATATGATAACGACATATAAAATACTGAGAGGAATCGACAAGGTGGATAGACAGGATGTTCCAGAGATGGGACACAGCAACAAGGGGTCACAGTTGGAAGTTGAAGACTCAGGTTAATCACAGGGATGTTAAGAAATATTTCTTCAGTCACAGTTGTCAGGAAGTGGAATAGTCTGGTAAGTGATGTAGTGGAGGCAGGAAGCATGCATAGCTTTAAGAAGAGGTAGGATAAAGCTCACTGAGCAGGAAGTGACCTAGTAGCGGCCAGTGAAGAGGCGGGGCCAGGAGCTGTGACTCGATGTTACGAACATCCTGTAGACCACTGTTTTAGTGCTTCTCATAACAAAAAGATTATCACTTAAGGGTCACCATACACAGGGTTCACTTGTTAAAGAAAATTAATATTAGATTTATGTGTTAATAATCAATCACTTAAACTTTTTATAGTGAATTAAATAATTCAATCTTTAAAACAGAATTTCTCATATTGCAATCACTATGAGTAAAACTTATATCAGTACCCTTATTATCACACAATACATTAAATCATTGTAACTTGCACTAGACAGTTTCTAGACTCCCTCACGAGGAGTCACAATATATATAAGTACAGAGACAGGCATTTACACGCCTAAACGACACACTGACGCAAATAAGTTCTTCCAAAGGGGTACATTACTCCTTAAACTTTCCCTATATCAGAGTCCATAAAAACGTAGCACTTAAGACTCTTTAAACTCTTTTCTAATTTCGTCAAGAGGTCTTACTCCTTCTCAGGCTGGACAATACCCCAGTAAAGGGCTTCCAAGACACTGGGGACTTCTGAAGAAATGTAGAGTGGTTAAAAGCCAGTTTCTCCAGTAGATGGTTCCTCTAGTTTGGGAAGTTGTGAACTCCACAAGGTAAGGCTTTACCAGCCAACCTTAACTCTGTCTAAGAAGAGGTTGAGCAACTCTAATTGTCTGCTGGTGCTTAACCACGCTACACCAGCAGTTTAGAATATTTAAACATCCTATGTACAAAGCTAAACAATTCACGGCCAGATAATATTATAAAGTAAAGCATCCTTATTTTAGCTACTAATAAGGATACCAATAATATAATATTAAGTGAAAAAGCCGAAATTATACATTAAACAACTGACCTTTTGAAAAATGGTGAACAAAGGGTGTAACACTCGACCCCTACAACCACAAATACGTGAATATACACATACATGGTGAGAGGCAACATATCATCCTTTACAAAACCAACCCACTAAAAGAAGACCTATACCTTAAGAAAGCTTCTGAGTTCCCCATGAAAGACAAATTTGGAAACTGCAACATACTGGACTAAAAATTATTGCAAAGAATAAGACTGAGAGGAAACCGAACAAAGAATATAGAAGAAAAAAATGATCTCGTGGGGAGATGTTATAAGTAGGGTGCCACAAGGATCCATACTTGTTCAGATATATAATGTAGCTTTATATAACTAACTTCCAAGAAGGAAAAATAAAAAGTATTGGATTAAGTTTTCAAATCATACAAAATCTTGGGTAAAATAAATAATAAAGATGATAATAAGATGACTTGGATACCGTGAGATTAAAAGGTAGATGGAGTACAAGGTGAGTGACAACAACGAGAGAGAGAGAGAGAGGTAAAAGTTTATAAAGTAAGCGAGGAGGCAGTTATGGTAAGATATAAGCAACTATTGGTAGAAAGATTGGCTAGTGGAGTGAGGGATGATGGAATTTATCGTAAATAAATGTAATGTAATGAAAGTGGAAGAAAGAATCATCAGGCCACTTGAATACAGAACGACGAAACATTTCAAGAATCAGACAGAAACTAGATCAACCAAAATTGACACTGGAGAAACTTGTATGCTACACTGGCGAAACATAAAATAGCTTCTAAATATACTGGAAAATGGCAAAAAAATGATTGTGTGGTGCTCACACTTCAACAAGTTTGAAAGGTCCAATTAGCTATACATTTGTTACCATTTATATGTAACATCTTAGACGACCACAAAATGGTTACGAGTTAAAAAAAAATGTGTTATGATAAAAGGCTGAAAGCAGTAGAGATGCCCACCCTGAGTGAAAACAGGAGAGGAGACATGATAACTACATACAAAGTCCTAAAAGAACATGAAATAGAATATTTCTTAGTACCTGCAGCAAAGATAATAAAAAGCCATAGACGTAAATTAAGGAAAGTGGCGTGAAAGGGAGACCAGAGTCAGTGGGTAACCTTTGACATGATTTAATATAAGAGGTACCCAGTGCTATAACCATTAGAAATAAAAAAAAATTATATATATGAACAAATTATTGAAGACGGGACACCATGAGCACAACTCTGATACCGTAGATGCAAGTAATGAAAAATATATTACACACACACACACACACACACACACACACACACACACACACACACAGATGGTCATGAATCACTGTGACGCCACTTTCCAAAACTCTAATCGTCAGACAACTTTCCTTTTCCGTGCGCCGATTCACGGACTCCCCGAGGTGGGTGGTGAGTCCCCGAGGTGGGTGGTGAGTCCCCGAGGTGGGTGGTGAGTCCCCGAGGTGGGTGGTGAGTCCCCGAGGTGGGTGGTGAGTCCCCAAGGTGGGTGGGTGGGAAAGAAGAATATGAAGATAATCAGTGGTAAGATTCACCCTAATGCCTGGACACACTGGCACTCTCGAGGACACCATGACTCTGCTGCTACACACAACAACACCACCAACTTACCAATGTTATCATTAGATTCAGGAGGAAGAACTAAACTCATAGGGGTCACACAGCATCCGTGGAATGGATCAAGAGCCCTTCACCATAACAACCCTCCCCACACACACACACCTTCCTTGATGGGAATAACTTACCAACAAAAACTGTTACGTCTTCTTGTAATAATATTTGTATTTATCATTCATTCTATCTCAGGTTTCTCTCTGGGAATTATCGGCTTGTTTTCCTATTTTGTTTAGCAGGATCTTACCAATGAGGAGACAGAAGACACCTAACGTCTATTACGGTGACGTTTCGCTGAAGCCTAACTTCTCTCCAGCAAAAACGTTCTTGTTATCGAGAGTTTGCTCTGCTTCGTGTCTTTCTTTTGTAGACTTGTGGTTGGCTGACTGGTTGGGTAATGGAGTTTAAAGCCTACCAAATACATAAAGGGTTATTAAGGGTGTTTGTCCACCGTTCACCACCAGTCAAGAATCCACAAATATAGGGATTCGAGTAAACTATGTGAATATAACAGAGACATACACCTCTCGGTGTATATATCCTGGGTCAGTAGCCGCTTCCACCTACCAGTAACCTGTAGGGAACATTATTAAAGAACTGGTGTAGGGAGTATAACTGCCTCCCAGCATACATAAGGGGGATTACCAATAGACCCCTGGCTGTCTTCCAGAAGGCACTGGACAGACACCTAAAGTCAGACTAGTAACAGAACAGAGGACTGTTCCATGAGAAGTTGAAGGAACTGAGCCTGACGACCTTGCTGGAGAGAAGGACAAGTAGGGATATGATTACTACGTATAAAATCTTAAGAGGAACTGATAAGGCTGATAGGGACAGACAGATTGAATAAAGAGGACCAGGCTCAAGGGAAAACAGGCGGAAGCTGAAGACACAGATGAGCCTTAGGGATGTTAGGAAGTATTTCTTTAGTCTTAAGATGACTGAAAAGTGGAGTGACTTGGATGAGGCAGTGATGGAGTCAAACTCAATACACAGCTTCAAGAGTAGATATGATAAGGCCCAAGAGGCCAAAGTCAGTAATGCCGATCAAAGTGGTCTAGGAAGGGGGGAGGGGACAGAAGATGAGCCTCGACCCATGTAAACACAAATCTACGAGTACACAAGAGTTACTATGAGCGAGATTGTTCAGGCCCAGACATGAACACGATCAGCTGACTGCCACCTGGGAGACTTATGGTGGTAAATAAAGCACCTTGTTATTGTTGAGTCACCAAGTGTGTAGCTATCATACCCTAGCTCTCTCACTCACACACACACACACTCTCTCTCTCTCTCTCTCTGTGCTAACAATACATTAACATGTACATATTAGCTCAAGCGACCACATACTTATATAGATACCGGCAGCTGTTCATAAGCTTACAAATGTTGTAAGCAAACACACACACAAGGGGGGGGGGCAGGTAGCAAACAAGATGACAGATTAGTGTGCGAAGAGCTTAGCAAAAGATTGAATGAGGTCTTTACATAAGAAAACAGAGCCATCCGAATGCACCGTAGTCAGAACGTACGAAAGGGAACGAGAAAACATCAATACAACATCAGTAGTAGTAATAAAACTACGGTACTAAAGACATTTCGCGTAACAAAAACAATGGGAGAAGACAATATGTCTTCATGGGTAGTACTGAGAGGACTATTGTGCGAGCCAATAGCAAGTGTCGTCAATGTCACCGATCAGGCCGCCAGCTGCCATACAACTGAAACAAAAAAAGGTTAAGAAGACACGTACAGTTCAGGACATTATTAGAGGAAACGTTTCGCCACGAGTGACTCGTTTCGAAACGTTTCCTCTAATGTCCTGAACTATACATAAGTGTCTATTTCCAAATCTTGCCGGTATCTCAACATCATTTTTCAAATGAAGGAAGGCTATCAACCCATAACTAGGATACTGACACATGAAACTGCATTACAAGTCCATCTCCTTAACGTTAATATTATCTAAAGCTTTGGAAATACTGTAAAGACTTGGAGTATCTTAAAATAGATTCTTTAGAAAAAAAAAGAATGGATTATGAGGGGTAGAAAATCCTACAAATCTTACAAAGTTGCTGGAGTTCTATGACAAAGTCGCAGAGATAAGATTAAAAAGACAGGGAAAGGTTGGCCGCATCTTCTTGGACTGCAAGGAAGCATTTGATAGTACCATACCAGGGATTAGTTCACATATTATAAGAATACCCAGGCAGATATCTACACTGGTCTACAGTAAAAATGCGTCGGAAATAAAACTAGTCAGTCTTCACTAATTTTGGGTCACTGAATACGGAAATGATGCTTAAAATTGCAAACGGCTCTATTTATAAATATGGACTACGGTCTGATCTCCAAGCTGTTATCCTTGACTTGGGATAACAGCTTGGAGATCATGCAATTGTTGCAATACTTGAGCAACAAACCTTTGTCATAGGTTTTATCAGAAAATAAGATTAATGCCTTTTGCAGTGCGGATGGTGTGGAGGGAGCCAACAGATCATGCAAGTAATTGATTGCTGCTTCTGCATGGTGCCTCCAGTTAGGAAAGATATTTGCAAGAAAAACAAGTGGACTGTACAGTATCCTAATGTATCCTCTGCTATATGCTCGGTATCTCTCGGCGAAGGACTACCCATTCTTAACCTCCAAATTCATTCTCGTTTGAATTAGAGGACAAGGAGGATGAAGGAACCTGCCAACCGTGAATCTTCAACCAACATATGTTCATAACTTGACATCATCTAGACCGCACATGATAACTCAAAGAATTACACCTTATTAGAGATTGAGAACTGCCAAAGAGTAAGGTCGAACCACTGGGCTCCAGATGGCAGCAGTGGAGTCTCATCGCACAAAATGTTATGGTAAGAGTCGTGACAGTCAAAAATATTTCGTACCATTCTTCGTCACTGAGGGTGACCTTGTAGTCTGGAAAGACATTGATGGGAACCCTAAATATTATTAATAACCCTGATGAGTGGACACTGTTCATTGATTCATCGAAGGTGAGTCTAACGACTGTTTTGTTGACTCACGAAATGTTAATGACACGATTGCAAACAAACCATACCACGGGTGGGGTTCGAACCACGGTCAGAGAGTCTCAAAACTCCAGACCGTCGCGTAAGCCACTGGGCCAGCTAGCTTCAATAAGATTCATCCAACTATACCTAGAAATATACCTAGTTGGATGAATCTTATTGAAGCTAGCTGGCCCAGTGGCTTACGTGACGGTCTGGAGTTTTGAGACTCTCTGACCGCGGGTTCGACCCCCACCCGTGGTATGGTTTGACTGTTTTGTTGCTTGTTGGCAACGTGTTGTCATCAATTCCAGTTGGTTATTATGAGCAGTCCACGTACAGCACACACATAACATGAAGCATATTTTGAACTGTATAAACTATGACAAACATCATTGGCGACTTGAAAGTTGTTACCACCACCTTGCTTGGACTGCACAAAATTATATATATATATATATATATATATATATATATATATATATATATATATATATATATATATATATATGAATGAATGAACAATACTGAAGGTATTGGGTAATACACTCAATTAACCCACATTCAACAGCTCATAAATAACAAATAATTTCAGTCTCCAGTAGACCGAAAATACTGTCATTATTTCAGTACGGGAGAATGTGGGTTACCCGAATATATGGATATAGACTAAAATATTTGGTCATAGCGTAATAAAAATGCTTTGATTTACTGCAGAGTGGGGCATATTTATAATAGTCCTAAAATAAATTAATATCCCTTAAGTGTTTATAAATTACGACATTGTTATTATTTGTCAAGGTAAACATTTATTATGTGGTGCCTCGTGCATAGGATGGGTCACCATGAGTCTTCAACACGTATCCTACACGTGTGTACAGGGAATGTTTGTGTTTGAAACTGCCTGTGTGTTCTTAGTGATGTTATAACCGAGTTATGGTACAGATACAGGCGGTGATTAAGATGATCATGGGTGATTAAGATAATAGGTGATTAGGATGATCATGGGTGATTAGGATGATCATGGGTGATTAGGATGATCATGGGTGATTAGGATGATCATGGGTGATTAGGATGATCATGGGTGATTAGGATGATCATGGGTGATTAGGATGATCATGGGTGATTAGGATGATCATGGGTGATTAGGATGATCATGGGTGATTAGGATGATCATGGGTGATTATGATGATCATGGGTGATTATGATGATCATGGGTGATTATGATGATCATGGGTGATTATGATGATCATGGATGATTAGGATGATCATGGGTGATTAGAATGATCATGGGTGACGAATATGATCACCGTGACTATTAACATGACGGTCATGGTAACGATGGCATCAACACGTGTTGTAACAGAACAAGAATAATTTACTAAGTTGTTTGTGTAAACAAGGAGCCGAAATGACAAGACGCGCAGGCGCACTTGCGCGCGCGATCAACTACCAGCAAAAATACACACACGGGTGTACAAATTTGTACACAAGGATGTGCACACACTGGCGTACACACAACCCTGCCCAGCTTGTCTGACCAATCAACATATAAACACCTCACCATCATTTAACACTATTGTCCGCCTATTTAGGAATATAAACAGTATAATAACCTGTGATATGTCAAGATATCGTGTTAATGAAAACATGATGATCCAGACATAAAGAACCAAAAGGCACAATACTGTAACTTTGTAAATGGTCAAAGTCTGAGCGAAACGTCGTCCTAAGCTCCTCTCTCTCCTATGTACGGGTTATTTGTGTATGAATCCCAGACATTTTAAGCAAATTTTCCAAATCTGCTTGTGACAGATAAGTGAACGGTAGATGTAAGCCCAGATGTACTACTATTAACACTTTTGGAACCTTATTGCTAGGCCTTTTGTGTATCCATATACTCTGACGATAAACCTCCACACGAGGGATTATGGGGTAAACTACTAGCCACTTCGGCGGATAAAAATCTAATCACACTAGTGTGTATTTATATATATATATATATATATATATATATATATATATATATATATATATATATATATATATATATATATACATACATACATATGTGTGTGTGAGAGAGAGAAACTGACTACAGTGTTAAAATAATATGAGGGTATTATAGGTGGAGGAAGTAACATAAGCTTGTGGTAAAGAAGGGTGTGTGGCAAGCACTTAAGGGCAAGGAACTTTACATATAAAGTCATCCTGGATTGTAGTGGTGGTGGGTGAACCCACCCAGGTGGAGGGGTGAACCCACCCAGGTGGAGGGGTGAACCCACCCAGGTGGAGGGGTGAACCCACCCAGTTGGAAGGTGAACCCACTCAGGGTAAATAACACATGAAGCAACCATTGGCCTGCTGCCTCTGTAACAGTGGTGGATGTGTGTGTATGTGTGTGTGTGTGTGCGTGTGTGTGTGTGTGTGTGTGTGTGTGAGAGAAAGAGGGGGGATGGCGGGGAAGGGAGAGGGTGTTTAAAATTTACAATACACTAACACTAAAAGATCACCCAACGCTGCAAGATGTGTGCAATAAAAGATTCAGTGTCATGCGTGATAATCACTCAAACAAACTACCCCCCTCACCTTAAAACCCATTCACGCACACACAATAAAACAATACACAACTTCATGAATGTGAGAGACGTGCATGGGGAAATGTATGTTGGGGGAAGGATATGTGTGATGTAAGGAAGGAAATGTATAAATGGGGGGTGAATAAATTTGAGAATGTGTGGGTGTGTGAGGATGGGTGGACGTGAGGATGGGTGAGTGTGAGAATGGGTGGACGTGAGGATAGGTGAGTGTAAGGATGGGTGGGTGTGAGGATGAGTGGGCGTGAGGATGAGTGGGCGTGAGGATGAGTGGGCGTGAGGATGAGTGGGCGTGAGGATGAGTGGGCGTGAGGATGAGTGGGTGTGAGGATGGGTGGGTGTGAGGATGGGTGGGTGTGAGGATGGGTGGGTGTGAGGATGGGTGGGTGTGAGGATGGGTGGGTGTGAGGATGGGTGGGTGTGAGGATGAGTAGTCGTGAGGATGGGTGGGTTAGAGGATTGGTGGGTTAGAGGATGGGTGGGTTAGAGGATTGGTGGGTTAGAGGATGGGTGGGTTAGAGGATTGGTGGGTTAGAGGATTGGTGGGTTAGAGGATGGGTGGGTTAGAGGATGGGTGGGTTAGAGGATTGGTGGGTTAGAGGATGGGTGGGTTAGAGGATTGGTGGGTTAGAGGATGGGTGGGTTAGAGAATAGGTGAGTGTAAGGATGGGTGGGTTAGAGGATGGGTGGGTTAGAGAATAGGTGAGTGTAAGTATGGGTGGGTGTGAGGATGAGTGGGTGTGAGGATGAGTGGGTGTGAGGATGGGTGGGTGTGAGGATGAGTAGTCGTGAGGATGGGTGGGCGTGAGGATGAGTGGGCGTGAGGATGAGTGGGCGTGAGGATGGGTGGGTGTGAGGATGAGTAGTCGTGAGGATGGGTGGGTGTGAGGATGGGTGGGTGTGAGGATGAGTGGGCGTGAGGATGAGTGGGCGTGAGGATGAGTGGGCGTGAGGATGAGTGGGCGTGAGGATGAGTGGGCGTGAGGATGGGTGGGTGTGAGGGCAGGTGGGCCAGGCAGGCTGGTTCATCCACCTGCGTCAACCTTGAGAAGCTTAACACAAGCTAACTCGTTATTATTATTATTAATTATTATTATTATTATACCAGTATTAACATTAACCAAAATAACTAACACGTACAACATTAACACAAAATACAAACATAACATTAACGAACATAACTGAAAGAACAAACAGCTGCAAACACACAATAAAAAAAAACAAGTACAAAATGCAAAGAAAAACACTCAAGAACCAAGTGAAAAAAAAAGTTGCAATAGATATTAAGTCATCAATAAAAATTATGCAACAGTGTGAACACTGCAACCACTGAACATTTGCAAGATAACCACAGAGTATTTATATAATCAAACATTTATAAGATAACCACGTAAAATTTATAAAATAACCACGTAACATTTAATGAAAAAACCCAAACATTAAAAAACACAACAATAAAAAACCAGTACAAATGAAAGATAAACAACATTAAAAGAAACCAAGTTTAAAATAAACGTAGCATTTATAAGATAAAGTACATAAGATAACAATTAGCATTATAGATAACACTAGCTTTAAAAACACGTGACATTTATAAGATAACCACAGAGTATTTATATAATCAAACATTTATAAGATAACCACGTAACATTTATAAAAACCACGTAGCATTTATAAGATAACCACGTAACATTTATAAGATAACCACGTAACATTTATAAGATAACCACGTAGCATTTATAAGATAACCACGTAACATTTATAAGATAACCACGTAACATAAGATAACCACGTAACATAAGATAACCACGTAACATAAGATAACCACGTAACATTTACAACCTGGAGCTCCACATACAGTTTTGGCGGGGCATTAACCAATGCGGAAAAGCTACATAAGCAATTAAACAAGGAGGGTCCCTTTCAAGCAATGATGGACCCCTCTCAAGCAACACGAGACCCACATAAACCAGGGACCCATATAAGCAACGGGGGACCCACACAAGCAACGAGGGACCTACACAAGCATGGGAACACCCACCCAACAAAGGGGGGGCCCTACTCGAGCAGCCAAGCGAGAGGGAGGACCACCTACGTGAGGTGGTGACTGGCGTCAATCTCCACCACTTCAAGATCAATGATTTTTTTTTTCTCAAAACTCAGTTTGGACAATAACCTTTGAGACTACTGTTTGTGTCAGTGGGCGAGTACTGACCCCATTGTGCAGTGCTGGTAAATGAACTTCACTAAAGATACATTTTTACCCGAGTTGTCGTAATTTGAACTTTACGAAAGACATTGATTCGATTTTTACACTTATGGCGACGATTCAGGGGGTGTAAGTAGGCTAGTTTACGATATTTGTGGGCACATATTAACGTGTTGAGTTTTAATGGTTAAGAAGTGGTTAACATTAAAGCAATTTAAGTTGGAGCTGTACATAGTTTTTTCAAAGCTTACGATTTAAGTTATAGAAGTTGACTGAGTTCACGAATCTTTGTTCAATTTCATTAAAACACGAAGTTTAAATGTGCTGTAAAAATGTAACTATATTGTTTACGGTATGGTTACGAGAGCGAAGTTTGTCGTGCGATTATTTTATGAAAGACACAGCCTCCATCACCCTGCTGTCAATGACCCACACCGCTTTAGCGCTTCATATAATAATTAACCGAAATAAAAAGGGTCAACAAATATATCTAGGAATTCCAGAAATTAAGTTAAAAGTTCTATTACCTTTCAGAGACACTATGTTTAACATGCTTGGTCTGCTGAAGAGGACCTCTGAGGGACCACGAAACAAAGGGTACTCGTTTATCTTTTTTCCACGTGGGTGGTATTGTGGCAATGATCGGTGCTTGTTGCACTTTTGTGCAACAACTTACCCTTCCCTCGCCATTGTCACTCCCTCAAAAACACATTTACGATAGCAATATGATACTGACCCCCCTCCCTCCCTCTCGCACATGGAATGCCCCTCTCTACCTAGTACCTTTTCCTAATGTTAAAACATCTCACCCCTTCTCCTTCCCCGCTGTTCAAAGGTCATGTGAACTGTTTACGTCTTCCCATCTACTGTGTAATGGAAGGCGTTGCATAACTTCCCTTTCTTGTTAATAATTATAAGAGGCTAAACTATGAAATAACTGTATATAATAAACAAAGTGTAGAACATTAGGTCTGAAGGCAATGTGACCTGTGTTGTTGTCGTTACTGCTCATGGTGTGCTGTAGGAGAGAGGAATAACAGGAAGTCAAAGAGAGGGAAGGAAAGTTGAAGGAAGGGTGGAAAAAGGAAAGAAAGAAAAGGAGAAAATAAGGAGAACGAAACGGAGAACTAGGAAGAAAATGATAATGGAGCGGATCAGAATGATACCAAGAATGCAACGGAGGACAATGTGGAAGAAGAGACCGAGAAGGAGAATAATGAAGAGGATGATGTAGAGAATGAAATACTCTGACCTTGCAGGCGGAGGCTGAGGAGGAGTACTTGGGCAGGACTGGGATGCCCAGGGGGTTGTCCAGACCAAAGAGAGGTGGGCGGCGGAGCTTAGAGGCCATGACTGCTGCTGCTGCTGCTGCTCCCACACACTGAGGTAACACTCAACCTTAACTCCCTCACACTAAACTTCAACACCACTTTGACTTTCTTTACAAAACCACAGTTAGTAACTTAAAGTGTTGACAAGTGTGTCAGGATTCGGAACGCAAGAGCAGAGTTGACTTTTGAATAGGTATCTATATCCCCAGGCTTTGATTACACACTACGCGCAACGTTACTGGGAAGTTTCCACGTAAACACCGGTTGCAGAGAACACTTAAAGTGATTTTGGGCAAAGCCAGTTAGAGAAACGAGAGAGAAAAAAAATACACAACCACTCGTTCTGCTCTCCACAGAGGTTGTGACGTCATGCTTTGCTTACCACCCTGGTTCTTATATCAACTGCCAGACGCTGCTATATCTTCCTGGTATATACACACAGGTATATTTATCTTAACGTATATATGCTGAGAATTGAATTCAATCCCTATTCAGGGATTAAAGTTTTCTTGTTTGTTGGTGAGCAAGTTACGTGCAAATTTATTGACTGGTTAAGTCGATAGGCTTTAAACCCCATTAATCAACGAACCCGCCATGTGAAAACTTTCCTTTATTACAGCAACAAGGAAGGAAAACCCAATGCTATTTAAAACCATACATTGAACAATAATGAGAGAAACAGTAAGGTAAAAACATACATTAAAAGTCAGTGAACATAATACCAGCTAATGCAATACAATAACAGAATTTCTTACAACAAAGTCCTAATGTTTTCCATCGTTTTTGTTTTTTTGTATTTCTGTTAGAGAGACAAAGGTTTGTGTGTCTGCTACACTCGACACTTTAGTGCTGCCACCCAGGAAACTTGAACACCACGTATATAATGAACCTTGAACCAGAGAGACGTAGAAATGTTGCCTACTGTGGTACTAACCTTTAAAACTTACCATATCATTACATTTAAACCTTAGCACACCATTACCATCAAAACGTACCACATCATTACCATTAAAATTGACCACATCATTACCATTAAAACTTAACACAATATTATCATTAAAACTTAACACACCATTATTATTAAAACTTAACAAACCATTATTATTAAAATTTAACAAACCATTATCATTCAAAATGAACACACTAATATCATTAAAACTTAACACACCATTATTATTAAAACTTAACACACCATTATTATTAAAATTTAACAAACCATTATCATTCAAAATGAACACACTAATATCATTAAAACTTAACACACCATTATTATTAAAACTTAACACACCATTATTATTAAAATTTAACAAACCATTATCATTCAAAATGAACACACTAATATCATTAAAACTTAACACACCACTACCTATACAATTTACCACATTATTATCAATTAAACTTATTACCCCATTACCATTAAAACTTGGCGCACCATTTATAATTTAAATTTGTTACACCATTACTCTTAAAACTGAGCCTACCATTGCCATTAACTTATGTTTCTGGTGTATGGTAAATAATATGGTCAATGGAAGCTACTCCTTCTCCTGCAATATTAAAATAATGAGAAATATATGGTCATTAGTGAATTTAGGTCCTGGTCTGAGTTGATCCAAACTTTATTCCCTAAAATATTCAATATTAGTTATGTGTATACCTTGAGGGTGTTCCAGGGGTCAACGCCCCCGGGGCCTGGTCCATGACCAGGTTTATTTTACGGTAAGATAGAGCAACGTAACACAACCTAACTTACCCTCAGTGACCTTCCGCCTACGGCATTATTATTATTATTATTATTATTATTATAATCAAATAGATCCGCCTACGGCAGAAATGACAATGGTGAGTCTTTGTTTACCTGTGTTGACGCTGCTGTGATTGACCGGCCACGTTACCCGACTGGTCAATGTTAACCGCTGATTGGCTCTGACGTGTCTCTCCTGCCAAAACAGATGTAATATTTTTCACAATATCTTCCCCAAAAAAAGTTTTTGTACAATAAGAATTGTTGCCGGGGATATATAAAATGCTTGTCATACCAGCACCTAAACATATTGTTGGAGGTTCTGCCTGGAAAGTAACATTGTTGGAGGTTCTGCCTGGAAAGTAACATTGTTGGAGGTTCTGCCTGGAAAGTAACGTTGCTGGAGGTTCTGCCTGGAAAGTAACGTTGCTGGAGGTTCTGCCTGGAAAGTAACATTGTTGGAGGTTCTGCCTGGAAAGTAACATTGTTGGAGGTTCTGCCTGGAAAGTAACGTTGCTGGAGGTTCTGCCTGGAAAGTAACATTGTTGGAGGTTCTGCCTGGAAAGTAACATTGTTGGAGGTTCTGCCTGGAAAGTAACGTTGCTGGAGGTTCTGCCTGGAAAGTAACATTGTTGGAGGTTCTACCTGGAAAGTAACATTGTTGGAGGTTCTGCCTGCAAAGTAATGTTGTTGGAGGTTCTACCTGGAAAGTAACATTGTTGGAGGTTCTACCTGGAAAGTAACATTGTTGGAGGTTTTGCCTGGAAAGTAACATTGTTGGAGGTTCTGCCTGGAAAGTAACGTTGCAGGAGGTTCTGCCTAGAAAGTAACATTGTTGGAGGTTCTGCCTGGAAAGTAACATTGTTGGAGGTTCTACCTGGAAAGTAACATTGTTGGAGGTTCTACCTGGAAAGTAACATTGTTGGAGGTTCTGCCTGGAAAGTAACATTGTTGGAGGTTCTGCCTGGAAAGTAACGTTGCAGGAGGTTCTGCCTAGAAAGTAACATTGTTGGAGGTTCTGCCTGGAAAGTAACATTGTTGGAGGTTCTACCTGGAAAGTAACATTGTTGAAGGTTCTACCTGGAAAGTAACGTTATGGAGGTTCTGCCTGGGAAGTAATATTGTTGAAGGCACTGCCTGGACACTACACCCTCCCACACAATCATTATAATAGATTAACTCTAGCTAGAAGACATTAGGTACCTCTTACGATTATAACGCAAGGGTGACCCCCGTCATCCCACTCAGCCAAGTTACCCTTAGTCTCAGTCACCCCAGGGGTGACTCTGTCACTCTGGTTGAAAAGTACCACAGTAACACACGCACACACTCCCCACAATCCCCCATACACCGCCACCACGGAGGGTATTTTCATTGTTAAATGTAGTTATTTCTAGTCGTTTTTGTCTGGTCTTTCTCTTTGGTGAGGTAATCTGAGCGTGGTTTTGTTTGTGAATCCATTCAAACTGTCATACCAGTACTCTACCTGTAACACCAGTATTCTACCTGTAACACCAGTACTCTACCTATGTAGCAAATCATCTACCTTTCCAACCATTCATCTACCTGGATAGGTAGATGAATGACAGCTTGTTACACACGTAGATGACTGGTTGAATAAGTAGATGACTGATTGAATAAGTAGATGACCGATTGGGTAGCAAGATGACTGGTTGGGTAATCGGTCATCCATTCAACCAATCATCCATCCTAACAAACCGGTTATCCTCATCAATACATCCTGACTGCAGCAACACAATCAAGATTCCCGAGTGCTGCTGCAGGACTCAGCGTCTTCCGTGGCAGCACAGCAGCGTGACACTCCCTGGGTTTTGCCTAGTAAACACGGGAAGTGGGTGGTGTGTCTGACACGCGTTAATCTAACCCCCGCCTGCCCTGGCTAGTTAACAGGACGCAAGGTCTATTTTTAAGTCTCATTATGGCCGAACACGATGTGTGGGATGGTGCTTTGTGAGGCGCAGGTTAGGGTGTGTAAGGGAATGTGTTCTAGTAAAAGTGGATTTTAGACAAGGATGTATGCCAGAAAGTGCCTCAAGATCGCTCCGTAACGTTTTTTACTGTTAAGGAACCATGGTTGAGCGAAACGGCGTACTCAACAAAAGTATAAATTAGTTGAATTGTAACCTCTGTGTGATTTGATAAAGCTGTAAACAGGGCGAAACGTAGTGCCAATACACAAATAATCCGCACATAGGAGAAACAAGCTTATGCCGACGTTTCGGTCCGACTTAAACCTTTAACTAGTTACGCTAGTCAGTGCCAATATAAGTTCCCGCACTAGTCAGTGCCAATATAAGTTCCCGCACTAGTCAGTGCCAATATAAGTTCCCGCGTCATGATGGTTGATTAACTTGTTTATGGACGCAGTTGTAAAAGAAGTGAATCTTAGAGTTTAAGTTAGAGATGTGAACTGGAAACTACCATAGTAGTATATTAAGGAGGAAGACTTAAACCCGGTGGGGTATCATCGAGCGCCTGGCGAGTGCAAGGTAAATCAAGTCTAATCCAAGATAGGAAAAATTAGCTCCAATTCCCAGGATCAGGAGCTCTTCACCTGCTGTTTATAGACATAGATGAGATGCCAAGATGTTATTTATAATAATAATAATAATAATAATAATAATAATAATAATCATCATTTTGTGCATGGCAGCGCGGAAGTGTAGCAGGTTCCAGTTTGAGTGCCACAGCGGTGAGTGTATAGCCATCTACAACGCTTGTGATGGCATCCCACAGTGCCAAGACAACACTGATGAAGACCCGGCACTCGGATGTCCTGCTGGTGGGTCTTATCACCTGTTGAAGTGCACACACACACACAGTGGTATAGTGACACATTATGACACAATGAAATAGTGGCACAAAGTGCTACAATGCTATAGTGCCACAGTTGTACATATATTGACAGTGCCACAGTTGTACATATAGTCACAGTACCACAGTTCTGCACATACAGTATCACACCTACACATACTGCCAAAATAATACACAATGCCAACGTTCTGCATACACTCCCAAAGGGCTACTACACAGTGCTACATAATGCCACTGTGCTACACAGTGCCACAGTGCTACACAGTGCCACAGTGCTACACAATGCTACTGTGGTGCACAGTGCCACAGTGCTACACAACACCGCTGCTACAGTGCCACAGTGCTACACAACACCACTGCTACAGTGCCACAGTGCTACACAACACCACTGCTACAGTGCCACAGTGCCACAATGCTACACACAATGACACCAGGAACTCGCATCACCTGTTATTAAGTCACTGTTCCCTCATATAATACCTGAATTAAGTATATAGTATAAAAACATCGCCTTTTCCCTCACTGAGGTTATACTACACTGCCACATATGTACACTTTCACTGTTACGTGACACTGTATATTATGTATTATAATCCATGTTACGTAAAATTTAATGTGTGGATTGTATGTCACGTGATCTTTTTTTGTAGTGTCATGTTATATTTTGATGTGTAATGTCATGTCACATCTTGATGTGTAGTGTCATGTCATATCCTGATGTGTAGTATCATATTTTGATGTGTAACGTCATGTAATATCCTGATGTGTAGTGTCATATCTTGATGTGGTGTCATGTCACATCTTGATGTGTAGCGTCATGTCATACTGTGCACGCAGCCTCAACGGAAGGTGCGACATCTGTGAGACGACTGGGCGACGGGGCAGCTGGTGGCAGTGGTGAAGCCGTGCAGCCACCTGCTGCCACCTGGGACAACGTGGCACCTGCTAAGAGCGGTAAACCCCTCACTCCTCATCTCTTTCCCTCCACCTTGTTGGCATCTCCAAGGAGACTCAGGAAGAGTAGGTAGGATCGGGGTGATCAGGAGGCGAGGGCAGGATTGGAATGATTAGGAGGCAAAGGCAGGATTGAAATGATCAGAAGGAAATGACAGGATTGGAATGATAAGGAGGCAAGAGCAGGATTGTAATGATCAGGAGGCAAGAGCAGGATTGGAATGATAAGGAAGCGAGGGTAGGATTGGAATGATTTTACTGTCCACATGATCTTCCCTACTACTGAATCATCATTATTATTATTAGTAGTATTAGTATTATTATAGTATCTTATTATTATTGTTTCATTTTCAAGGCAGTCCATACATGTCGTAAGAGGCGACTAACATGCCAGGAGCAAGGGGCTAGTAACCTCCTCCTCCTGTATAAATTACTAAATGTAAAAAAGAAGAAAACTTTTGTTTCTTCTTTTTCGGGTCACCTGCCTGGGTGGGAGACGGCCGGATGTTAAAAAAATCAAAGCACGGTTAACCCGTGTGGGCCATGCCAAATACTATCTGCAAATTGTTAATATATTTATCACAAGCGTATGTAGGATATAGATTAAACATTACCTGCAGTTTAAAGACTGAATTCTGTAAGGTAGTACTGATGCGTGCAGTAAGTGACGTTATGTTTGCATGCTTGCAGATGCCAGGTCGAGTGCGGACGTGTGGCAAGGCGGCTCCCGCTTCCCCAACTCCGGCCAGGGTAATGTGTTGTACTTCCCTGACCCCTTACACACACACACACACACACACACACACACACACACACACATACACACACACACACACACACACAACCACACACACACAACCACACACACACACCCTCCCTTCCTATCATCTTCCCTACACTTAACCCTATCCCTGTCCCCTCCCCTGTTAGGGGAGGCCTACACTAACCCTGCTCAACCTCCCTCACTCCTGTTGGATTAGCATCATGAAGAGGGAGTAGACATAAACCAGTGCATGGTAAGGGAAAGGAGAATCAAAGTGTGGTGCACTAATGCGGATGGTTTATCAAACAAGAGAGATGAGATGAAAGCTGGGGTCACCCCAGACATAATAGATATCACTGAAATAAAGTTGACAAATATCAGATGCCATATTTCCAGCAGGATACCAAGTGTTAAGGAAAGACAAGAAACAGGAGATGAGGCATAACACTATGAATTAGAAATCAGTGGAGTTTTGAAGTAAGAGAATAAAAAGACTAGAGGAAAACGAGATATCTCGGGAAAAGGAAGAAATGAGTGACTGTCAGTAAAGAGGCGTCAGAATAGGGAAGAGTAGCTTGCGGGGTTCCGCAAGGATCGGTATTATGATCAGTACTGTTTCTTGTTTATATGAATGACATTCTAAATGGGAATGATTCAGATATATCTGTTTGCTGATACAAAACTAATGAGAATAATAAAAGCAGAAGACAAGGAAAGGCCCCAAAGAAATCTGGACAAATTGCAAGAGTGGTCAGATATGTGGTTCCTTGAATTCAACCGCAATAAATGCAAGGTCATGAAGATTGGGGAAGGAGGAAGAAGACCTGAAATGGGGTATATACTAGAGCGACAGAGGCTGCAGACTTCACTCAAAGAGAAAGACGTAGGGGTGAACATAGTTCCCAGTATATCGCCAGAAGCTCAAATCACCCGAATAACTAATACTCAGCCAATACTCGTCTGGAAAATCTCTAAGAGTAGCTTTCAAGAATCTCCAGTCATTCCAGTCGCTTTATACAACATACGTCAGACCCATCTTAGAGTATGCATCACCAGTATGGAGCCTGCACCTGAAAAAGCATGTTAAGAAACTGAAGAAAGCGCAGATACAACAAGGCACCTTCCTGAGCTACGAGGAGAGGCTAATGGAATTGAATCTAACAACACTGGAGGACAGAACATCCAGGGCAGGACATGATAACAACACTGGAGGACAGAACATCCAGGGCAGGACATGATAACAACACTGGAGGACAGAACATCCAGGGCAGGACATGATAACAACACTGGAGGACAGAACATCCAGGGCAGGACATGATAACAACACTGGAGGACAGAACATCCAGGGCAGGACATGATAAAACACTGGAGGGAACAAACATTCCAGGGCAAGGAATGAATAACAACACTGGAGGACAGAACATCCAGGGCAGGACATGATAACAACACTGGAGGACAGAACATCCAGGGCAGGACATGATAACAACACTGGAGGACAGAACATCCAGGGCAGGACATGATAACAACACTGGAGGACAGAACATCCAGGGCAGGACATGATAACAACACTGGAGGACAGAACATCCAGGGTAGGACATAACACACAATATTCAGGGAAGTTTATAAGATAAACATGGAGAGACTGAGGCGAGAAACGTGAACTCGGTGACACAACTGGAAGTTAAAGGAACAAATTAGGCACAGGGATGTTATGTTTCTTCATTCTTATAGTCAGAAAATGGAATGATCTTAGTGAGGAAGTGGTGGAGGCAGACTCCATACATAGTTCTAAGAGAAGGTACGATATGACCCACGAGGCTACGAGAGAGAGAAACTGAAGAGTGGCAAGTTAAGAGGCGGGGCCAGGAGCTGAGAATAAACCCCTGTAACTCCAAATAGGTGAGTACATACACAATGATCCCCTGCCTGTGGCTCAGTAATCAAGATACTTCACACATTTCATCACGAGGACCACATCACAATATTTCCCAAGATCACACTGACTGTCCAGTAATAACTTACTGTCCATCCTCGATACTTTACTTACAAATAAAGTTGAAACATTTTTCTGTCATGATACAGGTATAAGAACAACATATCTCTTTCATAATATGCTTTAAAACTATAAAGTAGATTTAGTTATTATTATAATTATTATTGTTATTGTTATTATAATGGGGAACTGCTAAACCTGTGGCGTTCATACAAAGTCTTTGGAAATAATGGTAGACAAATAGTTTCGATTCAAGGAAGTGGAGAATAGGTACAGTTCCTTAGATGAAAATCTTTTCCTTGAGATGAAAAGTAGCATGTAAGCATCTGAAAATGTGTATAAAATTGCAATGACTTAGCCATAGTGACCTTGATGCTGGGTGGATGTTGTGAAGATGCAACAACTGCTGTCAGACGGATTTTGGTACGTCTGTGAGAGTTTACAGGGAGGTGGATGGATGGTGTACAGTACCATTAATACGTCTCTCTCGTTCTCCTCAGGGTATCCACCTGGTATCTTCAGTCATCGACCCACCATACTCGACACCTACAGCCCATACCAGCCGTCAGTGGGGTGCGTACCAGTGATTCAATTATTCTGCCTTGATATGCCCCCCTCCTCTCCCTCCCAATATATTGTGCATTTGGTTTATAGGGAGAATGTTAGCAACAAAATTATTTTCATGGCAGGTACTGTGGAATGTATCAGGTAAAATATGCGCCAGACCAATCAGCGGGCGTGACTCGCCAGGCCTCTGAGGCAAAGCTGGTACTGCGGTACGATACGGTACGGAATTCGGTACCGTATGGCTGATTCTTTGTTAAAAAGTACGGTACGAAATTACGGAGCGGTATTCCTAACAGGTACGGAAAACGGGGAAAAATAATGTCGTGCCATAATGCCAGCTCTGTAACGTGGTAAGCAATTTCAACAAGCACTGCACTCAGTGGCTGCACTCAGTGGCTGCACTCAGTGGCTTCATTGAGTTTCGCGATAATTTATAATGAGTTTGGGCAAATAAAACTAATTTTATTTTGTATAAATTGGAAAAAAAAATGAGTATCTTTTCTTTTTTTGGTCTCTAGAAGAAATATTAAAAAAAGATCCTTATTTAACTATTATAGCCAATTAAAACTAGCCAAGTCCAAATTAATCCAACGTAACTTAGCCTAACCCATCCCAGCCACATCCAATTCAAACTTTTCGCCAAACTCAGTGAAAAACTTAAAATCACAGTATCAGTATCAATATCAAGGAAAAGTATATACAAAGAAATATCACAGCCAGTAGGATTCGAATCTAGGTCGTCAGCTCTCCATGAGTGTAACTAGCTACCAACTCATATATATATACAAGGAAACCGGCAGGCCGGACTTGAGTCCTGGAGATGGGAAGTAAAGTGCCTTCGCTCTGAAGAAGGGGTGTTAATGTTGCTGCAGTTTTATAACTATAGTGTAAGCGCACCTCTGGCAAGACAGTGATGGAGTGAATGATGGTGAAAGTTTCTCTTTTACGGGCCACCCTGCCTTGGTGGGAAACGGCCGATGTGTTAAAAAATATATATATATATATACAAAACAACCACAGGGGGAGTTGTGTTTTGCATCCTGTGTAGCTTGTCCGCGATTCTTTATATATATATATATATATATATATATATATATATATATATATATATATATATATATATATATATATATAAAATTATAGAGGGAGGTACCACCTCTAGAACTTTACTGGGGACATTCATCCCCAGAGAAGACGACAATAAACGTACCTCAGGGAAAATTCAAGGTTCTCCCCGGATAATTAACATGGAAAAAACCACAACACGATGACCACGGAGATTAACATGGAAGGAACCACAACACCGTAGCTACAGATCCCATCACACATTGGATTACTCCTTCATGATAAAGTTGATATGTTAGCCAAGAAGAGTATCCAGAAGGAGAATGTAGAATATAACTTTGGTATATCTGTGTCTAGCATTAGGAATAATATTAGGAGAAAAGTAAATAATGAAAATGATTGCTATAGGAATGCAGTTAGAAGCCTGAGTAGATCTATAACCCACTATGATAACATGAACATAGATAAGCATGTTTATGGAGCAACTTGCAATGTGAACAGACTGACTGATGTTGTAGTGGCCAGGCTTAGGCTTGGCTACAAGTACTTCTGGCAGTTTGGGAGATACACAGATGATGATCAAACTAAATGCAAATTATGTGATCAGGCATATGGTCACTGTCTTGAACACTATGTGCTTAATTGTCCACTTATTGAGGAATACGGAGATAGACGGAGATAGACCTATGTGGCATGTCAAGATATCTTATTCATGAAAATAAGATACCAGTTATACTAAGCAAATTTCCTAAATTTGCTTGTAACAGATAAGTGAACTGTAGATATAAATCCAAATGTACAATTGTTAACCCCTTTGGGGCCTAGTGCCTAGGCCTTTTGTGTATCCATATGCTCTTGCGCTACCGTCCACAGGATGGATATGGGGTTCACAATAAACTAGCCACTTCAGTGGTAATATCTAATCGTAGCTACGGACTGACACTGAAGGAGCTTCAGAGTGGATAAAAACAGTGGGTTAGAAGAGGAGATAATAAATGTTACAACAATGTCATAAAATAAATTAAATATTCAAAATGGGCGACCACGATATTATTATTATTATTACAATCACTAAACTGCGTGACACAGCGCCTGCAAGGGAAAAGAATGAGAAACAATCAGATACAATCTAAGGAAAAGGAAGATAGGTTCAGTTCCTTGGATCAAGAGCCCCTCGCCGGCATCAAGTCACGAGTACAACAGCTGCAAATAATTAAGACATAGGTACTGCATACACACACATAAAGATAAAAGCCTCAGTGATATGTTCTGCATAAAAGTATTGCAAATAATATTACTAACAATAAGAATAAAAATATTAATATTAATATATTATTTTGAAAGGTCATATATAACAATCATGAGTTACAAATCGAATAACAGTAAGCATCTGAGAGTCAGATTACTTTGGTAACTCAGTGTTACGTAACAGCTGGCTACTAATCAGGATACTTATTAGCTAACATTACATGAAGCATTTCTGTACTCAACCTGTTAAACTGATTTCCTAATCTAACTGCACATTTGATGATTTGCGCATCGCTCGGTCAGTCACCCTTGAGTCTAGTCAGTGGGTGATTGATTACCCCTGGCTGGGAAGAACTTCAATATGGGAGGAGCTTCTTGCCTCCGACACACATACACCTGCTGTTTTTTTATGGTGTTGAGTCGTAAACGATCACAAATCTCTGTTTTTATTACGTGCGGTAAACATTGATCAGGCCTGTTAACTATTTATCCTGTTAGTATTAATGTTATAGGAGTCAGAGTCATCAATCCACTTGTGAGTCAAAATGTACGTCTATATGTGAAAGTTGCTTAGCCACTACTGTGCTCCTGCTCCAACTATGTGTGACCATGTGGAAGTTGCTTAGCCACTACTGTGTTCCTGCTCCAAGTATGTGTGACCATTCGTGAACAGTAGTCATAGAATTTAAAAGTAATTAAGCCATTCTCAACACTATGGGGGATGACTTTCTAAGTTTCAGTTTAGCGGATAGATATCCATTTACCCTAAAGTCTAGTCACATGATGGCCACAAAATGTAGTCATTTTTATAGTGACAATGGCTTTCTTATGGTTGCCACCATATTTTGTTAAAGGTGAGCTTGTTTAAACTAACTCCATTTTTCAGGGAAGGTGAGTTTGTTACGGGTGTCCTCATTTCATGTTGATTTTTTCCTTTTGTATACTAGAAGTGAGCAGTGGTCAGCAACTTACCTAGAAGTTATTATCTTATTATATATGTTGTGGTCATCTGCAGTGAGTTTCACCACCACACGCTTCATAAGAGCCTTCAATGAACTCGTCAATAATTTATCTCCTGATCAAGTGGAAGAGGCGAGATAAGTTTGAGGTAGTTATTCCTCAGACTTGATAGGTATACCTGGAGTATACCTGGAGAGAGTTCCAGGGGTCAACGCCCCTGCGGCCCGGTCTGTGACCAGGCCTCATGTTGGATCAGAGCCTGATCAACCAGGCTGTTACTGCTGGCCGCACGCAGTCCAACGTACGAACCACAGCCTAACTTGTCAGGTACCGACTTTAGGTGCCTGTCCAGTGCCTTCTTGAAGACAGCCAGGGGTTTGTTGGTAATCCCTCTGATGTATGCTGGGAGGCAGTTGAACAGTCTTGGGCCCCTGACACTTATTGTGTTGTCTCTCAACGTGCTAGTGGCACCCCTGCTTTTCATTGGGGGAATGTTACATCGCCTGCCGAGTCTTTTGCTTTCGTAGGGAGTGACTCTCGTGTGCAAGTTTGGTACTAATCCCTCGAGAATTTTCCACGTGTATATAATAATGTATCTCTCCCGCCTGCGTTCTAGGGAGTACAGGTTTAGGAACTTCAAGTGTTCCCAGTAATTGAGGTGGTTTATAATAATAATAATAATAATAATAATATCTTTATTTACTACAAGTACATGTACATGGTATACAGGCCTAGCTGACATCAATGACATACTACTATATAGAAAGTCCCTTGTTATGCTGAGCATTTCGGGCATATTAGGTCAGTGTCCCAGGATGCGACTCACACCAGTCGACTAACACCCAGGTACCCATTTTACTGATGGGGAACATAGACAACAGGTGTAAAGAAACACGCCCAATGTTTCTGCCCTGGCTGGGAATCGAACCCAGGCCCTCGCCGTGTGAAGCGAGAGCTTTTAGCCCCCAGACCACCAGAGCAGTTATGCGTGCCGTGAAGGTTCTCTGGACATTTTCTAGGTCAGCAATTTCACCAGCCTTGAAAGGTGCAGTTAGTGTGCAGCAATATTCCAGCCTAGATAGAACAAGCGACCTGAAAAGTGTCAACATGGGCTTGGCATCCTTGGTTTTGAAGGTTCTCATTATCCATCCTGTCATTTTTCTAGCAGATGCGATTGCTACGGTGTTATGGTCCTTGAAGGTGAGATCCTCTGACATGATCACTCCCAGGTCTTTGACATTAGTTTTTCGCTCTATTGTGTGGTTGGAATTTGTTTTGTACTCCGATGAGATTTTAATTTCCTCACGTTTTCCATATCTGAGTAATTGAAATTTCTCATCATTGAACTTCATATTGTTTTCTGCAGCCCATTTAATGATTTGGTTTATGTCTGCTTGGTCAATTATCTTTAAACAAAAAAAAATTCTACATACTACTGACTGTATTCTGTTATCATGGGTGACGCCCTACAAAATTTAGTGCTTAAAACTATTATAAAAGTTTAAAATTATGTATGAACACTAAATAAAATCTTACAGAAATCTGAATCTTACAGCATAACGAATTTTTTTTTCTATTGTTACCCATTATTATTACATTCATATAGAAGAGTTAAAGTCGTATAACGAATGGGAAACAATGAGATTCGATCCAAGGAATGGGAAGGTGCCTTGGTTTAGTCCCCGGCATGAGTAGAAACTTTGGGCATATTTCCTTACATCTGCTGTTCCTGGTCACCTAACAGTAAGTAGGAACCTGGGTGTTAGTCTTGCGTGGGTGGCATCCTGGGGAAAAGATTGAAGAACCACAATGAAAATAAGATGACTCACTGACTTTATTGGGTTATTCTAGGTGGCTAACCCTCCGGGTTAAAACTCCCAACATTTTTTTTTTTTTTTTTACCTACCCTTGAAGGGTAATGTTTCCCATGAAATGCCATCCGTGACCATTTTCTTTTTTTCACAGAAAACGAACTAATCAGCTATTTTATCATAAACTATTATTTTTTTTCCAAATTGTTTTTTCCAACCTTCAGAGGTCAGGATGAGAGCCAAGTGTATGGTGGACGAGGCCGCCCTCCCACTGGTTACTACGACTACAATCAGAGATCTGCCTGGGCGGGACCCAGGTATAACGGAGGTCAGTTTGCTCACAATATTTTACTTCTGTTATTTTACTAAAGGACCCTAATGAAAATAAGTCACTCTGTCTGACTTTTTTGGGTTATCCTAGGTTCTCTAAACATATGCTGCTATATATGATAATCTATGTAACTGTATTTGTGTATACCTGAATAAACTTACTTAATATATCATCTTTGTTAGTAAGTTTAAGTGCAAATTACACAATTTTTTGGATGATTATAAGTATATACAAACAGGTGTAGATTACCTTAGATAACCCGAAATAATTACTTATTATTATTGGGGTCCTTGTAATGACTTTAGCAGCCAATATGAGAATAAAAATCAGTCACGATTATTATTAATAAAACTAAATAGAGTAAAATAAATTCATATATAATTACAAAAAAAAAAAATACAATAAAAGTAACTTATTTTTACTATTACTACTCCCTTCTTTCTCACCTTACCCTCGCTCCTCCCGTCATGCCCTCTGGTCTTTTTTTTCCTCGCTCAGTTGTAACTTGACATTAGTCCAGGCTAGACCGAAAGATTATCATAAGTTTCCTCTCCTAGGTGCAGGTTATTTGTTAATTTTAATTTTAATTATTGTTAATATCGCACAGTTTTGCCAAATCCACGTAAATGCTTTATTAGCCTCATTATTGAAGGGATGTTTCAATCTCATAACTTTCACTCTAGCCTCTTCACTATAACCTTTTATTACAATATTTTCAAAGTAGTGTAAAGAGCTCGTGTAACCCGGTGATTCCTACTAAGCTTGCCTAGCTTCTCCAAGCATTTACTCAACAGTAAGAGCTCTTGCCCGGCACCTTCTTATAGTCTTGTAAAGCGAAGTTACACAAGCTCCTCAAATTTAAGAGTATATTGTCACGGGTACTAAGCACTCATGACGTCCCCCCCCTCTTTTCTTCTCATATTCCCACTTTCCCTCATCCTTCCAGGATCATTACCTGTGAGTTAGTTTAGAGTATATTGTTCTGTGTGTACGGCATTATCTCATACATTATTTGTAGGTTATTTTTTTCACTTATGTACAAAGGGAAACGCAGTTGATTAAACGAAACGTCAGAGAGAACAGGATCGACAGAGGTTTGAGAACCACGGTTCGAGAGCTTTAAATTTAATACCTCGTTGGTATGCCTCATAATCATAAATTTCCAAAGAAACTTCTAAAGGGTGAAACTATCTGCACTGTCGACGTGGTCAAAATACTTATGGCAAAGAGCAGAAAAATTGATGCAATGACTTATCTGAAGCTTGAGCGTCTGTGTTCAGTAATGGTTTATGTGGCCAAATCGCCTGTGTTCAGTAATGGCTTGTGTGTGGCCTGATCGCCTGTGTTCAGTAATGGCTTGTGTGTGGCCAGATCGCCTGTGTTCAGTAATGGCTTGTGTGTGGCCTGATCGCCTGTGTTCAGTAATGGCTTGTGTGTGGCCAAATCGCCTGTGTTCAGTAATGGCTTGTGTGTGGCCTGATCGCCTGTGTTCAGTAATGGCTTGTGTGTGGCCTGATCGCCTGTGTTCAGTAATGGCTTGTGTGTAGCCTGATCGCCTGTGTTCAGTAATGGCTTGTGTGGCCAAATCGCCTGTGTTCAGTAATGGCTTGTGTGTGGCCTGATCGCCTGTGTTCAGTAATGGCTTGTGTGTGGCCTGATCGCCTGTGTTCAGTAATGGCTTGTGTGTGACCTGATCGCCTGTGTTCAGTAAACCCATAGGATTTAAACATAGCCTTGAGAATGGGGAAGAACCAAGCTCGATCCTAGGAAGCGAAGAATAGCTTTGATTCCTTGTCTCAAGAGTACATCGTGAAGACACCCCATGGAACGGGACCTTGTTGCCACGACCGTGTAATCATGGTGTGTTCGTTGTAATGTAACAAAGACGTATTAAAATATGTACGTTAGTGTGATCACAGTAGCGAGGAAAGTTTTCACAATGTGATGATAAATCGTTTAAATGTGCATTTATCCCTTCCTTTGTTGGGAGGGAAGCCTTGCTGCAGCCACTGCCCGTGAAGGTTGCTAGCTGCAAATCTTTGTAATTGTAGATGACGAAATGCCTCGCTCGATGCTGTTTGATTCATGACAGTAGGACCTAAATTTATTTTCTGGTAGGATAAAGTGAGGCCCCATCGTTCTCCGTACATGAGTGACGTGCTACTACGTCATCATTTGTTAAAGTTCTGGTCTCTGTAATATCTGTAGTGATGCCACAAAAAAATATTTTACTTTCTAGGTGGAAAACTTAAGACATCTGTGATAAAAATTATGCACAATAAAGATAACTTTGATTACAGTAAGAGAGAGAGAGAGAGAGAGAGAGAGAGAGAGAGAGAGAGAGAGAGAGAGAGAGAGAGAGATGAGTTATGTACCAGTATGTTTCTTCAGGTGATGCAGGCAGTCGTGTTGACCACTACATGGGTTCTGACATTCATCGAGGTTTCCACTATCCTGACTACGGCCAGCCACAACCCCAACAGCAGCAGCAGCAGCAGCAGCAGCAACAACAGCAGCAACAGCAACAGCAGCAGCAGTTGCTACTACCACCTATGCAGCAGCCACAGATGAACAGCAATGTACAGTACCCAGTCTTCATTATTATAGTCGTGGGAAAGTACTAAACTTATACTTTATATAGCGCCTGGAGAATGGGAGGGGATCAAGTAAAAGCCTAACGAAGGGTAACTTCAATTCCTCGGAACAAGAGCCCTTCAGCATCAAGTAACCCCCCTTAAAGGGACTGGCCATATATTTTGTGGAAAATGAAATAAACGTGTGTTAGGAGTGGAGGCAAGTGGTTTTATGAGTTGACGTGCTGTTGAAGTATGAGCAAGGTAACATTTATGAAAGGATTCAGGAAAACCGGTTTGTCTGACTTGAGTTCTGGAGGTGGCAAGTACAGTGTCTGCACTCTGAAGAACGGGTGGGGATATTTGCTATTTTGAAGTGTAGTATCAGCGCGCCTCTGGCATGACAGTGGTTGGTGAGTGATGGTGAAAGTGTTTCTTCTTTTTGGGTCACCCTGCCTCAGTGGGATACGGCTGGTGTTATATATATATATATATATATATATATATATATATATATATATATATATATATATATATATATATATATATATATATATATATATATATTAAACATTCACTAAGACTCATTGTATTGCTATTTTATTCAGAAGGGTTCAATAATGTATTTAATTTCGAAAAATCGTATTTTAATTCTACATCATTCTGAAACATCCGCGAGCAGCCTGTCTGGATGGACAAAGCGAACTACGGCTTGCAACCAAACCAACTACAACTGCACCAGCAGATGCAAGATCTGCACCAGACAGCGTCAGTGATGCAACAACAGCAGCAGCCACAGGCAATAGGTCAGCAGCCTCTGGTGCCATACCAACTACCTCCCACGCTAGAACAACTACATAACGGGGGCAATATGCAAGCTAATCTCCAAGGAACACAGGTTAGAACAGTTATGTCCTGATATAACAGCAAAACAATGTTGTATGATTATTTAGGCTATTAAAAAGAAAGAGAGATAGGGATGACGCAGTTCGTAGAGTAACTTGAATTATGTCTTCGCACAGTTAGCAAAAGACATATTAAATGAAAAACGGGGAATGTATTTCCTTTTTTTTTTAACTTCCGCTGTTGATGGGAGACGGCCATCGTGTTAAAAAATCTATCTTCATAGTTTATACATATTATGTACCAGTAGTTAATGGCGAAGATTTAACAAGAATTTCGTTTTAAGATGGATAGGGCGGGTGTTGGCAGCGGGCGGCTAGCAGGCAACAGTGAAGTAGCAAGTGTGTTAGTCTCTAAAACCAGCCCCTCCACCTCCACCCTCATCGTCACGCCGCCTTCAGGTATTTCTCCTTCATAACATTAACTACTTTTTATCCTACAATGTAACTGCAATACACAATAGCGTAGCAACACACTACTAATGTACCCACTTTTGTTTTACGAATGCTTCTCCGGTGGGTCATTTTACAATCCCGTTTTACTATTTTCTTACATGTTTGTGGACCTGACAAACGTAGGCCACCAAAAATACCTGTTTACACTATGGCATTTTATGAATGTGAAACAATTATACTCTACACTTAATAAAAGTCAAGTGTTCTCGGTTAAAATAAAGCAAAAGCAGTACTGATAAACAATCAAAATACTTGCCGATAAAGAATGTAAGTTGTAGATACTGAAGACGTTTTTGTACGAGGTTCCTACAGGCACCTCGGTAATTATAAAACCATGACAAAAGTGTAAAGGCCTAAGCCGAGGGCAGACTGTTACAATATGTTGCACATTGAGCTGCACATCACAAGCTACACAAGAGGGGGATGCGAGTGCCCTGACCTCAGTACACACAGGTTCGTCGCTCTGATGCTTTTTGTTGAAGGATAGCCAAATACCCACGACCTGCTTCATCTTATATAAGCTGCTGCTATTATGTACGGTTAAAAAAATGGTAGCTCGAATACTTTGGATCAAGAGCCCTTCGCCGGCGTCAAGAAGCCTTCCTCGAGGGGATACTTATAAAATCATATGAAAAACGTTTGATTTTTCGTAATTTTTAAGGATTCTCGTAGGAGTGTCTTTAAGTGGTTTGCCTAGTGTTTTTAACCTTCAACGTTTCCGTATTTATAAGAGTAATGAATACACACATGAGCTGTGAATAGACCCCTGCACCCACATATAGGTGAGTACAGCAGGCAAAGTGACAATTGGATACTAACATGTTAATTGGTTTACGTACCCATATTGTTTCATGTGTTTACTGCTACTAGTATAATTTCCTTTCATGGCCACATGCCTAAGTATTCAAAAAAATGATAAGCGAACCTTAGTCAGAAAACTAAATTAATAACATGGCATCACAAATATCCACTTTGGAAAGTTTTCATGACGTTTCGGTCCATGACGGTCCGAAACACCGTTCCAACCACGATATTGACTTGCTTTACTGATGTGGAACACAATTTATATACTTTATTGATAATGTGCCAGTGGTTTCCAACCTTCTCGAATAAAAGATCCCCCCCCCCTTTTCAAACATTAAAATAATTCGTGGACTCCTTCAATTAGGCTGCGTTAAATTAAGAAAATCATTTATTATTACACTCATGCAGAGTCTTGGAGAATGGAAAGTAATCAGGCTCGATCCAAGGAAGAGGAGGCCAGGTGCTGGTTGGAGTCAAGTTTACTAGTAAGCTTCAACAACACCCTTGGGTAACCCAGGACCCACCGGGGTCTGCCACCCACACGCTGGAATCCCTATAATAGATTGAAGTAAACTGTGTATATATAAACATATTTACCTCGGTATACATAAACATATGCACATTTCGGTGTATATAAAGATATGCATAATAACGTGTATATAAACATATATGTTCATCTCGGCATATACAGACATTTTGGTGTAGTATATAAACATACACACATTTCAGTATCTAAACAAACGCACATCTCGATGTTTGTAACATACGCAATCTTGGTGTATATACACATACGTAAATATCGATGTATATGAACGTATACACACATCTCGGTGTATGTACACACATCTCGATTTACAAAAACACACATACATCTTGGTGTATATACACAGATACTCACATCTCGGTATATAAACAGATACACAATTTACGTATATACACATACGCATATTAGGTTTATACACAAAAATACACATCTAGATGTATACAGATACGTACATTTAGATGTATACATAGATATACTCATCTAGGAGTATGTATATTTACGTACATCTAGGTGCAATATACTCTGTGCAATATGTACATATAATCTTATCTGTTACTCATGAAAGTGAAGCCAGTTACCCTTCCAGTCGGGGTGACGCTTAACGGCAGCAACAGTAGCGTGGATGGGGAGGAGACTACAGCAACGGATACGTTGCACGCCCACACGCCCATGAACGATGCCCACACTCCCGTGCACGCTGCCCAAACGCCCGTACACGCTGCCCACAACCCCATCAACGCTGTGGCGCACGCCTCCCTAGCGCGCCTCGAGGTCAACCTGGAGGAGTTGGAGATGGAAGCCAGGGAGCAGGACGCCCAGGCATCAGGGGCAGTACTGGCACTAGCTATGGGTATGTAATGGATAGGGCCAGGGAATGACACTTGCTATGAATGTGAGGGCCAGGACCAGGGAACAGCCCTAGTCATGGTTATATGAGGGGTGATAAGGGATGGTTCTGCCAAAGAGTATATGACTGGGTGTCAGATGAGGGAGAGTTAGATGGTGGAGGAGTGTAACTAAGTGATAAAGGGGTGTCAGGGGGATGAGGGTGTGTCAGGTGAAGATGGACTGCGTCATGTGAGCAAAGCACTGAATATGGACAGCTCGGCCACGGTCATTGCCATAGGCATTAGCCATTTAATATGGTCACATTTTTTTCAGCTGCTTGTTTTTTATAACATGTTTTAGACCTTATAACTGCAGATACCGCTATCTAGTTCTCGTAACTTGACCAAATCAAGCTAATTAACTCGTGGATTTATCTCTCATTTATATTTTAATGCAAATATTTTCTGTGAAGTATCAACTTGTGAATTAGCTGGTTAATTTTTTATTATATTATTATTATTATTCGTGGAAAGCACTAAACCCAAAGGGGTGAAACAATGTCTGGGAATCCAGAGGTGATCAGGTTCAATAAATCAAAACTATGCGCTAAACCCACAAGGGTCATACAAGGTTCAGTCCAAAGAATAAGAGCACCAAGGCACACATCCTACCTTCTTGAAACAGGCGGTTTAAGCAAGGCTTAGTGCATTGTATTTTTTCCATGCATGTTATTATGCAGGCCCAAATTAAACATATGAGCTTTAATGGTAAATGTAGTATGTATTGTAAATTTTACTAAGTCAATTACTTTTTTTGGTTATCGTGTTATTTTTTATAATTATCATCATTTTAGGCTTATGGTAATTTTTCATACAAGATTATATACATCGAAGGTGTATACATACTGAGAGCTTACTTGAATATCTATTTTAGGGATTAAATGAATATCTATTTTAGGGATTAAGTATTCCTGATTGGTAGCGAACAATTACATGCAGTTAAAATAACCCTCGTATAGTCGATAGGCTTTAACCAACCAATCAAAACTTTAAAGAAATCACTTGACTGAAGTTTACTTACAGGAGTGTGTATTACTGCACTGCTGGTGGTGCTGGTAGGGTGTCGCCTTCGTGGGGTACGACGTAGACTACGTCGACACAGAGGCACCCGCTCTCCCTACGCTCACGACGCTGACTACCTTGTCAACGGCATGTACCTGTAGGCCATCACACCACCTCATCTGCAGAAGGCCGGCACATCCCCTCGCCTGCAGGAAGCCGGCACATCCCCTCGCCTGCAGGAGGCTGGCACATCCTCTTGCCTGCAGGAGGCTGGCACATTCCCCAACTGCAAGAGGCCGGCACATCCCCTCGCCTGCAGGAAGCCGGCACATATCCTCGCCTGCAGGAGGCTGGCACATCCCCCACCTGCAGGAGGCTGGCACATCCCCCCACCTGCAAGAGGCTGGCACATCCCCCACCTGCAGGAGGCCGGCACATCCCCCCCACCTGCAAGAGGCTGGCACATCCCCTCGCCTGCAGTAGAGCCACACACACCAGCTTGTACACATCACCTGGGACAAGACACACCTGAAGACGTGCTCTGCCTCCAGAAACGTCTTATATCCGCCTCGTGGAGAGTAGAATGTCAGCAACAACGAAAGAACATTTACAGAATAAAACAGTATATTTTTTATTAAAACGCAAAATTAAATACAAAATTTCACGGAAAAAAAAAGATTGGAAGGATAAAAAAAAGCCTATGAACGTAAAGCATATAAACTAACCTGAAGTGCCCTTATTTGGGAACCATTGGTAGGTGTGTCATAAGTATATAAACTTATACACATTGTAGGAGATATAAAGCTTCTACACGCAGCGCTGTATGACCCTTATGGGTTTAGCACTTAGTTAAGAGAAATAGTAATAAACAAGTTATGATTTATAGGCTGTTATTGCAGCCTTTTAATCATTTGCTGCTCTAATATACTATATTAAACAGACACTGAAAGGGTGTCTCATTACTTTGATTATTGCCATTTATTAGATTGAACAATATCGCTTGGACAATATGGCAATAATAAAATGACACATTCTTGTTTGTTTCTAGTTACAAAACCATATTTGTTATTTACACACACATACATACATTATATATACATACATTATATATATATAACATTATATATATATATATATATATATATATATATATATATATATATATATATATATATATATATATGGAATGGGGTCCACCTCTGGTGTAAATTGTGGGTCCCATAGCCTCGGAGAAGTGGATAAAAAGGCTTCAAGGAAGAATATTTAGATGTCTTTCTGAAGCCATTTGAATATTCCACTTCCCCTACCACCCCATCTTTTATTAAATATATATAAAATTTATTTCAAGATACAATACATTGTCAAAATACATTAACAAGAATACAATAGTGAGTAAAACAACATAGATGACAACTCAGAGCTACATGTCAAATACTTCGTCCAGCTCCCTGGTAGTGGGCCGCATGCCCAGAATACTGCAGGCATTTCCCCTCTGGATCGCAACACTGAGTCTCTGAAAGAGGAAGCTGGTCGCCCTGTGGTCCTTGGTTTCTATGATGAGTTTTCCAGCCAGCTCCTTGAGAAACTTTAGAGCACTTGCCCCATGCTCCATGGATCTCCGACCCTATTGGGATGAAGTTATAGCAAGAGGGAAGGTCTTCACATTTGCGGGTCTTCTGGGTCTCCCTGTGGCTGGCAGCTCCACCCCCTTCGGCTAAGGAGTGTGGCAGGTAGGTGTCTGCCAATGTGGCAGCACAGGTGTAGTCCCAAGCAATCCGCTTACCATCCTTCCAGGGTAGCATGGTGGCTCCATCAGGACGCTTTTGACTTCCATCAGACCTCTGCACTTGGGGTTCCCGTTGAGCTGGGGAACGGGCTGTGGCGAGGCTTCTCTTTATGATGTCATTGACCTCCTCATGTCTAGCATACTTCCCTTCTGATGTGTGACATACTAGACCATGAAGTCCGAATTGATCAGCCATCGCCCTGCCGCAAATACACCTATGTTCGGTGAGTATGGGGGCAGCTAGGCAAAGAGCAACACCAATCCGAATGGCCTGTGGGTCGAGTCGAGTCCCCAGAGAGGAATTGGGAACAGCTAGAAGGAAATCTCCTGAGTGTGGTGCCTTCACCGCTAGGAGACGAGCTTTGTCCTTTCCTGAAGCGTTGGTGAGCATTGTGTTGGCACTTTTTTCCATGATCGGTTTGTCCCAGTGGGACTGTTTGTGCTCTTTGGGAGGAGCTGGTCTACTAGAGGAGTCTGCCAGGATGTCCCACTGCACTGCTGCTTCAATGAACTTGGGGTCTTGAGCTCCCACCACACCTCTCAAACGTTCAGAGACAATCCTCTTGACTAATCCACAAGAGGCCAAACACGATGACAGAAATACAGGTAACGCTACCTGCCTTGCTTTGCGCACCCCTATACCTCCCAGTCGCACTGGGAGGGTTGCCTGCTCCCATTGCTGATCCTCTAGTGACAGATTCAGTGCCTTCTTGAAGGTTGATCTCAGGTGTGCGTCATACTCGTCAAGTGTTGGGTTTTCAAAAGAGGGTGCGCACCTCAAGATGTAAGTGAGTCTTGGCATAGTAAGACACCTTGTGAGGAGATACAGGGCATCATGGGCATCAAGATCACTTATTCTCTCCTCCATTCTTTTCAGGTCATTCACTTTGTCCTTGAGGACAGTGTCGATGGCGTGGTGACCCAGCGGTGCTCCCAGGAGGGTACTGTTGGATGGAGTGGTAGTAGTGACTTCTGGGAGGATTGTTTGCACCGCATTGATTATTATATATATATACGTATATACATATGTATATATGTATATATATATATACAGTGGTACCTCGAGTTACGATATTTTTTCGTTCGAGAATGCTGTTCAAGTGCCATTACCAAACGAATTTATCCCCATAAGGAATAATGTAAAATAGACTAGTCCTTTTACACCCCCAAAAATATACTTACAAAAGCATTTAAAAAAATAAACTTACATAAAAGGGCGATTTTGGGGACCATCGTAACTCGAGGTACCACTGTATATATACAGTGGTACCTCGAGTTACGATATTTTTTCGTTCGAGAATGCTGTTCAAGTGCCATTACCAAACGAATTTATCCCCATAAGGAATAATGTAAAATAGACTAGTCCTTTTACACCCCCAAAATATACCTACAAAAGCATTTAAAAATAAACTTACATAAAAGGGCGATTTTGGGGACCATCGTAACTCGAGGTACCACTGTATATATATATATATATATATATATATATATATATATATATATATATATATATACAGTGGTACCTCGACTTACGATGGTCCCAAACTCACCCTTTTATGTAAGTTTATTTTTAAATGCTTTTGTAAGTGTAATTTGGGGATCTAAAAGGACTAGTCTATTTTATATCATTCCTTAAGGGATAAATTCGTTTGGTAATGGCACTTGAACAGTATTCTGAATTAAAAATATCGTAAGTCGAGTACCACTGTATATATATATATATATATATAATATATATATATAGTATATATATACATATATATATATGTCGTGCCAAATAGGTAAAACTTGTAATTTTGGCTTAAAAACTACGCTCTTCTTGCTGAATAAGGCAAGCGAAATTTTGTGGATGCAATAATTTCGCAAAAATCATTTTGAACCTAACGAAAAAAATATATTTCATTGTGTTTATTATTAAATTATTGTAAACTTATCTAAAATATATTGGATAAGGCTAAATTAAATTGTGCCTGTTATAATAAGGTTAGGTTAGTTTTCTAAGGTTCTTTTGGTACAAATTACTAACTGTTACATTACATAAATGAAAAAATATATAACTTAATTTTAAACGAGTTCTTGCTAATTGACCAGTTTTACCTATTCGACACAACATATATATACATACGTACGTTGTTTATGCCCTTATATGTTGAAATTTACCTACAATGTGATGAAATGTAAAAAAAATTAACAGTAGAATCTGATGTTTACGTATTTTGTTTAATATTTCTTCTGTATCTTTACCTTTTTTTTTTTTTTTTTTGGTTGGTACCAAGCAACAGCGAGAAAGAAGGCTAGAATTAGTTGATCATTTTTGTTTCATCCTGTGAAAATTAAAATTTGTAATAAAATTTAAGTGAAACTTGATAATGTAAGGTCACATTTCTGGTTTTGTTTCCTTCAAGCATCCTCATCCTCATCCTCATCATAAGTTCTGCTTTGTGTTTAAAAATAATGTGGCCTTCCTATTGTTTGTTGGCAAAGGAACAACATGCGACTTGCTGGGTCGATCTTGTCTATTATTTGAGGTACACTTGTTAATAACGATTGAAGTTACCTTTCATTATTATTAGTTTCATAAAAGGCACTAAACGTTACTACATTTCAAACTCTCTTACAGTAAGCTATAGTTTAAAGTATCACAATCCGGCTATTGATTCAGAATTACATGTATATGCAAGTTATATAATTAACTTTAACAAGAATTATCAAGCATACACTAAGGCCGAGTGAAATAAGTAACATGACTGGATTACTGTAGCTGCAGGTGGGAACACATGGTGGGAACACAAAACTAGATGCTAAACAATTGTGTGTGTGGACCTGAGTCACTGCTGATGCAGGTAATAGTGGTACATGGAGGGATTACAAAACTTGACACTAAACACTGGTGTGAGGGACCTGCATTACTGCTGCTGTAGGTGGTGGTGGTACACTGACCTTCAGAACAGATGGTGGGATGACAAGACTAGATGCTGGTCATTGGTGTGTGGGACCAAGATGCAACAGAGTGTAAGTCAATCTCCTGGGTTGAGACAGCATCGTAAACCTTGTTATAACCTTTGGTAGGATGATAATCCTGCTTCACTATTGATGATGAGCTGAAGGAAGGTGCCTTCATGCCGGTGAGGGGTTCTTGATCTAAGGAAATGGACCTGTTCTTTCATTGGATCAAACCTGACTGCCTTCCATTCTCCCAGGCGCTGTATGACCCCTATGGATTTAATTTTCCCCACTCCTCAATAAATGTAGTAATAATACTGGTGATATGGGTTTTTATATGTGACGAATAACTGGGTTGCACATAGTGTAAAATACGTAGTATCTTCCGGATGGCTAACGTCGGAAGTAATGTGCAGGTCACATTACCTTGACTGGGAAGATTTAGATAACTCATAGCATGCACAGTCACACTTCACAGGCCCCACAAGTGCAATTTGTTTGAGCTAGTAACATAATATTATTCATATTTTCTGTGAGCTACAATGTACTTACAGCATTGTGTGTTTAATGCACCTTGGAGAGTGGATGACCTCTGTGATACTGGTCTCTACATCACACTTATTCCCCATTTACAGCATGTTGTCTAGGCTTTTCAGTGGAGTCTCAGAGCCTTGCTGTATATCATATGGTGCAGCTGTGCGTATAATATTTAGTTGGTAGAGGAAGTAGCTTTCGTTGATGTTTGATGGGGAAATGTAAATGTAACACCAGTCTGATGTGAGAGAAAGCACTGAAATATGCTCATGCCTTGTGATTATTATTATTATTATTATTATTACTGTATTATTATTATTATAATTTTTGGTAATAGTTTACAACCGTTACTTGGCCGATTTCAGTCTTAGTTTGAATTGTAAAATAATTAGTTGATTTTCCAGTTAAAATGGTATTTTGAGTGCAAATGGTAAAAAATAGAACCAAACTTAATGAAAGCCAAGCTTAACCTAAAATAAGGTATGGTAACCACCGTCATGGTATCATCGCAACTTAGCTTACATTGGGCTGACACAACAAAACTTATAACTAACGTTACAATGACTGCCTCAGACCTGATGCCCAACCAAGATTTATGTACAGCAAGTCCTCAGTTAAGGTCATTTCGTTCAACACATTACGTTATAATAATGAGAAAAAAAATTGATTCTCGGCTAGGGCCACTGTCTGTGTGGAGTATATTCTCCCATTGTCTATGTGGGTTTTCTTCGGGTACTCTGGTTTCCTCCCACATCCCAAATTTGTGCACATTAAGTTAATTGGAGTATCTACATTATCCCAGTATAAGTGAGTGTGCCCTTCGCTATTTGTTATTGCTTTTTGAAATGCATGGTGGTAGGAGGTGCTCCTTACAATTTTCGCTTTGCAAACATTTATTCCTTGATTTAACCCTGTTGCAAGGAGTGCTAAAGGTACACTGTGTACCCCTGATGTTTATATCAATTAACCTATGGTAAAATTGGTTTCATTATATGTCATTTCGCTTAACGCCACAGTTTCCAAGAACCTATCGACGCCATTAAATGAGGACTTACTGTTGTTAGCTGCTATCTTCCAAAATAACAATTTGCACATCAGATACTTAATCCATGATGTACATAGGATGAATGAATTGTAAATTGTTAATACCCAAGTTCTGCTGAGTAGTAGACCGTTAACATTTATTATTGTGTTATCTAGTAGTATAACACAACTTCTTCCTCTTCCCCACAGGATTCCAAAAGGGTCATAATATTTTTCTCTGCTATTATGTTTTAATCTTGATTCTGTATAAGGATAATTTATCCAAAGTTTGCCAATGTTTTTATTCTTCCAACTTAAATCTGAAAAAAGTATAATAAAATTCAATCCAGGCATTATAAATATCCTCTATCAAGTAACAATACATAGTATAATTACAGATTCCTGTAAAAAAAAAGTAGGTAGATTAGTGATTGATAGCCATTTTTGCTTCACATTATGGGTTATTCATTAAAAATTAATCTATCTTAAAGTTATATCGACACAGTAAAATGTAGCATGACACATGCTACAGTGAAACGAACAAAAAGAGATATTTATTGAGTTTAGGGGGCTCATAGTGTTTTGTGAAAATGTTTAATTGAAATTATGTAATATTGTATGGTTTGTGTAATGGAGATAGTCTTAATTCGTGCACATTGGAAAGAAGTGTACGTATTTATGTGTCAATTTTGATTCAAGAATTAGTCCTTTTTTTAATACATTATATGTAACTTAACCTAAGTAAACCAAACGAAACAAAAAGTAACCCAAGCTTAACAAATAAAACCCAGCCCATTAATTAATTAATGATCATTCATACTCATACATTATGACACAAAAGATCAATTTATAAGTATGCATTACACTCAGGAGACATTACTTGGATGTTGGTAGTATTAACACTGTTCACTTATATGGACAGGCTAACGTGTTGCTAATATTCCTTTCCCTTCCCCCCAAAAAATCCACAAGAATAAATATCTTTTGCTGGGTTATAGATAGACTGCCAGAGTATAGAAATGAAAATAAAGGGTTAATTCACTAGAGCCCCTAAACTCAATATTAGCCCAAAAAGCTAGTACTCTATAAGGAAGGTGCAGGTTAGGTTTAGTCACTTCAGTTTAATTCTTAGTGATTGCAAGGATTTTAATGTCTACCTGTGCTTTTCCTGTGACTGGTTTTGAGGGCTCTTCTACCCCACAGCCTGGCATAAGGTCATGCTTCCCTGTTGTCTGCCTGGTTAACCAGGCTGTTTGTGCTAATGGCCCATAGACCCATATAGCTCTGACATCCTGGCTGACTGCTAAGATTGTAAAGCCTTTAGACTCCTAGGATTATTAAGGCCTACACTTAGGATCATTAAGGCCTAACAACTGAAATGATCATTAAGGACACAATGTAGCTAGTGACTAAAATAGTTAAGGATCAAAATATACTCCATGTACATTATTAATAAGAAATCCATCTTTTGATGTATTCTTTTGTGTAGGGTACCAGCTAATCAGTATTTGCCCTTAATATGCATACCTTTGAGCTCGTCTGAGACTGCTCGAGTCTTCAGCTGTCAATTATGAAACACTAGCTACAAAACCATATGCAGTATGACAGTGGCACAGATACATATCTAACCTGATGTAAGGTATTCTTTCTGTTTTCTCAACACAACTGTATCAGCAAACAACAAAAAATATACTTGTATACACTAGGTTATGCTAATCAAGGGCCAGATTACAATGTATCACATAGCTATTGATTTCACATACTATATGCTATATCTGTATGTATAACCTTATCCATATCAAATCAGACACACATTTGCAAGGCCTTGTACATTCCCAGGTTTTAGTGATTTATCTTGCTAATGCTTTGTATGATACTTTAAATAAAATCTAGGAAAGTATATATATTACATACCATAATTTTCACATTCTGGATGAATTTTCAACTTCCATGAATAAAAGCTTCACTAGCATGCAGTATTTATTTTGACTGGTTTCTTCTGGGAAAATACAATGTTAAATGACTCTCATGTGTTTAGCACTTGTGAACTTTCTAATTATTATGGGATGAAGAATGAAGATTGGACTATTTTCCTGACAGTGATGGGCACAGGTGACTACATTCTTGAATTGGAGGAATAATCATGATTTCATGCCAGTGAATATGATATCAGATCAGTGATAATAACTTCCATGGCAGTGACCAAGATTTTAAGAATCATAGACTTTCATTTACACCAAACAATTCATATGCATTGTATGAAAAAGAAATTGACAATGCATCTACAGTGTACCGACTTACGATGGTCCCCAAACACACCCTTATGTAAGTTTATTTTAAATGCTTTTGTAAGTGTAATTTTGGGGTCTAAACAGACTAGTCTATTTTACATTATTTCTTAAGAGATAAATTCGTTTGGTAATGGCACTTGAACAGCATTCTGGAATGAAAAAATATCGTAAGTCGGGGTACCACTGTACTTGCCTTTGATCATTATTATTTTCTTAATTAGTGTCTATACGATAAATAACTGTAACCCAAGACTGTTGACCTGGTACTGTTAGGTTAAATGCTACTCTAGAAACTTTTATGCCTGTTTATTGGAAAGAAAAAGGGGCACACTCTTTTTATAAATTTATGAGAATTGAAATGATTACTTCTTCCTAATGATCCCATTCGCAATTCAGTGCCTTGTTCATGGTGTAAAACTGTATAAATTAGAATTCCATTCATTAGTTAAGAGGTATGAGTAGAGGAAATAGGAAGGAAGATAAGTTGCTCATTGCCTTACTAAAAGCAATACCACAGCCATGTTTATCTTGAACAGGACAAAGTTCATTCAGTGTTGCATTCTCTTAATAAAAGTTGACATTAAGTAAAACATATTTATTAAAACATGCACATTAGGAAAAATATACAGTGTTGATACTGAAGTCAAAAATCCTTGTAGCAACTTCCATAAATATTTTTTTTATTATTCAAATATTATTTTATTTTTTTTATTAACACATCGGCCGATTCCCACCAAGGCAGGGTGGCCCGAAAAAGAAAAACTTTCATCATCATTCACTCCATCACTGTCTTGCCAGAAGGGTGCTTTACACTACAGTTTTAAAACTGCAACATTAACACCCCTCCTTTAGAGTGCCGGCACTGTACTTCCCATCTCCAGAACTCAAGTCCGGCCTGCCGGTTTCCCTGAATCCCTTCATAAATGTTACTTTGCTCACACTCCAACAGCACGTCAAGTATTAAAAACCATATGCCTCCATTCACTCCTATCAAATACGCTCACACATGCTTGCTGGAAGTCCAAGCCCTCGCACACAAAACTTCCTTTACCCTCCCTCCAACCTTTCCTAGGCCGACCCCTACCCCGCCTTCCCTCCACTACAGATTTATACACTCTGAAGTCACTCTGTCTCGTTCCATTCTCTCTACATGTCCAAACCACCTCAACAACCCCTCCTCAGCTCTCTGGACAATCGTTTTGGTAATCCCGCACCTCCTCTAATTTCCAAACTCCGAATTCTCTGCATTATATTCACACCACACATTGACCTCAGACATGACATCTCCACTGCCTCCAGCCTTCTCCTCGTTGCAACATTCATCACCCATGCTTCACAACCATATAAGAGCGTTGGTATAACTATACTCTCATACATTCCCTCTTTACTTCCATGGACAAGGTTCTTTGTCTCCACAGACTCCAGTGCTCCACTCACCCTTTTCCCTCATCAATTCTATGATTCACCTCATCCTTCATAGACCCATCCGCCGACATGTCCACTCCCAAATATCTGAATACATTCACCTCCTCCATACTCTCTCCCTCCAATCTGATATCCAATCTTTCGTCACCTATTCTTTTTGTTATCCTCATCACCTTACTCTTTCCTATATTCACTTTCAATTTTCTTCTTTTACACACCCTACCAAATTCATCCACCAACCTCTGCAGCTTCTCTTCAGAATCTCCCAAAGCACAGTGTCATCAGCAAAAAGCAACTGTGACAACTCCCACTTTGTATTTGCTTCTTTATCTTTTAGCCCAACACCTCTTGCCAAGACCCTCGCATTCACTTCTCTTACAACCCCATCTATAAATATATTGAACAACCACGGTGACATCACACATCCTTGTCTAAGGCCCACTTTTACTGGGAAATAGTCCCCTTCTCTCCTACACACTCTAACCTGAGCCTCACTATCCTCATAAAAACTCTTCACTGCTTTCAGTAACCTTCCTCCTATTCCATACACCTGCAACATCTGCCACATTGCCCCCCTATCTACCCTATCATACGCCTTTTCCAAATCCATAAATGCCACAAAAACATCTTTACCCTTATCCAAATACGTACTGTTCACCTATATGTTTCACTGTAAACACTTGGTCTACACACCCCCTACCTTTCCTAAAGCCCCCTTGTTCATCTGCTATCCTGCTTTCTGTTTTACTCTTAATTCTTTCAATAATAACTCTACCATACACTTTACCAGGTACACTCAACAGACTTATTCCCCTATAATTTTTGCACTCTCTTTTGTCCCCTTTGCCTTTATACAAAGGAACAATACACGCTCTCTGCCAATCCCTAGGTTAATATATTATTAATATATGAGCTTGCTGATAGGCAAACTTCTCAGTAAAGTTCTCTAATGCCCCATAAAAATATTTCTTGACTATTGAAACTTGAGAATAGATATGGCTAATGTAGTATCTGCAGCAGCAAAGTTAATATGATATGCCCTCAGCTACTAGAAAATGACAAATGAATATTGAAAATACAGTTATCTATGTATCTGTTGATGAAAAATATATGAGAGCAAATCATTATTGAGAAACAGTGAACTGTGATGATAGACTTGTAGACATACTAGATCTATTTGGGATCAATTATTAGAATTTGCATTGCTTAGCCTAAGTCACATATTTTCAGGGTTATAATGTACTCTTGGAAATGTTACATTTTTTAACTTTTTCTTTCCTATTTGGTTTGTTTATCAATATGATTTAGGTGTACTAGATGACACTTACGGCACATTAACTTTCACATTACCAGTAATAAAAAAAAACCTCATTTGCACAGAAATTCCACTGTATCTTCAAGAATCTGTGCATCAAGAGGGTTCTGTTTCAAATTTCTTTGCACCATAAATGTTCATTTATACATTTGTTAAGGATAATATTCCTGGGTACATTTTGGTGAAAAATTGGTTGTCATCTACATTAGGAACTATACATAACTCACCAATCACTACACTTCTTCACATTTGGATGTTGTGAATATTATGTTAGCAAAACATTATTTTATAAATACGTATTTACAATATAACTAATAAATTGATCTAAGTTGCATCTTGGATTGGATAATTTCAATACATTGGCACTCAAGTGAAGCTTCCAATCCAAGTGGTACCTAGTCACCACTATTTTATTACTGTGCATTATTAGTCAATACAAACCTATGCTGTTAAACATTAAAATCTGTGGAGGGAAACTGTACTCTTGAGTTATGTTGACTCCCTCTTCCCTATACTAAACGAGGCACTGGTTGGCCTCGTATACATAACTGTTATTGCATATGTAAGTTACATTTTGTAAGCTGGGTGACAGTAGTATTAGCCATCATGATTTTGTGTTGGCCTTCAGTTCATCATAGCAAGGAGGGTGGAAGTGATATTTGTAGTGAAGATGCTTGATTACCTCTGCCACCATTAAGCCATCTTGCTGGTGGTGTGCATAGTTCACTAATAATGCTACTACTTAACTTTCTTGCTCCTCCTGTTGCAGATATTGTAATACATATGTTTGTTTGTTTTACTGTGACTTTAAAGAGTTCTAGGGCACTGAGGACTCACCCTGGCTGTAGTTTGTCCAGTTCTCATGACTGTGTAAATATGTTAAATAATAAATTCTGGACGAGGTGATGGTATTTTACTGACCTAGTGTGCCCTAGCCATGACATATTTCCCTGGCAGATGAAACTCTGGACCAAACAAGCAAATAATTCAAGGAAGAAGTATGCATTGCATGTGAATGAATCCTTTCCTTTCCCCACTGTTTGAAAAATTACATTATTCAATGAACCAGACAGCACAGGTGGTACCAAATTTCCTTAATACCAATGTTAGAAATGTGTGGCGGACTTTCCAAATGTGTAGCTTTATCAATCCAATTTGGAGCATGGAAGAACACGGAATAAGACTGAATGGAGGTCAGGTGCCAGCACATGAGTTGCCTGCTTATCTTGCATGTTGTGGGGAAGAATTGGTATAGCAAGGAAATCTGATATGGTAGATACAAGCATGGGAAGGTGGACATGGGTGTTGGAATGTGGACAGGCATTAAAAGGTTAGCACAGTCATGAGGTGAATTCAGGTGTGGAAAGGTGAAGACATAAGAAGAATGTAGACACAGATTAGGAAAGGTGAACATAGGTGTGGAAAGGTGAACACAGGTATGGAAAGGTAAGTGTGCTAAGGTAGACACAGGAGTGGGAATGTCACTGAATGGACAGAAATTTGATTGATAGTTGATAATTGGCCCAGTGTTGCAAAAGGTTATTGGCGATGTCCCTGTGAATGGACAGGTCTTGACGACTAATTGTGGTGTGATCTTAGACAGCAACATCATTTTGTGTTTCTACAACACTACACAATGTTTCCACCTCTTCTGAACAGATAAGTTTGAGGAAGTAATGAAACAAAAGTGGACCGGTGCTGTTCTTTATTAACAAACTGGGGAAGTATGTTACATTAATTGCCGCATTCAGACGGCAACCAACACAAAGGCACATTATATTAATATATTACATTTCATATATTAATTTGTACAAGAAAGAAATGCATGTCAGTTCAGGTGATAAGGAGAAAAGAAGAGGAAGGGAGGAGAGACGAGGAAAACACTCATTATAAAAAAGTTTGCAAAAAATATATATTTTTGATATATATATATATAAAATCGCAGGTGTAAAAAAGTAACCGCCTACCAAAAGCTTTTCCCGCCTATTTATTTTTCCCATCAAAACTCTGTTGGACAAGAAAATAAATGCGTAGCACTCCAGACTATCCTATGGAATATTTCAGATTAATGTACACTATGATTGGGTGAGGATGCAGTGGTCTACATAAGAACAAATCTTCTCACATCACAACCAAGGCAGAAATATGTTGTGCACCTGTCAATTACTGGAAACACATAGGTGCACAAACACATTTTGACTATTAACAGTCAAGTGTTCTGCCTAAAGACACAACCTTAATTAAAGCAATGGAAGCCCTGGAGTCATCTGCTCAGAATAATGGTTGAAAGTTTTCTCGTGGGGGTCTGCTTCTCTGACTAGCAAAGATAAAGGGGGTTGAGAGAGGTAACCTGTCCAACACAGTCGCCCACAAGAGGTGACCAGTTTAACACACTTACTCAAAAGAGGTGACCATCCTAACATTAGCAGCCTTCCTTGCCTTCTTTTAGTGTTGGAAATAAAAACATGCTGCTGCACTACTTGCTTATCATAATGCAAATTGAAACAAAGGTCAAGGATTACATGAACACATTCCAATTGAGAGAAATCAGGCAATTAAGTGTTCTCTCCTAAACAAGGTGCATTTCCATCCATCCTTTTTTTAGGGCAAGTCACTAAGTCAACTGGAATAGTCATAAAACTGGGTCTTTTATTTTCTGGCATCGTAGCCGAATGACAGTACACCATTAATACGCTTATGTCTCACCTCTAGTAGATAACAAGACAGCTGAGTGTGGCCATACTTTCTCTCAACAGGACTGAGGAAAGTGGATACAGCAGAAGCGATCCTTCAAAATAGACAGCCACTTCCATGAGGTAAAACAAACACAGTTCCACCACTATTAATCTTTTAACGGACGACAAAAATTATAAAATGTTTGCCCCTGGAGAAAGAGCAGGAGTGGTAACTTTCCTCACAAGTTCCTTAACTGCTGGTGTGGCCAGCAGCATCCCTAAAATGAGGGGTTAAGCCCACCCAAAGAGGAATGCCACCATTCAGGCACTGCTAAGCCGAGGTCAGTGAGGCGGCCACTCACCTACTGGGGATTTAGTAAAAAGTAAGTCTGTATATAACATCTGTTAACAACAAAAACACACTTACAGTACTTTCCTAAGATTGCTTTGTCAATATATTAACATGATATAATGTGAAATATAAGCATGCTTATTATTTTTCAATAGAACACTGTCAATAAAAATTATATAAAAGGTTAAAAATCTCTGTAGTAATAATTATATATACAGCATATTTATCAAATTATTAATATATAAAATATAAAAAGAGAAAGTGTTGTCAGTAAGTGAAGGGCATGGCAGCCTTCACTGTTGGTGAACTAGTAGCAATTAAGATAAACTTAAGACAATTCCTAAGGCACTTAATGGACGGATACCCCAAAAGGGCCTCACCTAGCTGCAGCTGTTGCTATTGTTATGACTGGTCTCCAAGGTAGTGTATTTTTTATGTACTTTGTAATTCTGTAAATACAAAAATTAAGAAGTGTTTATATATTTATTACCAGCATCAATTTCATTATGTGTTGGCTCGAGCCAGGCAGAACAGCAGCAAGAGCAGCAAGTGATGAAAAAATGTGGAGGCACTAGTTGCGCTTGGAGGAGTTGATGAGGTACTTGCAACAATGTGTGAGGAGGTGTTTCTCTGTTGGTCCTCCAGTGTCCGGCCCAGCTACCTCACGGGTGTAGATGTCCATGCCATACTGACCCTCCTCAGGAAAGCTCAAAGTGAAGGTCACCACGTCATCAGTGACTCTGTGACTCACATATTTGCTGAGCCGTTTCTCCTCAGAACCATTTTTGTGAAGTGTGGCCATAAAGTCTGTGAGAGGCCGTGTCATGCGGAACTGGAGCTCTAGGTCACGGCCGGCAAAGACCAAGGCATCCTGATGGGTGATAGGCTCCAGACCAAAAAGTCTGGTAGCTTTGGCAGGGCCCCACTCTCCTGAGGCACAGTCTGGCAAGGGCACCATCACTGTCTGCAGGTCTTCGCACACAATCTTGAACTTGCACACACTCTTGAACTTCATTGGCTCTCCGGTGAGGTATTCCCTTGGAGTGACAGCATTAGCAAAGATGTCAAGCAGTAGTGCTCCAGAACAGGGTGCATGTACTCGGAATGCCACCAGCTGACCCACCACTGACTGAAAGAGCACACAAAGGTTGTTATTAGAGAGAGAGAACAGGTAGGAGAGAGAGGCACAGGTGAATGTGGAGAGAAAACATATGTGAGCAAGAGGAACATGTGCGTGGAAAAATCAAAATATTATAAATTATGCTAGTTAGTGCTTCATTTACATATTTTTCACTTGGTTTTTACCAAACAAAAAAGAGAAAAGGTGATAGGGAAGGCCCTCTGAACTATTGGTCTGCCTTTCTAAAAAGGTGCAGGTGCTGAACCCTGGAATGAACCAGTAAAGAGGAATAAACAAAACATTTGGAGAGCAGAATTCTGCTAAAAGACATTATACAATGAATGAGGAAAATGCATTTACAGCATTGTACTTAGATGATGATGAAAGTATTTTCTTTCTGGGGATTTCCTTTCTTTTTGGGTCACCCTGCCTCAGTGGGAGACGGCCGACTTGTTGAAAAAAAAAAAAAAAATTATCAACATCTGACAAGAGTTACTTTTAATATTAATTTGGCAACAAAATATAGAGGTAAAAGTAAATTATTAAAATGGAATGTCTTTTTTTCTTTTTTTTTCAAGAAATATGCAAGGAATAATAAGAGGAAAAATGTGCAGGATTCATTGTAACAAGTGGGGGTCCAACAAGGGTGAGTGCTTTCACTAATGATGCTTTAAATTTGTCAATAACTTTCATAAAATTGACATACTCCTGGCCATAATGAAGAAAAGACAAGTTGCAAAACAAGCTTTTATTGGGACAATGTTTCACTCTGTGTATAGCTTTATTATCTTTTCATTACAAATAACTGGCCAGGAGGAATATGCATTTAAGTAAATATATTAGCAGATGATGCAAAAATCTTGTGCAGCATAGCAAATCAAGATAGATTTTTAGATTTTGCCACCGAAGTTGCTAGTTTATTGTGCACCCCATATCCATCCTGTGGACGGTAAAGCAAGAGCATATGGATACACAAAAGGCCTAAGAACTAGGCCCCAAAACAGGTGTACAAATTAAGAAAAGTAAAAAATTCCACAGGAAAATTTTAATAAATTTAGTAAATGGAGCGACAGTTGATGGAACTTAATGTTATTAAAATACCACATGATAAAAACAAATGAAATTCAAGAGAAAAGGCTGGTAAAGAAGAATTTGTGTGATTAAATCTTAATGCCATCTAACAGAAAAAGACCTTACATTGATTAAAATATAAATTATAACCTGAAAAGTATACAATGGTGAGAGGCTCTTGTATTATTTTGGAAGACTTCAAAATAACTTAAAATGTGTTATATTGATTATGAAATGCTGAAAACAAAGAATAATAAATCACAATGCCATGGCATTTATAATTTACAACTTAGCCTCAAATCTGAGATGAAACTACCGCAGATAACATTTTGGCCCATCTGGGACCCATCTGTGGAAATTGCCGACATGTCATAAATCTCTGGCAGATTGAGACCTGTCCTACCCTACCAGGAGATTATTACAGACCTTTCCCACTCCACCAGGTGAACACTGCTAACTTTACTATCCCACCCACCAGATGATGATTAATGACCTGGCCCAATGCACCAGGTGATTGGTACCTACCAGAACTCCAACTTATTAGTGGTAATATCCCATATCATCCACTAATCCAGATGTAAGTGTACCAGTTGGTGATTCCTGCTACTGCCACCTGCTGATAAAAATAATCACTCATTCCCAACCAGTCTCCTCAACAAGAACAGGGGTGATTAGTGGTGGACTTACCTGCATAACAAAGCGCTTCAGGGAGACAGTGTCATAGTGGTCCTTGTCGGAGTCATAGAGCTTGAGATTGTAATGGAAGATGAGAGAGGACTGCATGTTTCCAGGCATTCCAATTCTTATAGTGGCAGCTCCTACAATACACCAGTACCATAAGATGAGCTTTATTCAGTAGTAAATCTACAAATGATTCTACAGACAATAGTATAAACTTGTACAATGATCTGAGGGGACATAGAAATTGTGGGCATACATAAATAGTACATTATTCCAAATATATGAATTCATAACCAAACACAATATTTTGAACCCTTGTCAGTTTGACTTCAGGCCAGGATGAAGAACCAATGATGCAATAATAAAAATGCTCAACTCGATTTATTCCTCTCTTTAAAATAATGAATATTTAATATGCCTCTATCAGTCTAAAAAAAATCTCCTTTGATACAATTGACCACAACATTCTGCTGCTTAAATTAGGACACTATGGAATCTAGTATGCTTTCTTGTATACAAAATCTTACCTTAGTGGCAGATACCAATGTGTGACCATTAACAACTACTTCAGTAACCCTATTAATCAATTTAGAGGTTCCCCAGGGCCCTTTGCTATTTCTGAACTGTCGTATCTTAGTGCCTTTGCAAAGACAGTGATTATGTGTGAGTGAGGTGAAAGTGTTGAATAATGATGAAAGTATTTTCTTTTGGGAATTTTCTTTCTTTTTGGGTCACCCTGCCTCTGTGGGAGATGGCCGATGTGTTGAAAAAAAAAATCAATGACCTTTTCAAATTTTTTGCAGGAGCTTCAACCAATTCTGTCTGGAGATCAAATGCAGATCTATTGATGCTAAACTATAGAGTTAATGCCAAACCTGGAAATATATCTACTGATATCTGTGGAAATTAACAAACTCACACTCACTGCTGATAAGACATTGGAACAAAGCTCAAAATATTCATATGAGCATATGGTGTCATTACCTGTAGCAAGGAGGCGGCTGGAGGCAGTGGAGATGTCCTGTCTAAGGGCAATGTGTGGTGTAAATATTATGCAGAAAATTCAGAGTGTGGAAATTAGGAGGAGGTGTGGAGTTACTAAAAGTATTTGTCAGAGGGCTGAAGAGGGGTTGTTGAGGTGGCTTGGTCATTTAGAGAGAATGGATCAAAGTTGAATGACTTGGAGAGCATATAAATCTTTAGGGGAAGGAAGGCGGGGTAGGGGGTTGTCCTCGAAAAGGTTGGAGGGAGGGGGTAAAGGAGGTTTTGTGGGCGAGGGGCTTGGACTTCCAGCAAGCATGTGTGAGCGTGTTAGATAGGAGTGAATGGAGACGAATGGTTTTTGGGACCTGACAAGCTGTTGGAGTGTGAGCAGGGTAACATTTTGTGAAGGGATTCAGGGAAACCAGTTAATTGATTTAGTTGGACTCGAGTCCTGGAAATGGGAAGTACAATGCCTGCACTTTAAAGGAGGGGTCTGGGATAGTGACAGTTTGGAGGGACTATTCTAAACTGTAGTATCTGAGCGCCTCTGCAAAGACAGTGATTATGTATGAGTGAGGTGAAAGTGTTGAATGATGATGAAAGTATTTTCTTTTTGGGGATTTTCTTTCTTTTTGGGTCACCCTGCCTCGGTAGGAGACAGCCGACTTGAAGAAGAAAAAAAAAAAAACTTCAGAAAAAGATTCTATACAATTTCAGAAGAATTTTTTTTTTTTTAAAAAGTGGACACAGAACAATATTTATTTCAGTGGTCTGGATAGTGAAAGAGTTAATATACATAAAATTCACTCATATTACTGTGCATACTACAAATACAGAACAATCAATTCTAATATCAATCCTGCCCTGGAACTTTCTTGATAGCTGCAACAGAACTCATAGGCATAATACCAGACACAAAAATCTCTGATATTTCATGTTTCCAACTCAACCTGTGTAAAAACTCAAATGTGCATAAAAGGACCTAAGATCTGGAAGTCTCTGCCTGAAGTTTCAAGAGGCTGCCTGTCTGCCAACCACTTGAAAGCTACTGTTAAAAAGCACCTCCTTACCTTAATGTAATCCTGACAGCAATTCATTATGCCGAACAAATCCTGACACCTGTCTCTCATCCAACATTGCCCCTGTTCTTGTTCCATCCTTATTCAACTCTCATTTATTACTAGAAAGGTATTAGTTCTTTGTATCAATTCATATATGTACTTTGCTTCATGCATCTTCTGTAGGATTTTTATCAAACTACTGAATACCTTCAATATACAGTACGTATTATAAACTAAATCTTATTCTCATGTACCATTTGTCTCTCATTGTCTAGTAATTATAGTTAGTTTTAAGGCTGCCCAAAATGCCTTGCATAAAGTAGTTTATACACGTCAATTCTTCTTCTTTCAACAAACCGGCCATATCCTACCAAGGCAGGGTGGCCCAAAAAGAAAAACAAAAGTTTTACTTTTTAACTTAAGTAATGTATACAGGAGAAGGGGTTATTAGCCCCTTGCTCCCGGCATTTTAGTCGCCAATACGACATGCATGGCTTACAGAGGAAGAATTCTGTTCCACTTCCCCATTGAGATAAGAGGAAATAAACAAGAACTAGTAAGAAAATAGAAGAAAACCCAGAGGGGTGTGTATATATATGCTTGTACAGTGGACCCCCGCCTAACGAGCACCCCGGAAATCGTACAATTATGTAAGTATAATATTGTAAGTGCTTGTGGAAGTGTATTTTTGGGGGTCTGAAATAGACTAACCTATGTGACATTATTTCTTAAGGAAGTAAATTCGTTCAGTAATGGCACTTGAGCAGGCTTCTGGAATGAATTTTGCTCGTTAGACAGGGGTCCACTGTACATGCATGTGTAGTGTGACCTAAGTGTAAGCATTAGTAAGATGTACCTGAAATCTTGCATGTTTATGAGACAGAAAAAAACACCAGCAATCCTACCATCATGTAAAACAATTACAGGCTTTCATTTTGCACTCACTTGGCAGGACGGAAGTACTTCCCTGGGCGGTTGCTGTCTACCAACCTACTACCTAGGACATGCCAATTACTCTAGTTATATACTGTACACCCATACAATCCACCCACATACACTAACCCACCTGTTGAGTCTGTGTACATAACAGCCTTGGTGTGCTCATCGGGGAAGTAAAGGCCATAGCGAAAGAAAAGGGAGCGCACAAAGGGAAGCTCCTCAAACTCGTGGAGGCTGATGGCTGCCTTCAGGAGCTGCCACTCAGCCTGCAGTGGGAAGAACTCGTAGATAAACTCCTTTGGGTCTGTCAAGAAGTAGTGGTCATCGTACTCGTACCTGTGAAGAAGAGGACAGGGGTGAGAACATGGAGAAGATAGGGGTGAGAGTGTAAGGGTGAAATTGCAGGGGTGAGTGTTGGAAAGAGTGGAAGTGGTGACTGAGAATGCAAGGAGTGTGTGTGGGAGTGACACTGTAGAGGTAAGAGTGCAGGGGTGTATGATGTTACCATGGTTATTTAATATATTTATACAGCTGCTGGGGTTATCACAGAAGTGACTACTATAGCATTGTCATCTAAAAAGTTACTGTATATCCAATTTGTAGGTTAGTTGCAAAATATACAACAAAAATTATTTCATTGTTCAAGAGTTAAAGGATGAGTTGGAAGATATGATCTACCATATGGACAAGCCATGTCAAATACAGCTATACCTGTTAGTGCTCTAAAATACTAAGTTGTTGTCATCTCAAACAGGAATGCATAAAGTAACTAATAAGGTGACTGCTTCTGAACAATATGTGGGATCAAACAAAATCACCTACAAGTTTTCTAGTGAAGAACACTTGTTTAACTGCTACAAATTTTACCTTATATGGTACATACTCTGAAGTAAGAAACAGAGACTTAGGCCTTTATCTCATTTGACAGTGCTAACCAACAACCTAACTAATCAGAGATTGAGCCATGATTAGTGGATGCAGGATAGAGCCTCTACCACTCCACACACTGAATGACCCACACAGGTTTAGCATTTTATGAAATACAACACATCTGTCTCAAATGACAATACCTTACACACCACTGTAAAAAAGATAAGCTAGAGAGAGTATAGGTATTGAGGTAGAGGTCAAAAAAGTATGGGGTAGATTTAAGATTGCAGGGTTAGTGTGTGCAGCAGAAGTTTGTGGATATAGGGGGTGGGTGCAGGAGGGAAGAGGAGCAACTGGTGGAATGACAAGGTAAAGAGTGGTAAGAGAGAAAAAGTTAGCATATGAGAGGGGTTTTCAAAGCAAAAGTGATATAAGGATGGTGGAGTACGTATATGGAAAGTAAAAGAGAGGTTAAGAGAGTGGTGAGGAAGTGTAAAAGGAGAGCAAATGAGAGAGTGGGTGAGGTTCTGTCAACAAATTTTGCTGACAAGAAAAAGTATTGGAGTGATATTTATAAGCTGAGAAAGCCTAGGAAATGAATGGATTTAACAGTTAAAAACAAAAGATAGGAGTTATTAGATAAGGAGGTAAGTTATTGGGAAGATGGAGGGAATATTCTGAGGAGCTCTTAAATGTTGATGAAGAGAGGGAGGCAGTGCTTTCATGCACTGGGAAAGGAAGTATGTATAACATCTTTTAGGAGTGAAGAAGGGCCAGATGCGAGTGTGAGGAGGTGCATCAGGCAGTAGATACAATGAAAAAGAATAAAGCTGCTAGGATTGACAGGATCAAGACAGAAATGTTAAAAGCAGTTGGGAATATAGTTTTGGTTGGGGCATTTGTTCAATAAATGTATGAAAGGGGGAAGGTACCTACTGACTGGCATTGTGTATAGTGCCTTTATATAAAGTAAAAGAGAATAAAATAGACTGCAAGAATTATAAGGGAATAAGCCTCCCACTCTGCCTCGGTGGGAGACGGCCGAGTTGTTGGAGAAAAAAAAAAGCCTGTTCAGTATACCAGGTTAAATGTATGGTAGTTATTATTGAAAGAATTAAGAGTAAGACAGAGAGCAGGATTGTAGATGAACAAGAAGGCTTTAGGAAGGGAAGGGGATGTGTAGATGAAGTGTTTACAGTGAAGCATATAAGTGGATAATATTTGGATAATGTAAGGAAGCTTTTGTTGTATTTATGGACTTAGAAAAGGCATATGACAGAGTGGATAGGGAAGCAATATGGCAGCTGTTGCAAGTGTATGGAGTAGGTGGTAAGTTACTTAAAGCAGTTAGGGTTTTTTTTATGAGTATAGTGAGGCTCAGGTTAACATATGTAGGAGAGAGGGAGATTATTTTCCAGTAAAACTAGGCCTTAGACAGGGATGTGTGATGTTACCATGGTTAACATATTTATAATTGGGGTTGTAAAAGAAGTGAATGTTGGAGGTATTGGAGAGGTGTGGGATTAAAAGATAGTGAATCTAATACAAGGTGGAAGCTGTCACAGCTGCATTTTGCTAATGACAGTGCTTTCTGAAGATTCTGAAGAGAAATTACAAAGGTTGGTAGATGAATTTGGGAGGGTATGTAAAAGAAGGAAATTAAAAGCAAACAAAGGAAACAGCAAAGTGATGACAGTAACAAAAAATTTAGGTAATGAAAGTTTGAATATCAGATGGGAAGGAGGGAGTGTAGAGGAAGTAAATGTATTCTGATATTTAGGTGGGAAGGTTTATGAAAGATGAGGTGAAAATGGTGGGTGGTGGCAAAAAGAGAAATGTATCAGAGTATAATGGTATCAACACTTTTATATGGGTATGAAGATTGGGTTTTAACCCTTTCAGGGTCGAGAGGCCCTCTCCCAAACTCGTTCTCAGGGTCGAAATTTTATTTTTATTTTTTTCTTATGAAATGATAAGATAATCTTTTTCCGATCATAACGACACCAAAAGTATGAAATTTGATGGAAAACTTACGGAATTATGCTCTCGCGAAGTTAGCGGTATCGACGATATTTACGCATTGGCGATTTTGCCCACTTTGAGCCCTATTTTTGGCCAATTCCAATGTTCCAGTCTACTAAAACCATAGCTATTTCGCTAGAACTCCATGTCTTCTATCGATTGAGTACAAGAAACCGCCCATTTACCAATTTCAACTACCCAAAAAAGTGGTCAGAAATGGGAAATTTGGCCAATTTCACACAAATTTCAAATGATGCTAATTTCAAAATGGGGTCCAGAATAAACAAGGCAGACATTCCTGGCACTAAAATAACATCTTCTCTGTTCATTAGTCACGTCTCCAGGCCCCTCTTACATTACTTTTGCTTTCCATTTTGAATTTTTATTCTCACAAAAAATAGAAGATTTACTGTTATGTATACAACTGCATCATTGTAAAAACGGTATAAATAATATCACCGCACTTGTGAAAGAATATTAGACTCACCAGTTGACGTGTATTAAACGCGTGGCGTGATTTGTTTACTCTTAAACATCGGCAAAAATCAAACATTTTTGCTACTTTGAGCTCAATTTCAAGGTACTTGTCATCATAAAACCAATCAAAATCATCTCTATTTCTGTAATATATCTTCCATTCTACCAAATGTGACCAAGAAAACGAGAATAAATCAATAAATACCATACGAAAATAGACTGCAAAGTCACTGTTTTAAACGAAAAATACTGCGTATACTGACCACACAAACTCATTCTTTCACATGTAGGCCTACCAGCTGTTTCCCGCTTAATTTAAGGCCGCTAGAATTTACGCGTACTAGTACGGCACCGACCCCGAAAGGGTTAAATGCTGCAGCAGGGAGGAGGCTGGAGACAGAGTTGTCGTGTCTGAGGGCAATGTGTGGTGTGAATTCATAGTTTGGAGATTAGAAAGATGTGCGGGGTTATTAAAAAAATTATCCAGAAGGCTGAGGAAGGGTTACTGAAGTGGTTTGGATATTTAGAGAGGATGGAGCAAAACAGGATTACTTATAGGGTGTATAAATCTGTAGTGGAGGGAAGGAGGGACAGGTGTTGTCCTAGGAATGGGAGGAAAAGGGGTAAAGGAGTTCTGTATATAAGGGGCAAGGGCATCCAACAGTTGTTTGTGAGCATGTTAGATAGGAATGAGTGAAAGTAAGTGGTTTTTATGACTTGACATGCTGTTGGAGTGTGAGCAAGGTAACATTTATGAAGGGACTTGGAGAAACTGGTTAGCCAGACTTGAGTCCTGGTGGGAAGTAGTGCTTACACTCTAAAGGAATGGTGGGAATGTTACAGTTTGGGGAAGGGGGCATCTGAGCTCTAATATCAGCATGCATGAGTGATGGTGAAAGTGTTACTTCTTTTTCAGGTCACCCTACCTTCGTGGGAGACGGCTGGCATGTTAAAAAAAAAGAAAAAGGTCAAAATGTCATCACCATCATGGAGCCTTTTGCCCTCTGACACACCAGATGGTACCCAAGGAATCAAGTTAACTACCTCAGTCTTCCACTAACACAAAGTTTAACTTATACCAGTACCAAGTATTTCCCATTATTAATCAAGAAAAGGGCTAGTACAGTGGACCCGCGGTTTTCGTACAGCTCCCAACTCGAACAATTATGCAAGTGTTTTTTTGTAAGTGCTTTTGTATGTGTATTTTTGGGGGTCTGAAACGACTAATCTAATTTACATTCGTCCTTATGGGAACAAATTCGTTTGGTAACGGCACTCGAACAGCATTCTGGAAAGAATTATCGACAAAAACAGAGGGTCCACTGTAGAGTAAGTACGTTTATTCAGGTATACACAAATACATTTACATAGATTATCATACATAGCAGCATATGTGTAGAGAACCTAGGATAACCCAAAAAGTCAGACAGAGTGACTTATTTCCATTGGGGTATTTATAACATCTGGAGTGCACCCTTGTGATACACATATAAGGTACATTATCTATGGCAAAGGCTTTTCTAATCTATCAAAGAGTAAACTGTTGATCTTGGTGAATCTTTATTCCCCATAAGTTGGCAAATGAATTAAACTTACCTGTTACAACAAACATTAAACTAGCCATCTTAGAGTTAAAGGTTGATCTGAAACCAAGTGGTAAAACATTGTTAAAACCTGTAATTAGCATGAAAACAGGAAAAGCATATGATCCTGTAATGTTCCATCAGGTTAAGGGCAAATATGTCTAGCACTCAGTCATGTTACAGACAAGTATCTCTTGTGTTCTATACTCAACATGTGTCACTCAAATTAATATAGATTTTATTGTGCTTTAGAGCACAACTAGCAGGAAGTGCTTATATCATAATGCTGCTGGTAGAGATAAAATTCTATCAGAAAAATCATGGTTAATTTAGTAAAATATTGCTTACATGCAGTCGCTCAAAAAAAGGCAAAAACACTGTGGATCTGATACACACTAAAGCATACATTCACCTCCACCCAACATATACACTCTCTCTTACACACACTCACATACATATACACCAGGAGCTGTGACTCGACCCCTGCAACCACAACTAGGTGAGTACACACACACACACACATGTATGAAGACATACAAGCACACACATACACAACCAGCTGTGAACACACATTTTATTTTGCAGAATTTTCCTAGATTAGCAACTGGAAACTGAAACAATGGATCAGTCACCAGTAATACTTTAGTTTTACTGAGGACTACAAGACGTTTCAGTGAAACAAAGCACATGCAAGTCAGAAATATGAGGTAGGTAAGATGACACCCAAGAGACAGCAACCCAAGAGATTGTGAGATGTTTCAGTGTCACAAAGAGACAGAAAAATATCTCCATTGGTTCCCTAGGGCACAAATGTGAAACTTTTGAAAGACTCAAGACAGAGATGTAAGATTGTCCTGTAAAACTTAAGAGAATTCAGAAATTCAAGTTCTTAAGAGACAGACACACAAGTTTAAATCATGACAAAGAACAGACTAAAGATCTTGGAGGCATTAGCAGATACAAAGTCCTCCACTGAATACTGAGAGGTGCTTTGAGACAAGAAATGTAAGTTTAATTATTATCACCCAGCCACACAAACAAAGGCTGTTGAGAGAAGTTGGAGACAGGAAATGGAGATGCAAGACGAGATGACACAAGAGGAAGGATCGAGTCCTTATAGTGTGGTGTACAGACCTTAGGTTATTGCTCCTTCCTTCCAATCGACCAGAGACCTTCCTGTTATGCAAGAAAGCAGAGTTAGAGGCTGTGGTGGTCGTGGTGGAGACTGGTGAAGGTGGTTGCTGGTGATGGTGACTATAACAGTGGTGGCTGGTGAAAAATGGGAATGTATGGTAGGAATGGTGGCGACTAACAGAGATGGTAGCATGGGGAACAGCACTGCCCAACTGCCGTCATTACAGTTAGCATTATTGTTTCTTTGTTATATTTAACCCCACACTAACCCGTTTGCATGTCTGTGTGTAATCATACTTCCACATATTAAAATAAATATCTACTAATAAGCACATAGTAGTATGCTTTAAAAAATTATTGCTATTTAACACGACATCCCCAGCATTGCTACTGGCATGCAAGATATGCTTTATGGTTGCTACTGGATACAGTCAACTACTTTATAAGCATTACAATAGCTATCTATAGCTACAGAGATGTAGTAATTAACATGCATAATACCTACCAAAAGCTGTGAAGACTACAATGCAGGAAGCCTCAATATGTTTATGAGTAGACTGGAAGCCATGAGAGAAACTTGGGCAAGTGGAGAGGTCCTGAGGGCCATATCTAACACTAGCCATGACACACACAACATTAAATACTGACACACATAACATGAGAAATTAGGACACATCTAACACTAGACATGAATTCACATAACACTAGACACAGGATACATCTATGCACATAACACTAGAAACAAGGACAATCTAGCACTAGACATGTATGTACATAATACTAGACATAAGGAAACATTTAAACTAAACATGGATACAAGGAAACATTTAAACTAAACATGGATACAGGGAAACATTTAAACTAAACATGGATACACATAACACTAGATATTGGGATACATCTAACACTAGACACAGGGATGCAGGTAACACTTGAGATGATGAGGACTCACCTCAGACTATCACTCTTGCTCTTGCCACCAGGTTTGGGCACTTCCTTAGCGTTGACAAGGTGACGGGCTCCCCAGTTACACTGCACAAAGCGCCACGACCCAGCCACATACACAGCATTCCAGGAGTTGCGGAACCTGTTGTCCTCAAACCTCACACCCGGCTGGTACCCCGCTGACTTGCTGTACCCCTTGATGACCACACAGTGCAGACCCGCATAACTGTGGATAGACACGACTCTTATCACATATATAATGATGCTTATGTCCATGTATCATGTGATACTCTCAACATGCTGACAATGCTAATAATTATAGTAGTGAATAATCATTATAAATCCAGATGAAGTTGACAACATTCAAATTATAATACTGTAATTACATATAACTTAGGTAGTAGGTTGGTAAACAGCAACCGCCCAGGGAGGTACTACTGCCCTGCCAAGCGAGTGTCAAACGAAAGCCTGTAATTGTTTTACATGATGGTAGGATTGCTGGTGTTTTTTTTCTGTCTCATAAACATGCAAGATTTCAGGCATGTCTTGTTACTTCTACTTACACTTAGGTCACATTACACATTCATGTACAAGCATATATATACACACCCCTCTGGGTTTTCTTCCAATTTCTTACTAGTTCTTGTTCTTATTTCCTCTTATCTCCATGGGGAAGTGGAACAGAATTCTTCCTCCGTAAGCCATGCGTGTCGTAAGAGTCGACTAAAATGCCGGGAGCAAGGGGCTAGTAACCCCTTCTCCTGTATACATTACTAAAGTTAAAAAGAGAAACTTTTGTTTTTCTCTTTGGGCCACCCCGCCTTGGTGGGAAGTGGCCGATTTGTTGAAAGAAGAAGAAGAAGAATGAAAATTATGTAAATTGAGAACAAGAGATACAGTGAAACTTCAGTATAATGGACTAACAGGGAGGGGAGGGTGACTGTTTATAATAATTGTGGAAAATATTGGTATTTTCCGAAAGTTGTAATTGATAAACTTTCCAATATGAACAGATATCCTTAATGTACCGCTGGTACATGGGGGTATGTAATAGAGAACCATCATACCAGCGGGGAGGAAGTGGGAAGAGGCTGGGCAGGGAGGAGGTAGAGGGGAATGGGCAGTGAGTGGACAGCCAGCCTACCCATCAGAGTTCAAGTCGGTATGGCCAGTAAAATTTGGAGATTCCGCCCGCCAAATCGGATTTAATTACCTCCTTTCGTAATGTGGAGGAATATCCAGGGAAGCGGCGAATATAAAGTGGGACAATCGGTCCAGGAGGTCCAGTAATCGGACAATAATTGTGAAATAAGGTGCCGCCGGCGAGTGACGCGGTCATAGGCCTATTTGAACTGAGTGAAACGACCATACGGCAGGATAAAGTCGTAACCCTGATGCGGGGGAGTTCATCTTAGAAGAGACTGAAATATATTCGATGAACTTTGGGAAATGGTGAAAATAGTGAAACCGAGTTGTAAATAATCAGGGGTTGATTGTACTGGGTGAGTCAGGCTTGGGTACGCCATGCCCCGACCGCCATATTGGATGTGATTGAAATGAACTAACATATCGCAAGTTATCTACTCGAAATTCAAGTATCGAGACTGTGAATGTGTATAAACTAGTGGGGCATTAAGCCAGGATACACGTAATATGTAAAGTTATACGTATAAACAGTACAAATGGTCGGATTAGTGCGAGGATCTGATTCGCTACCCCGACCAACCACATGTTAACGAACGCTCGGTCTCGTGGGCGTATAAGAGTGTACGGAAATTAACCTTCCTTGACTCGACGAGACAGCTAATACCATCGCGATCGAATCAGATCGCAGGAGGACGTCAACAACGGAACGACTCCCTCATCTAAAGCTAAGTACACTGCTGTTTACTTTGTTATTGGCCAATGATATTGTTACGCACAGTAGATGTACTTTAGCTAGGTCAGCGATCTACGATACACCGTTATGATGCTGTTAATTAGGTGAGTGTTGGTCATAATAAGTTAACTGTCTGTTCACTATCTCTTCTCCGTGTGATCAGTTGTTCAATAACCAATACAGTCCACTTAAATTTAACGTAACATAGCTATAATACATGATCTTCTCAGATTTATTTATACTGGTCCAGAGTGCAGTGGGATAACGAGGATATTGAAGGTACCCCCTCGGTGTGGCCAGGAGCGGGTAGTTCTCACATACCTTAAAGGGAATGACTGCGGTAAAATTTATACGAGTCGGTCGTCTCCCTGGGAGTTTGTTTATTGCTAGTGGCGGTGTCCCAGATAGACTTCTCTCACAATTCCCCACAATAATAATAATAATAATAATACTTTATTGAGACATGGTACAATGATACATGGTTGAGTAGACTACATGGTAAAAAGTTATGGTTGATAATTTATAAAAAAAGTATAATTGTCCTAGGTAGTAGGTTGGTAGACAGCAACCGCCCAGGGAGGTACTACCATCCTGCCAAGTGAGTGTAAATCGAAAGCCTGTATTTGTTTTACATGATGGTAGGATTGCTGGTGTCTTTTTTCTGTCTCATAAACATGCAAGATTTCAGGTATGTCTTGTTACTTCTACTTACACTTAGGTCACACTACACATTCATGTACAAGCATATGTATATACACACACCCCTCTGGGTTTTCTTCTATTTTCTTACTAGTTCTTGTTCTTATTTCCTCTTATCTCCATGGGAAAGTGGAACAGAATTCTTCCTCCGTAAGCCATGCGTGTCGTAAGAGGCGACTAAAATGCCGGGTGCAAGGGGCTAGTAACCCCTTCTCCTGTATATATTACTAAATGTAAAAGGAGAAACTTTCGTTTTTTCTTTTGGGCCACCCTGCTTCGGTGGGAAACGGCCGCCGTGTTGAAAGAAAGAAGAAAGAAGTATAATTGTGTATCTAAGTTATAAAGTTTGAATATAAGTTGAACATATCAATTAATTGTAGCAATGCAACTAATTGAGTGAGATAACAATTTAAAACAATTAATTGCATTGCAGTTACAGTTTACGTGGTCATTATAATGTAAATGTTATGGAAACAGTTAGCTTAGTATGTATTATTCATAACAGGTTTTTACATTTAAGTGATTATTCTACTTTGTTGGGAATGTTTGATATTGAGCATTTAGGTTTGGGTGAGAAGGTGGTTTTTTTTTGCAAGAAGTGTTGAGGGAAGGGGTAAAGGAGGTTTTGTGGGCGAGGGGCTTGGACTTCCAGCAAGCATGTGTGAGCGTGTTACATAGGAGTGAATGGAGACGAATGGTTTTTGGGACATGACGATCTGTTGGAGTGTGAGCAGGGTAACATTTTGTGAAGGGATTCAGGGAAACCAGTTAATTGATTTAATTGGACTTGAGTCCTGGAAATGGGAAGTACAATGCCTGCACTTTAAAGGAGGGGTCTGAGATAGTGACAGCTGGGAGGGACTTTTCTCAGCTGTCATATCTGAGCTCCTCTGCAAAGACAGTGATTATGTATGAGTGTGGTGAAAGTGTTGAATGATGATGAAAGTATTTTCTTTTTGGGGATTTTCTTTCTTTTTGGGTCACCCTGCCTCGGTGGGAGACGGCCGACTTGTTGAAAAAAAAAAAAAAAGTGTTGTACTGAAATGCCTGATGCACTACTGCACTACTGAATGTGTCCCCCCATATAACAAACTTGGTTTGTTATATGGGGAGCCTACTGGAAACATACACTGCCACTAATGGACAAACTCTTGATGTAGCAAACTTTGACTGTTATATGGAAAGACTACCACACACTACTACTAACAGACAAAATCTCAATACATTGGACTTAGTCAGTTGCATCAAACATTTATCCAGCTAAATATTTTGTCCAATACATATGAAATCTATTACATGGGGTCTGATATATTGAGGTTTTACTATAGTATAATAATTAACTGGTTATAGCAATGCTAATAATAATCCTGTAATAAAGATAAATAAAACAAAGAGCTGAAGGGGACTCTCGGATATAGGAGGATACTATCAGACTCAACTACACACCTAGAGTATTTACTCAAACATAGAAAGGAGATACAGGCATCCCAACCCCATTTCCACCAGTTGCATAGTGCCTCTCTAGATGAAGGAGTGTTCCATGACTCAATTACACAGGACTTCTACAGTTGGAAAAATATTTCAAAAGGACTCACCTACAAAGCCGTTTGAAGAGGACATGGTAGGACTCTGTGCCATACTTAATGCCACGAAGGAGGCCCATTGGCGTGTCTCCATGGGCAGAATCATCAAAGGTGATGGAATTTAGATTCTTGACGGTGATCCATCGAAAGATGGTTCTCACTTTCTCCACGTCTGAGCTGCATTGGCCCACCAGCATCCTCACCAGATCTGTAAATGTCTTCTGGTCCTCCTGCGCTACCTGCCAACCCCAACACAACAGCCGCCATTGTTATAAACCAGCATTTTTAAAAATATAAGGGAAAGCTTTTGGAAGAGTTAGTGAGAAAAAGAGATGGGCACAACTTAAAAATTATGTCAGTGACATTAAATTACTCCTGAAACCAGAGGAAATAAAAAAATCAAGGGAAAGTATTCAAATATTTTAGTAAGTAAGTAAGTTTATTCAGGTATACACAAATACATTTACATAGATTATCATACACTGTCTTGTACATAGATCTACATTTTGAGCTCAGCTCACTCAGATAAGCTGTGAGTGGTAAATTTTGGCTTAGACATGAAAAAGAGAGTTTGTGCAGTGAGTGTGCACAGTATAAAACAAAAATCCTGCCCCTCACAGTACATAGTGGAAAAAATCAAACCTCTGACCATGTGTTTGGTTTAAAATAGCGACTCTGAGGTGCTTGGATGTTTTTTATGATTTTAATGGCTATGTCTTGGTATCATTTAGTAGAATGCAAGACATACTACTGAAATATAGATACTTTTGGTTCATTTCAGGACTGGGTAGCATGAAATCAAGCTCAAAGTAGTGGAAATAGATTTTTGAAAAATTTTCTGAGGACAGGCAAGTCCTCCCTAAAATTAATGCATATTAGAGAGAGGATCTCACCTGTATAGCAAGTTGGTCCACCTCTGCAAACTCATCTGGGTCTGTGTAGATGTCTGTCTTGGTCTGTGGTGGGGGAAGAGGGGGTGGGGGCTGAGCTGGGTAGTGCTCCAAGGCTTCCTCCTCGTCCTCTTCCAGGTACTCTGATCGCTTCTCCTGGATGAGTCTCATCATCTCCTTGCTGTGCTTCTCCACCAGTGCCGCCGTCGCTGCCCTACAACAGCACACTCGGGTTGAACATACAAGTTTTCCCTACTACCTTAGCCATCAGTGTTATTCTTCACCTATTGCAATTTTACTGCATCTTTTGATTCTGTTCTTAGTTTGTCCTAGCCATTCTATGCTAGTGTCCTCACTCTACCTAAGTGCTATCCTCCACTTCTATTTTCCAGTTACTAGCTTCATTGCTGAATGTGACACACATATCAGGAAGTTCCTGACCTCGTATGTTTTCATCTGCTCCTCTCTTCTGTTTCTTTCTTCACTGGTCTTCACTTCACCCTTCACTGGTCTTCACTTCACCTTGTTTTGTCCTCTATTTTCCAACTATTCTCAGGACTATCTTTTGATATTCCGCTCCTCTTTTAATTACAGGTAATTAATTAATTCATTCATTTATTCCCTCCCTCAACTACACCCTGTTTGTCTCTACTTCCCATGCTCTGTCATCACTACACCAGGAGGAAGTCACTGCTATCCATACTGTTTCTTTTATTGTTACTTATCTTTGTCCTCACTGTATCTTCCTCCCTTGCCCTCATATCCTTTCCCTCTTCCTTAACCTTCTTTACTCTCAATGTACACAAAATTTTGAAAGTTGAAACCCTCTTTCCCTCTACTCACACCCAATCATCCCAACCTCAGCCTACTTTCCTTTTTTCAAGATAAGCTCATCAAGACCCATTCATCCCCCCTCACTATAGTGCTTTCACCTTCAAACTACATCTATTGTTCCTACTATCTTGAGTGTCTCTGCCTCCTATCCCAATCTTAATATAACTGTGGTTATTACTGATTACACATTTCCTCTGACTTATATACTGTACAATGTGTCGATTGGATGTGTTCTATTGGTGTTATATACATAGAAACTGTAATCTATTGTCAAAGAGTTGAACATATGAAGTGTCCTTGGCATTCATGTTGTCCTTATGTAATTTGTTTGGTAAATTACTTTTATTAATGAGGATTAAATACACTGTGTATATGTTCAGTAATATAAAATTATAATCTTGCTTGCATTTTTCTCATAAAATCTTTCTCATTATATTAATTTATACTCTAAATATAGAAAAAGTTAGTTTATGTATCCTATCCCTACATCACAAAAGTGTAAACAAATAGGTGAATAGCAAAAGTGAGCACCCAAATGAGCCATGTGAACCAGAGTGAAGACCCAGGTGAAGACCCAAGTGGTGAGCACCCACCTCTCATGTTCCAGCATCTTGCGGGTGAGGTTCTCCTTCTTCATGTCTCTCTTCATGGTCATATTCTTCTCAAGCTCATCACGTTCCTTCTGGTGCCTCACTGTCAACACCTTGGACTCTTCCCGTGAGCGCTTCTTTGTTGCCAAGTCTCGCTCAAACCTGTAAACCAGTGAACATGAGTTTACAGTGACACCACAAGTCTCACTCTAACCTGAAAACCACACAGTAAACCTAAGTTATAGTGACACCACAAGGAAGTATCTGGCAGTTGTTATGGTGGTGCAGGTAAGACAGTCTATTCAGGGGAAGATTCCCTGATGCTGGTAAAAGTCTCTTGATCCCATGAATTGGAGTTACTTCTCCCTTCATTGATTCAAACCAAATTTCCATACCTCCCATTCCACAGGTGCTGTATGATGACTAAGGGTTTTGTACTTACCCCCATATTTTAATGATACAACACTGGATGTATAGTATTAATGCACACTTAAACTGTACTATTTTCAATTAGCTACCTCTCTTTCTATACGTACATTTAAAAAACAAAAACTTACTCAGTAACCTATGTCTAGTTCTTAAGTAGTCTGTAAGCATTAGGATTAGTCTTCCCAAAATGCACTGCATGCTAGTGGCTTTCTTTTATGCTTAGCAATATTTTATTACATGTAAACTACATTTTGTATACTGTAGAAAAGAAATAAAGTTGTATTGTATTTAATAACACAAAAAAGAGGTGTGTACTATAGAGCTTGACAGAGGAGAGGTCACTACCAGGAGTGGGTTGAGAGTAGTGTTAACTCCACTAAGTTACACCTTCAACACTCTTAAACCATACCACGGGCAGGGGTTGAACTCTTACTTTACATATATCTTTCTTTTCTTTTTTCAACAAATCGGCCGTTTCCCACCAAGGCGGGGTGGCCCAAAGAGAAAAACAAAAGTTTCTCTTTTTAACTTTAGTAATGTATACAGGAGAAGGAGTTACTAGCCCCTTGCTCCCGGCATTTTAGTCGACTCTTACGACACGCATGGCTTACGGAGGAAGAATTCTGTTCCACTTTCCCATGGAGATAAGAGGAAATAAGAACAAGAACTAGTAAGAAAATAGAAGAAAACCCAGAGGGGTGTGTATATACATATATATGCTTGTACATGAATGTGTTGTGTGACTGTAAGTAGAAGTAGCAAGACATACCTGAAATCTTGCATGTTTATGAGACAGAAAAAAGACACCAGCAATCCTACCATTATGTAAAACAATTACAGGCTTTCGTTTTACACTCACTTGGCAGGACGGTAGTACCTTCATGGGCAGTTGCTGTCTACCAACCTACTACCTACGTATATATGAGGGGGAATTACTGCCACATGTTCTTACACCTATCTTCTAGAGGGAACTTGATAAGCTCCTTAAGTTAATTTTGGATCAGCCAGGCTGTTCTATCTATGCTAGATTGAATGTGGCTAGCACCAACATTCTGACTGATCACACCATCAACCAGGATGCTTGGTCTAGGACCAGGACATGAGGGCAATAGACACTCACAATCAACTGCAGGGCTAAGGAAGGAGAGTTTACCTAGACAATATGGTCTCTGCCAAAGACTGTGTGAAGGTAGTAAGTTGCTGGACAATATTCTACCACAAAGTCCCTTCACTTGTGAAGGGTTTTAATCAAAAGAACTGGAGCAACCCTTCCCTTGTTCAGATTAAACCTGATAACTTCCTATTCCCCAGAGAGTTTTTTACTTTAGTTTTTGTAATATCCTCAGTAAGATTGACAATTTGGCAGGTACAGGGTTTGAAGCCAATCCGAGGAGGGATTCTCTAGTTACTGTACAACCCCTTTTGAGGTGACAGCCTCTCCACATTACTATATATAGTACAGTGGTACCCCGGATTTGGTACAGCTCCTAACTCGAACAATTATGTAAGTGTATTTTTGTAAGTGCTTTTGTAAGTGTATTTTTGGGGGTCAGAAATGGACTAAAATAATTTACATTCGTCCTTATGGGAACAAATTCGTTCGGTAACGGCACTCGAACAGCCTTCTGGAACGAATTATTGACGAAATCCGGGGTACCACTGTATATACAGTGGTACCTCGGTTTTCATACAGCTCCCAACTCGAACAATTATGTAAGTGTATTTTTGTAAGTGCTTTTGTAAGTGTATTTTTGGTGGTCTGAAACGGACTAATCTAATTTACATTTGTCCTTATGGGAACAAATTCGTTCGGTAACGGCGCTCGAACAACATTCTGGAATGAATTATCGACGAAAACCGAGGTACCACTGTATTTACTACATGACTGTATATTTTTTATTATTATTAATGCATTGGCTGTTTCCCACCAAGACAGGGTGACCTGAAAAAGAATAAACATTTTCATCATCATTAACTCCATCATTGTCTTTGCCAGAGGTGCACCTACACTACAGTTATAAAATGGCAACTTATCAACACCCCTCCTTCAGATTGCAGGCACTGTACTTCCCACCTCCAGGACTATACAGTGGACCCCCGAGTTTCGGTCACCTCGGAAATCGAACAATTACGTAAGTGTAATATTGTAAGTGTATTTTTGGGGGTCTGAAATGGACTAACCTACTTGACATTATTCCTTAAGGGAGTAAATTCGTTTGGTAATGGCACTTGAGCAGCCTTCTGGAATGAATTATGACCGAAACTCAGGGGTCCACTGTATATAATACATGTAAAGATTTACTACAGTGATGTAATCATTATGGTCAAGTACAATGCAACAACCAGTGTCATTATTGTTACTATGTAACTGGAGAACTGTTAAACCCAGAGGATTATAAAGCACCTGAGGAATGGGAGGTAATCTTATCCGATCCTTGTAAGAAAGGGAAACATCAAGGCACTTCAAAGGGGGTTAAATGACTGCAGTAAGCTTGACAGTATGGAGATAAATGGTATAAAATACTGACACAATGGAAAAATACACAAATGCAGTACAATGTGATCCTTTATTGTTTATGATTTGATGAAGACCATTGTGTGAGTGAAATGTAGTCAATAATGCATTGCATTATACTGCATTTGTGTCTATTTTTCCAAGCTTGACAGTGAGGGGTGGCACTTGTGTCAGCGAATAATAATACAGATGTAATAATAATATAATAATAATATCTTTATTTCTCCTAGGTAGTAGGTTGGTAGACAGCAACCGCCCAGGCAGGTACTACCGTCCTGCCAAGTGAGTGTAAAACGAAAGCCTGTAATTGTTTTACATGATGGTAGGCTTGCTGGTGTCTTTTTCTGTCTCATAAACATGCAAGATTTCAGGTATGTCTTGCTACTTCTACTTACACTTAGGTCACACAACACATTCATGTACAAGCATATATATGTATATACACACCCCTCTGGGTTTTCTTCTATTTTCTTACTAGTTCTTGTTCTTATTTCCTCTTATCTCCATGGGAAAGTGGAACAGAATTCTTCCTCCGTAAGCCATGCGTGTCGTAAGAGTCGACTAAAATGCCGGGAGCAAGGGGCTAGTAACTCCTTCTCCTGTATACATTACTAAAGTTAAAGAGAAACTTTGTTTTTCTCTTTGGCCACCCGCCTGGTGGGAAACGCCGATTTGTTGAAAAAGAAAGAAAGATATATGTAAGTAAGAGTTCAACCCTGCCCGTGGTATGGTTTAAGAGTGTTGAAGGTGTAACTTAGTGGAGTTAACACTACCTCAACCCACTCCTGGTAGTGACCTCTCTCTGTCAAGCTCTATAGTACACACCTCTTTTGTGTTATTAAATACAATACAACTTTATTTCTTTTCTGCAGTATACAAAATGTAGTTTACATGTAATAAAATATTGTTAAGCATAAAAGAAAGCCACTAGCATGCGTGCATTTTGGGAAGACTAATCCTAATGCTTACAGACTACTTAAGAACTAGACATAGGTTACTGAGTAAGATTTCCTCTTCAGCCTTAGTACACACCTTTGTCGTTATGTTACTTACTATTCTTTTCTGCAGACTTCCAAAGATGTGTCGTAAAAGTTAACACTAGAACCATACATCTGGCATTGTGGAAAAATGCCGATTTGTGAAAGGTAAACATAAGATTTCAGGTAGTCTTGTTACTTCTACTTACACTTAGGTCACACTACACATGCATGTACAAGCTATATATACACACCCTCTGGGTTTTCTATTTTCTTACTAGTTCTTGTTCTTATTTCCTCTTATCTCCATTGGGAAGTGGAACAGAATTCTTCCTCCATAGCCATGTGCATGTCGTGAAGAGTCGACTATACATGCCGGGAGCAAGGGGTTAGTAACCCCTTCTCCTGTGTGTGAGCTGAGTGCACTAGTGATCGAGCTATGTAACACGTAACACTTAATAGGCAATATAACTTGGTCCAGTACTACACTTCTACATAAAGTGGTTCTTCACACTTTTCTAAGTGATGCATCAGTGAATGAGGCACCCACTTGAGCTTGTAAGTGGAAGTAAAACTCTCTCAAGTGTATTATTGTATACTGTTACCTGCAGCTTATTAAGTGGAGGAGAGATTACTTCTTGCTTCACCTCACACAGTCAGCCAATCATAACTGTTATGATACAGTCATAACTGTGTTATGATACAGTCAACTATGTTACAATACAGTCATAACTGTTAGGACTGTTATGACTCATGAGGGACATGTATTTGTCAGAAGTCATGTCTGTTATGACTCATCATGTAGACATGTCTGTTATGATTCAAAATTGTGTTGACTCATGACACAGACATGTCTGTGTCATGCTCGACATGACAACAACTCTTGCGTTGTCATGACTCATGTTGAGGATGACTAACCTGACCACCCATTTGGTTGCTGTTTTAACGGAAGAGGAGAAATAGCAAAGAATGGCTGGGGAAGGGAGAATAAAGGAAGGGAGAGCAAAGGCAAGAAGACTGGGGTGAGAGGTAGAGAGAAGGTGTGGAGGAGAGAAATGAACTGTCCAACAATGACACAACAAATATAAATATTGAAAGAGAAGGAAAATATAACTTGTAAGTGTAAACGAGACAATAAGAGAGAGGTCGCTGGACCTATGAAGACGACAGAGTACTTAGATGGGAGAGACTGTGAAGAACCCGAGGAGGGGATAAATCTGGACAAAGAGACAAAGCGGAGACCACATGGAGGACAGAGTACATACAGACAGGAGATAGAAAGATAGAGAGAGAGAGAAAGAAAGAACGCACTTACTGTGAGGTAAGTTTCTCCAGTTCGGTCTCCCACTCTTCCTTGAGATGGTCGTTCATCCTGGCTTCCTCAGCCGCCCGCTGCTTGGCAAACTTCTTATAAAGGTCATCTTCCTCGAGTCTGTGTTGCATCTCCATTTGCTTCTGCACATTGACATCCTGTTGAGGGTCATACCTGGTTAGTTATATATTAATGCTTTCAGGGATATCATCTCTCCCATGGCTCCCTCTCATACCATGCCTCATAAATTACCAAGGATATGTTACAAAAATACAAAAAAGAAAAACACTGGGAAGTAATGTATATGTAAGTACACGTGTGTAAGAGTTACCACCCATCTTACATGACAAAGAAAAAAGATCAACAATCCTACTAGTGCGAAACCTTTAATGGGGTTCCATTTCACACTCACAAGAAAGGATGCTGCAGGCATGCCCTGCTTTAAAGCATTTCACTAATGCAGCGGTTTTCAATTATAGCCATTCTTCATTTATTCAGACTTCCTACAATAAATATATTTACCACTCACTATAAGCTAAGGATGAAAATATTTTAAGGTAAGTAAAATGTGTACTGTATATGTTTTTTTAGGCCTAGCTATATACTTTTATATGCATTTGAAAGTGAAAAAGGCTATGATTTACTTTACAGCTATTTTTGCTTTACAGCAGTAGCCCAGAACCTAACCTGCTGTATAAGCAGGGCCCTCCTGTAGACTGTAGTTGGTCCTGGTAGGGTAAGTACCATCAAAAACTGTCATGTTTGTTGACTGATATACCGTATTTAAGTGAATTCATACACAATGAAAACTTTAGTTCAGCCTAAATCTAAATAACATTACTTAACATCAATATAATAATTATGTAATGTTCAGACTGATTTTTGCAAGTAACTGTTTTGCCTAGTGACAAAACAGTCAGCTGAACTCTTGTCCAGGCTGAGGGACTGACCACCTCAAGTACTTTTTCTCTAAGGCTGATGGACTGATTACATTTTCATTTCACTACTACACCTGCTGCCTTTGTATTTGACTGAAGAAACCTACTGTGCAGGCAAAACATTTCAACAATAAAGATACCTAACTGTTACAGACGTACAAGGCAAGAATCGAAACCAGGATGAAGCCAAATGATCACTTACAGAACAATCACGAGTTAAAAAAAAAAAATTACTGGAACAATACACAAATAACCTGCACACACAAGAATTAAAGTTATGCCATTTCAGTCCGACTTATAATAATAATAATAATCATTA